>CM037856.1:5089364-5486702 GCA_021234595.1 Delia radicum
AAAGAAAAAAATGCAAACATATAAAATCAAAGTATGCTGTATGAAAATTTCATGCATAAAAACAAAACTGTAAATTTAAGTTTATCAGTTAACAATATCTTTGGGTTTAAGCTAAAAAAAAATTTAAATAATTGTTCATTGTGTCGTGAATAAAATGCCTTTCGCGTTAGTTGAATAAAACCGAAATAGATTACCGACAAACCGCGATGTGATACACATTTAATTATTTTTGCGCGCTCGAAACAAAATCGCAGATTCGGTCTTTCCAATTTTACAGCTGACATTGTAAAAGTATGGCAAAGTGCACATATTCCTATAATAAACAGACCGGCAATTCGTAAAAAAATCGTATTTGTGACTAAACGATATCGCGATAACGTAAAAAATCGATTGCATTTTAAGGAAGATGAGTGGAACGAACTTTTTAATCTATTCGTGCAAATGCGCTCGAAAAGTAAAAGTGCCGTGTGAATGTCCGTCGAAAAAAGAATGTCATTGAGTGTTTGGAAATTTTTATGTGGATTAGTCAGGAGAAAGATTGTTATCGTTAGATGATGAACCGTATGCAGACTCTAGTTCAGGTGGTACTGACTGTTTAATGGAAACTGACAGTACATGCAGTGAAGGAGAATTGACAAGACATCTCTACTACCATCAAGCGACATCGAAGATGATGACCTTGAGTCATCATCGTGTGAAGAAAATGAAATACCAAAAGAACATCGTACAATAACAAAAATATCTCTGCCGACATTTAGTGCTGCGTTGGATCGTACTGGGGTGTCAAATCGCTTGGAGCATTACTGCATCAACCCTTCTTAAGGATTAATATCAAGACATTATACTTGACCACGTATATGCCGCCAAAAAGTCGTGGATCATTTGTTTTTTCTTTAGTCCTATTTTCATCCATACGTGATTTAGAAACTAAATCCGCTATCATATTAGAGTTCCCACAAATTGCATTTATATATATTCCAGAGCACCGTATAAAATGCATCTAATTTGCAAAATCTAATTATTTACATACAAAGATGATGTACTTGGCAAAAGAAAAAATTTGATACCCATATTGCCCTATTTAAAAACGAGAGTTACCACCCCATTGCATTTTGTCAAACGCGAACTAGCACGAATTTCAAAAAAAAAGCTGAGACCCGTGTTTAATTAAATCGACTAAAGATTAAAATATGTTATTTTGGCATTTTTATTACAAACAACCCCGAACAAAAATTCAGAAACCGTTTTTTTTTTTACAGAATTCCTTAAAAAAAGGTCATGGATGATCGTCCTTGGACAAATTGTATATACAGTTGGACGCGCGCCTTAAAAAACCTTTCTTATGATACCCATTGGTATATGTTGGTAAGGAACACAGATTCTCAAATTATAACAAAACATGCAAAAACAGACCCACTTTCAAAAGGTCCGCTCAGCTCACGAGAGGTCAAAGCTGGAGCCAAAATATTTTAAATGTCATCTTAAAAAGTCCAAGGTTCATTTTTAGGAGGGTACATCGAGCACTTTTTTTGTTTGGTTAGTCGCTCTAATGTATATATATACTTATTTTGCTTTCTATGTACATTTTTATTGCATTTTTTGCTTTAAATGCATATTTTATTGCATTTGTCTTGGCTTTTCGTAAAAAGGTTACTCTTAATTTTATTTTTTAAAGTGAGTTTAACAACATTTGCAGACAAAATATTAAACAATATAAATTAAATTCAAAATTTAAAGCATAAGAAATATTAATTAAAGCCAGCAAAAAAAATAACTCGATTTGGTAAGCAGTAACTATATTGTATGCTTCCAAAATAGTGGAAGGCATTCTGTTGTGCTGTGCTAAATGTCTACTTCGAAGAAGTACATACAAGAAGCAGTAAAGAGGTATACAATTAAACATTAATGTTGTCAACACACAAAGAAACCGCTTTTTATTGCCTACGAAGGCATGAATTTATTGCTCCTTAGAGCAAATGAAAGAAGAGCCTTTCACCTGCTTAAAAGTTACATACCAAGTGAGACATCGCGAACAAAAATCATGCCTTCTGGATTTACTTTGGAAGCGCTCGGTAATTAATAATGCCTTCTGGAACTGCTTCTGGGTAAGCACTATTTTTTTCTGGGAAGGGCCTCTCTTTTCACGGTTTTTGTAAGTTTTTCTTCGAAACTTAAAATCCCAGTTAAGCCTTTTAGAAGACTTTGTGGGTACTGCTTGCTTGCTAATCTTTAAAACTATATTGTAAGAATAAACAAGTACTATATATTTACTGCGCTTTCATAAATAGCTGACATAGTATTTTGTTAGTTTCGAAAAAAAAAAAAATTAACATGAACAAAAATAACACTGCGTAACAAAATTTACCCCTAAAATCGAAAACAAGAGTACCGACCATTGATCCTAAATTCTTCGGCCACGCTGATTTTAATGGTGAATCCAGTTTTTTCACTTATGGGCCAGATTTTTTTTTTTCGCAAATTTGCATTTAATTTTTCATGTTTTTTACTCAGTTATTTATATAAACATTTTAAAAAGCTAAACATATTTCTTAGGTTTTTATGGTAAATATATAAAGACCTTCATTAGCATTCGGATATCAAATTTGGTTAAGAAATGTGCAGCATTAACAAGAAAATCGCGTTTTTTCTATATTTTTACTGTTTAGCACAATTTATCGTCCCATTTCGCAATCGCTCGAAGCATTTTTTGCATAAGCAAAAGACAAATATGAAAATTATTTCGTGTAAAAAAAAAAAAAGAAAGTGGGGGAAACACGAAATGTACCTAAAATTTACATAACAGCATAGCAAAAAATTACGACCTATAATGAATGTCCATAAAATATTTTCCATTTTATTTTAAAAATGTTCACATACTTGTATGAATTTTGAAATAATATTTTGAAAATTTTTGTAGACATTCACTGAATGAATTGTTTAAAATAACTTTCGCAAATATAAACTTTTTGTTACACATAATTTTTTAAGCATTTACATATATACTAAAGAACAACTTATTGGTCGTCTTTTTTCGTATGCCGTCATATAAATTTTAGATACATTTCGCGTTTTTTCCCACTGTGATGAAATTGTGATGGCAACAACTGTTTCCGCCAACACCCCTATATGTCATTTACATCACAATTCGTGAATGATCTAGATGCATATGCATTTGGTAATTGAAAACCCGGACTCTCCGACTTATAAAACAGCTCCGCAAGTATATTTGCATGAGTTGTTATGCCGAATTCCTTCGTAAAATCTTAATATTGCAAATCCTGGGACTCAATAGGCGATTCCTAAGGGTATTCAAGGAATTCACATTCCCCAGTTCATTTTTCTAGTCAATCTAGTGAGATGTCGAGATGCATCAGCAAAGTTCGGTATGCTTTCTGTAAAATGCAACGAAGCGTTTAGCCTCATCACCGTTCTTTGGTGTTGGATAACTTTCAATTATCGAAAATTTGCTATCATCTGGCGAAATCCTTGTCACCTCGAGACATAAAATTAACACTTATCCGGGTGTAATTTAAGATTGTATTTGCGACACATGCCAAATACATCCTTTAGATTTCTTAGCATATGCTTCGTAGAACAGCCAATGACGACTAAATCATCAATGTACAAAAAAAGCTTGGGCTAGTGAAAGCCCGAAATGAATTTGGTGCGATCTTCATATAGGGTGTTTTTTTTAATAGTATAAACTTTAAGTTGGCAACTCTTTTTTAACTGGTGGCCCTTTTGTCACTGTCAAGTGATTTAATATTCTTGGTTGGCATTTCAACATGAAATAGACTGACGCCTAACACGCTTCCAAATTGTTCAAATTTATTTTGAAATCATGGTTCTGTTTCGAAATACGTATCGCGCACTATTCCATTTTACGGTGAACATAATCGTCGGTTAATCGGTTAAGTGGATACGTCAATAAACCAAACTGCCAGTATTTGGAGTGATGATAATCCTCAAGTATATGTTGAGACACAAACCGTTACATTGTAAAAGTATGGCAAAGTGCACATATTCTATAATAAACAGACCGGCAATTCGTAAAAAAATCGTATTTTTGACTAAACGATATCGCGATAAACGTAAAAAATCGATTGCATTTTAAGGAAGATGAGTGGAACGAACTTTTTTAATCTATTCGTGCAAATGCGCTCGAAAAGTAAAAGTGCCGTGTGAATGTCCGGTCGAAAAAGAATGTCATTGAGTGTTTGGAAATTTTATGTGGATTAGTCAGGAGAAAGATTGTTATCGTTAGATGATGAACCGTATGCAGACTCTAGTTCAGGTGGTACTGACTGTTTAATGGAAACTGACAGTACATGCAGTGAAGGAGAATTGACAAGACATGCTCTACCATCAAGCGACATCGAAGATGATGACCTTGAGTCATCATCGTGTGAAGAAAATGAAATACCAAAGAACATCGTACAATAACAGAAATATCTCTGCCGACATTTAGTGCTGCGTTGGATCGTACTGGGGTGTCAAATCGCTTTGGAGCATTACTGGCATCAACCCTTCTTAAGGATTTAAATATTCAAGACATTATACTTGACCAGCGTATATGCCGCCAAAAAGTCGTGGATCATTTTTTTTTTTCTTTAGTCCTATTTTCATCCATACGTGATTTAGAAACTAAATCCGCTATCATATTAGAGTTACCACAAAATTGCATTTATATATATTCCAGAGCACCGTATAAAATGCATCTAATTTGCAAAAATCTAAATTATTTACATACAAAGATGATGTACTTGGCAAAAGAAAAAATTTGATACCCATATTGCCCTATTTAAAACGAAGAGTTACCACCCCATTGCATTTTTGTCAAAACGCGAACTAGCACGAATTTCAAAAAAAAAGCTGAGACCCGTGTTTAATTAAATCGACTAAAGATTAAAATATGTTAATTTGGCATTTTTATTACAAACAACCCCGAACAAAAAATTCAGAAACCGTTTTTTTTTTTACAGAATATCCTTAAAAAAAGGTCATGGATGATCGTCCTTGGACAAATTGTATATACAGTTGGACGCGCCTTAAAAAACCTTTCTTATGATACCCATTTGGTATATGTTGGTAAGGAAACAGATTCTCAAATTAACAAAACATGCAAAACAGACCCACTTTCAAAATGGTCCAGCTCACGAAGAGGTCAAAGCTGGAGCCAAAATATTTTAAATGTCATCTTAAAAAAGTCCAAGGTTCATTTTTAGGAGGGTACATCGAGCACTTTTTTGGTTAGTCGCTCTAATGTATATATACTTATTTTGCTTTCTATGTACATTTTTATTGCATTGTTTGCTTTAATGCATATTTTATTGCATTTGTCTTGGCTTTTCGTAAAAAGGTTACTCTTAATTTATTTTTTAAAGTGAGTTTAAAACAACATTTGCATACAAAATATTAAACAATATAAATTAAATTCAAAATTTAAAAGCATAAGAAATAATTAATTTAAAGCCAGGCAAAAAAATAACCTCGATTTGGTAAGCAGTAACTATATTTGTATGCTTCCAAAATAGTGGAAGGCATTCTGTTGTGCTGTGCTAAATGTCTACTTCGAAGAAGTACATACAAAGAGAAGCAGTAAAGAAGGTATACAATTAAACATTAATGTTGTCAACACACAAAGAAACCGCTTTTATTGCCTACGAAGGCATGAATTATTGCTCCTTAGAGCAAATGAAAGAAGAGCCTTTCACCTGCATTAAAAAGTTACATACCAAGTGAGACAATCGCGAACAAAAATCATGCCTTCTGGATTTACTTTGGAAGCGCTCTCGGTAATTAAATAATGCCTTCTGGAACTGCTTCTGGGTAAGCACTATTTTTTCTGGGAAGGCCTCTCTTTTCACGGTTTTTGTAAGTTTTCTTCGAAACTTAAAATCCCAGTTAAGCCTTTTAGAAGACTTTGTGGGTACTGCTTGCTTAATCTTTAAAACTATATTGTAAGAATAAACAAGTACTATATATTTACTGCGCTTTCATAAATAGCTGACATAGTATTTTGTTAGTTTCGAAAAAAATAAAAAAATTAACATGAAACAAAAATAACACTGCGTAACAAAATTTTACCCCTATAAAATCGAAAACAAGAGTACCGACCATTGATTCCTAAATTCTTCGGCCACGCTGATTTTAATGGTGAATCCAGTTTTTTCACTTATGGGCCAGATTTTTTTTTTCGCAAATTTGCATTTAAGTTTTTCATGTTTTACTCAGTTATTTATATAAACAATTTTAAAAAGCTAACATATTTTCTTAGGTTTTATGGTAAATATATTAAAGACCTTCATTAGCATTCGGATATCAAATTTGGTTAAGAAATGTGCAAGCATTAACAAGAAAAATCGCGTTTTTTTCTATATTTTACTGTTTTAGCACAATTTATCGTCCCATTTCGCAATCGGCTCGAAGCATTTTTGTGCATAAGCAAAAAGACAAATATGAAAAATTATTTACGTTTAAAAGAAGAAAAAAAAAGAAAGTGGGGAAAACACGAAATGTACCTAAAATTTACATAACAGCATAGCAAAAATTACGACCTATAATGAATGTCCATAAAATATTTTCCAATTTTATTTTAAAAATGTTCACATACTTGTATGAATTTTGAAATAATATTTGAAAATATTTTGTAGACATTCACTGTAATGAATTTGTTAAAATAACTTTCGCAAATATAAACTTTTTGTACACATAATTTTTTAAGCATTTTACATATTATACTAAAAGAACAACTTATTGGTCGTCTTTTTTCGTATATGCCGTCATATAAATTTAGATACATTTCGCGTTTTTCCCACTGTGATGAAATTGTGATGGCAACACTGTTTCCGCCAACACCACCCTAGATGTCATTTACATCACAATTCGTGAATGATCTAGATTGGCATATGCATTTGGTAATTGAAACCCCGGACTCTCCGGACTTCAAACACAGCTCCGCAAGTATATTTGCATGAGTTGTTTAGCAGAATTTCCTTCGTAAAATCGTAATATTGCAAAATCCTGGGACTCAATAGGCGATTCCTAAGGTAATTCAAGGAATTTCACATTTCCCCAGTTCATTTTTCTAGTCAATCTAGTGAGATGTCGAGATGCATCAGCAAAGTCGGTATGAGCTTCTGTAAAATGCAACGAAGCGTTTAGCCTCATCACCGTTCTTTGGTGTATGGATAACTTTCAATTATCGAAAATTTGCTATCATTGGCGAGAATTCCCTTGTCACCTCGAGACATAAAAATTAACACTTATCCGGGTGTAATTTAAGATTGTATTGCGGACACATGCCAAATACATCCTTTAGATTTCTTAGCATATGCTTCGTAGAACAGCCAATGACGACTAAATCATCAATGTACAAGAAAGCTTGGGCTAGTGAAAGCCCCGAAATGAATTTGGTGCGATCTTCATATAGGGTGTTTTTTATACAGGTATAGAACTTAAGTTGGCAACTCTTTTTTAACTGGTGGCCCTTTTGTCAGCTGTCAAGTGATTATATTTAGTTTGGTTTGGCATTTCAACATGAATAGACTGACGCCTGAACAACGCTTCCAAATTGTTCAAATTTATTTTGAAAATCATGGTTCTGTTCGAAATACGTATCGCGCACTATTCCATTTTACGGTGAACATAATCGTCGGTTAATCGGTTAAGTGGATACGTCAATAAACAAAACTGCAGTATTTGGAGTGATGATAATCCTCAAGTATATGTTGAGACACCGTTACACCCCAGAAAAGCTGACTGTTGGTGTGCTTTATGGGCTGGGTTAATCATTGGTCCGTACTTCTTTAAAAACTATGCTGGTTAGAACGTTACAGTCAATGGTGACCGCTATAGAGTCATAATTACTAAATTTTTCGTTCATCAATTGAACAACCATGGACTGCATTAGCTGTGGTTTAAACAAGACGGCTCAACATGTCACACAACTCAGGCCACAATTGATTTATTGAAGAAACGTTTGTCAACCGCTTAGTTTCACATTTCGGACCCGTGAATGGGCTTCCAAGATCGTGCGATTTAACGCCGCTGGAATATTTTCTGTGGGGATATGTGAAGTTGCTAATCTACGCCGATAAGCCCGAAACTATTGACCACTCGGAGGACAACATTCGCCGCGTTATTGCCAATATACGGCACAAATGTTGGAAAGTCATCGAAAATTGGAACTCCAGATTAGACTACGTCCGAGCCAGCCGTGGAGGCCATATTTAAATTATAATGCCAGAAGATTATCTTTCGAATAAAGTAAATTGCATGTCAATTTAAAAAATTCATCTTTGTTTTATTCCATTTCATAGTTCTATCCTCTATAAAAACCCTTTACGATATGGTAGTCTCTTAAACCGAAATGAACCTTACTCAGTAGAAAATGAAGTTAGGACCCTAGATTCCTCTTATAATTCTATTTGATGAAAACCCGTTACCATTTGTCTCTAACCAACTGATCATCTATTCGAGGAGTGGAAACTTATCCACTATAAGTTTCTTATTGATTCCTCTATAATCAATGACCAGTCTCCATCGTTTCTGTGCAAAAATATCTATGAATTCAGAACATGAGTCCCTTAATATTCTATCAATGAACTTAGGAAAATTTTTAGATAGTTTTTACAATTTTTCTCGATCTTTTAAGAAGTTACTGCTCCGTTGGACGATTTCATAGGCTTTCAGACTTTCAGTTCGTATTTTCACATTATTAATAATTAAATCCCTATCTCTTATATCCCAGTGTAATCGTACTCGCACCATAAACACCACTTTGTAGCATTTGATGCGGTATGAATACTTCGCCCTCTGTGGATTGAATATTGACTAATCTTATAACCTCAGATCTAGCAGGAAGATCTATAGAATTTTTATCAGGGGCATTCATTTATGCCCTATATATATAATATGGAAAATCATCTGGTCTTAAGATAATTAAATCTACATCCGCTTGATAATCCAAAATACATCTATATTTCCTAATAAAGTCCATACCTATGATTCCGCAAGAAGATATTCGAAAATCATACTAAACAACATGAAATTCTTCAATTTTCAAGTCCGTTCCGACTTAACTTATGGTAGTCAATAATCTTTGGCCTATTTCATTAATAATCGTCCTTTTATTTCCAACTATTTGTTCGTTTATAACTTGACTGATTTTTATAATCGAAATATCGGCACCTGTATATTATTATCGGCACCTGGATATTATTATGGCCATTTCCAATACATATTATTATTACGGTGGTGCCGATTCCGGTGACCATTACCGTCGTAACGTCTATTTCTGCGGCCACTGTGACTACGATTATTACCACGATTACCACCGCGATTGTAACTGCGGTTATAATCACGATTGCGGTAATCACGCCTATTCCCGCCTGAGTTGTAGTACATCATATTAGATGTGTTCGAATTTGCATCCGTACAGGAATTCACAAATTTGGATATAGCCTCATTCATCGTATTAAAATTACCCGACTCCATAATGAGTCGAACTCTTTTGTATGATGCATTCTTCGTAATGGCTTTAACAGCTACTTGCGTTGAATATTTCTCAGCTAATGAATTCGTTAATATATCAGCAATATTTGCGGTTGCGATTTGTTAACAATGTATTGGCAGATTTGTTAACAATGTATTGGCACATTTGTTATTCTTAATATTTTAGCGGTGATAACCTCAGTGGATCCACGTTTTACCGTTTTCTAGTTATTAAAACATTTTTTGCCGAACTTTTCAATTTATTTTTTAATTAAATTAATTGCTGCTATTTCGTGGCTTTCCTTTATGGAACCCACGAGACTTAGAGCATCTAAAAAACTCTGTAAATCTCCGGGACTACCATCATAGTCCGGAAGGAGCCTCGAAGCAATGCCCAAAAACTCAACGACTGTCTGCGGCATGTTAATATTCTCACTCGTATCGGAAATTAATTCAGTACTATCCCGATTAGAGTCCCTGGTAGCGCAGTCTCAAATTCTGGATCATAAAGTTTCACCTCAGAAGAAGAAGCTGTATCAGTCTAAATAGACACTTATCAGTCAAAATAGACGCCTATTAAATATATCACAGTCTTATGCAGTGTTAATGGCAACTTTATCTCCAAACCACTTCGCGATAAGAGATTAGCAAGCTTATCTCGAACGTCAGCAAATGTATACATTAAAATGTATGTATCTAGAATTTGCATTAAAAATCTTAAAGTCTTCCCCATTGAAACACGAAGTTATATTAATATTAAGTTAAATTAGTAAATTTCGATATAATTGCTGCCTAAGAATTAAACCTTGTCAAGACCGTTTACCAAAGAAGCGGCCCTGATATAGTTCTTACGCAATGTACTCTTGTGTAATTGATACAACATGGTGTACTGTAATTGCAATGCCGAAATTGATATGATAATAACAAAATAAATCTTCGGAAAATCAATTTCAATTTTAACTTCATGTATGACGTTCGCGTTTGGTTTCGATATTTTTGATTCATTTCCACCCATTTCAAATTTATCAGAAACAATTATAGGAATTAAGGCAAAAATTAAGAACTACTTTAAGTTTCTGTTTTTTTTTTCTCTTTCTAAATGAAAAGGTAAGTTAACAATTCATTGAATTAAATAATTAAAAACTCATAACAACTTCAAGTTTTTTTAATGAAAAAGTAAATTAACAATTGATGGAATTAATTTAATTAATTAAATAGATTTCGTACCATTATGTTTCTGGATATATCAATGTCATCGTCTTCAGTTCATTTATCGGACTCAGGCTTTTAACATCTTCTTGTTTACACAGTTGTAGTCTATTTTAGATTCATCATGTTAAATTGAATGTCACTGATGATTAGTTTTCATATCTTTTCACTATAGCTAGACATATTGCATCTTTATTCTTTTCTTGTTGCTTTTCACACTTTTGGTTCTTGTTTTTCATTTGGCTGTTCTTGTTTTGTTCATACAGTTTTTTTATAACTTAGCATCAGGAGTTTATGATTTATTCAGCCCAATTCTCAATAACAATTCCCTGGGAATTTTTTCACTATTCCTTGTTCCCCTATTCTTAACAAAAATTTCCCGGGAAATTTTTCCCTCTTCCTTTTTCCCTTATTCTAAACAAACTTCGAAAAAGGGAAACTCTTCCCCGGGAACAAAGTAGGTATTACGAATGTCTATAAAAGGGAGAATGTGATCACAACTTTTGGGAATAATTCCGCCAAAAAATTGTAAGTATTAAATACTTTTATGAAAAACGGTAATATATCAGCATTTAAAATATTATTATGGCACTATTGTTACTTTGAGGTCAAAAACAATAAACAAGAAGCAAATGGATGTTCTTTTGAACACCATGCAAGCTAACCCTGATATTGCACGCAGAATGTTTAAAGGAAGCAAAGAGGAGCTAAACCGGGTATGGTGAAATTTGGAGGCGGCATTAAACGCAGATGGGCCACCATTAAAAAGTATTGCTGAGTGGAAGAAGGTATGTATAACAAAATTCGTCCTTTACAATGGACACAAATGTTAAAAGTGCATAACATTTTTCAGGTATGGTGCGACAAGGACAAGGCGGCACAGAACCTTAAACACACAAAAGGAACTGGTGGAGGCCCCAATATGGAACAGAAGTTCTCGACAAATGAAGGGCAATATACCATTTATTTGGTATGAAGGAGTCTGTCGAAGGTGTGGCCAACACTAACGGATCAGGCTCTTCAATGACCACCTCTTCAACGGAAACTCCAATTGTTTTCACATTGCAGGAGTTTTTAGTGGTAGAAAGCAATGTGAATAATAGTTTTGTTTTATAGTTTTATTTATTTATTTATTTATTTATTATTTTGTTTTATTCTTCAATTGTTTTTTTAAGTTTGTTTTTTTAAGTTTGTTTTTTTTATTAAAATGTACAAATATATATAAAATTAATTGAAATTAAATATAAAAATAATTTGCAATCAAAACAAAACATCTTAAGCAAAACAGCTGTTTTGCTTCAGCTGTCAGTCATTTCATGGTGCCTCGAATATTCGAAATTCTCTCTCCCTTACTATTCTTCTCCCCATCTGTTTAGAATAGAAGGATTTTATTCTCGGAAAAAATGAATTCCCCTGGAGCTCATTTCCCTGGAAATATTTAGAATCGAGATGATTATTTTTATAATATTTTAATTATTAGTCTTTTCGTTTGCTTTCATGTATTTCATTACATATACGTTTTTTTTTTTTTTTTTGAAAATTGTATTGTCTTCTGCCGTATTATTTTTACAATTTTAAATTTTATTACTATATTTATTTTATTTTACAATTTTGGCAGGATCGCCGTGTTGTACCAGGGGTTTTTATTAATAATTTAAAATCGTTATTAGCTCTAATGAGCGATTGACTTTATTAAACATATTTTCTTATAAACTACCTTAACTACAATTAATGGGTAATTGCAATGCCAGCATTTCCCACGGTTAAAGGAGCATATACACGACATGTATTTGTCATCTGACATGTCAAATTTCTCACTGCAAAATACATACATGTCGTGTGTGACCTTTTTAACTTTGCTTCTGTAAAAGTCATCTGACAAAATTTCAATTAGAGCGTGCTCTATTTTCTTCTGACAAACCATCTGACATCAGCTGTTTTAAATATGAAACAAAAAGTTGTCATAAATCCATGCCGTGAGAAAACAAACAGCGGCGGTCCCCTATTGACGGAATCATTAGCCGGCTAAAGTTAACATTTTACAATACCAATAAATGTATATACATTTTCCCATTTAATAAAATTATGTACATATATATGTTTATAAAAAGTTTTATAATTATATCCCAAATTGGTATGTCCGCATTTAAAGAAAAATTATTTAAGATGGCTGAACTATTTTGCGGCGCAAAAAAAATTTTGCTGCGGCAGCATGCCATGTTGAAACCCAGATCGACTTGATTGTTGGCTCCACAGAGAACGGTTTCTTTTCCTCTTTTCTTTTTTTTTTAATTTCGATTTCATTGCAGTTATAATTGAAATTACACTGCACACTGCAATTGCATTATCCTTTGATTCCATTTGACTATCACTTTTAAAAAAAAAATTATTTTAATAAAATTTTCGCACTGATCAGCTGTTGAAGAAAAAAAACAGAGACTGTGTCAGAAGCAAAAAACATGTACGTTTGTGACCAAATATTATAAACCTTATGTAAAACAGCAATTTTGACAGACATGCACAATTACATGTGACTTGAAAATTTGACATGTCAGATGACAAATACATGTCGTGTATATGCTCCTTAAGGTAAGTTCAGATGACATTAACCCTGTGTACTAAAGCATGGTTTATGTTGATTAATCCATACATAAAAATACAAATAAATGTAAAAATAACAAAAACTTTTTTGTTATTGTAACATTCTTTCCGTATTTTAAGCATCGATTATTATTAGTGTAAGGTATGGCAACTGAGGTATGTCAAACACACTACACACCGTTCACCCGCAGATGTATCCAATGATGACATTTTTGATTCGTAATACCCAAAAAGTACGATAAAACCCAATCAAACAAAACCCCCAAACAATCACAGCAGTTTTCGATGATTATATTTCTGATTCATGGTATCCAACAGCTGGCAAAATTGAAACCACACCCACCCCACGTATCAAGACAATATTCAGATTGTAAAATCTGACCAAAATTAAACTTTTAAGAATATTTTGAGTCAAGAAACTCAGTTTAGTAGGATCTTGACAGGACCTTGTGTAAACCCTAACCCAACCTCACGCACCCGATCACTACAAAAACTTTTAAAAGTATTAAGTACGTTGAGGATATTTAGGCTAGCTCGCCCACCCATAGCGAAGCTAAATGTACCAATTTAGCCGATGATCACGTAATAATTATGGATCACACAACCCATCCAGAAGATATTTCTGGAATTCGCCAAACGGCGAAGAAGGCATTTCTTATATTGAAAATGCCCAAATTGTACCAATACACTCATTTCATGGTGCCTCAATTTTTTTCCGGGAAATTAAATTTTTCTAAAGAAATTAGGAAACCGCCGAAAAAATCATTCAGATGGAAGATTTGATTGTGTCTACACGGAATTTATTAAATGGAAGTTCATTCCACATGTGGAGAGGACCATTCAGATTTGCAGGGGGAAATCACAAACAATTTATGAAGGATGTTTTTGCCTCACGGGCTCAGAGCAAGTTTGTCGGTTTACTGTTACACTTTCGCACAACCAAATTTCCTCATTTCAAGGTCAATTTAGTTTTGGTACATTCTCATACCTAAAACGCAAGTGGAAATATAAAATTCATTGGTTTAAATGAATAAAACGATTGTCGGTGAATTTTTTCTGTTGAATGGAACTTTTTTTCGACTTACATAGCAATGTTGTGGTCTTACCCACCTAATAGTAGAATATTTAGACGTTTCTCCACTTACGCATTACCCTATTTACACTCACCCGAAAATTCTTTTCAATTTTATAAGTGCAAAATGAAATCTGTTACCTAGTGTTTTTATTGAAGATATCATAAATTAAAATTCTAGCTTATGCTTGTTTGTTTAACAGAACCCCAACCTTTTTATCCTTCGCCAGAACACATACAATTAACTGTCCTTTTTATTCACAGGTCTGGCTGGACCGTTAGGATGTTCACATCAGTGAACAAATTTTGATGGCAACACTGTTTTCGCCAACGCCACCTATATGTTATTTATAATAGCTCTTGGCATGCACAACTGCAACCAACTTTAGGCAGATGCTTGTTGACAATTTAATTAGCGCTAACTCACTTGGTAATCTCACAAAGAAAATCAACAAGATCAGTAGTGAACAATTGCAACAATAAAAACATTTAAAAGTTTAAATTTAACTTATAACCTAAAAATAATTAATATTATGAATTATATTAAACCACAAACTAATTCTAGCACGAATATGATATTAGAAATAAAAAACACCGTTGAATCTAAAACTATCTGTGCTTTATTTGGAAACCCTTAACCCGTTTAAACACCCATGATCCGCAATTTTTTAAACATGATATAATTTTTCAGATATGTCTCTTTGGTTCTGCACAAAAATGATGCGATCGATTGCGAAATGGGATGAAGAATTGTGCAAAAACTGAGAAAGTACGAGGATTTATTTGTTAATGCTGCACATTAGTAACCAAATTTGCTACCCGAATGTAAATGAAGGTCATTTATGTATTTACCATAAAAAACTAAGAACAAATATTTGATTTTTAAATGTTATGTTTTAGAAACTGCGTTAACACATACAAAATTTTAATGGAAATTTGCGAAAAGTAAGTAAAAAAACTGGGTACGAAATTAAAATCAGGTTGGCCGAAATATTTAACATCAATGGTACTCTTGCTTTATTTTTCGAGTTGCGCAGTGTAATAAATTCATATTTTTTATAGTTTTTGGCTCCTAAAACACACTTTTTTAGCGCATGCATTTCTTGTCTCTGGTTTTTAGCTACTAAATTAAAATTTGAATTAACAATTTGTCGTCGGTGATTCAATGCTCCGTTAAATACAAATTTCAAAAAAAAGAATTATTTAAATCAATCAACTGAAGCTCAGTAAACTGTATTCCGCCTAAGGTTATGTTGAAAATTTAGTAGCCAGTTACTGAAAAATTTTTCAGTATAGTCATAGTCATATCAGTCTCAATTCTTTTTATGTTTAGATGCACACAAAAAAATCTGGGGTAACGTTTATTAAAAGAGGGGTATAAGTATAAGTACAGTAGGAGCATTTCAACTAATAACAATTTGTAGGAAAGTTTGTCCATAAACTTAGGAAAATGGTTTAAAGAAATATATAATGATATTTAACTACAAAAACTTGGCAATTCTTCCTTTTCTATTTTATGAGATTATTTATAATAGTTTTACTTTGTTTTTATACAAATCCTTATATTGCTTAATACAATGTCCTATTATTTGGTATTCAAAATGCAGGTTTTTTATTTTGATTTAATAAAATTAAAATGTATTTATTAAATATTAAAGAAACACATTAAGTAAATTATAAATCTTTACTAATAAATTGTTGAATCATTCATCCGATTTAGCACCAAGAGCAAAGGCCAGAAAATAACACAGTACAAATGTATAGTTTTCAACTGCACAAAATAAAATTAGGGTTAGACTTTGTCTTTTTATTTAAAAACTTCAATAAAAATACTTACTTCTGTGAGTAAAATAGCTTACTGAATTTATAATTTATAATTTATTGAATTTAATTTTACTTTACAAATATTAAATCCAATTTATATTTCACCATTTTGACTTTGTGCTGCATCTTATTTTTTTATTCATGAAAAAAACATTTCTAGCTTTTAACACTTATTAACATGAAATGACCTTTATCTGTTATGTTCGTGTAAATTTATTTTTCTACATTTTACCAAGTAATGCTTGATTAAAATATGTAGATAAAATGTTAGAGGTATGCCATATAAGTTTGATATTTTGTAAAGATTTAGCATAATAGAAACAGTTGTATACATATATAAAAATGTTAAGTAATATTTTATAATGTATGAAATGATTTGTTTAAGAAAATTGTGTAAATGCAAATACAAAATTAACGCAGTGGGATGCACAATTTAAACAAAACTTTATAAAATCCACAGGATTTGAATGAAAAATATTTTGCTAAGTATGCTTTCATCGTATTCCATCTGCAAATTTTTTGTGTGTGTACATACATGTAATAAATAAGCTCTTCGTATACACGCCGAAAAAAGACACGTTTGAATATGTTTGCATATGTGATTATATATATGTTTACAGTGATTCGAAATTTCTAACCTAAACAAATATTTATTTGCAAGTATAAAATTTTTAGATATTAAGTTTGGGACATGCAAACATACTTATAATAAACATACATATATATTTGCAGCCAAACATATATATGCTTGGTGATAGACGATTTTCACTAGTTTCAAACATATATATATATATATAAATATATGTTTACAGGCAAACATAATTATATTTGCAAGCAAATATGTTATATTAGAAACATGGGAAACGGAAATGTGTTCCAAACAAAAGTATATTACCAGCATTTATATATCCAGCAGGGCGTTTTTTTCAGCGTGTAGGACTATTGCTGCAAATATATTCCTTAGGTCTCTCCAATTCAATAATTGATTTTATTTTAACTCCCCAGTTAAAGTGTTTATGTAAAAACCAATTTTGAACGGCGGAAAACAAATAATATTAAAGTATTTAGTACATTAAGGACATGTGTTTCGATTAGGTAGATTTATATAACTGCATCGATAAAACTCGTTTACGGACACTAAACAAGTGTTTGTTTCAAATTCGCTGTTTACAATTTGAATACTTTTTTATTTTTTGTTGTTGTTTATTTTTATTATAAATATATTTTTTTAATACACGTGTTATGTCTAGTATTTGTATAATGTTTTAGTTTAGCAATACAAATTTTAAAACGTTTAAATTCGTGTCGCACTTCGTCGTTCTATTAATGCGGCATGTTGCGACTGTTATGTTTATGACAACTATAACTGTTTTTTGTCAACTTGCCAAATCCACGAGGATATGCGGCATGTAGTATTGCCAGATTTATAAACGTCATAAAATGACAATGTACAGTAGTGCGCATGAAAAGATAAAAAACCAAAAGATATCAAACATCTAGTATTAATAAAAACATACTTTACATACACTGATAAAAAAATAGCCACGAATTTTAGTGCTAACTTTATGCCTGCAGTGATTAATTTTTTAAGGCTATTCAACTGCCGTTTTATTGTTTAACATTGACATTAAAATTATAGTTTTTATTATTAAAAATCGCGGCGATTTTAATACCAAATTTTTTGAAAATGTGTATTGAGACACATAATTTTTTATTAATTTTGATTTTCACTAAAAATGGCATCTTCTAAATATGTTCTAGAAATTTTTTAAAAATTATCTTACAATTTTTTGTTTTTGCACTCAAATACTACGCAAAACATGCTTTAATTTCATCGTAACTATGTCTGGAGTAAGCTATGTATCACAAAATATATATTTTTAACTAATTTTAATTTTCGTCAAGGGTTAAGAAATCCGATTCAAAAATTAAAGTTGACAATTTTACTACATAAATTTTCCGTTTTTTCGATATATTTGTAAGTAAATTTACAAGTTATCCTTCAATCTATATTGACATAATTATGCTTAAATGAAAAGTAGTTTTGTCTGTTTCGCTAGTGCATTTAGGATAATTTTTAAAAATTTATAGAATAGAGGAAAAAGAAAATCAAATCGCAATATCTCGAAAACCGTTAGTCCGATTTCAAAATTAATTGAAAATGATATTTTTATTAAAGCAGTTTAAGAAAAATTTAAAAAAAATAGAAAAAAATTAGATTAAATCGGATTAATGCTATCTGATTTTTCTCAAATTCGGATAGTATTCACCAATAATCGCAACAATAATTGATAAAAATCGAAAGTTGCAAAAAATGCCGCTCTAGTATACATACGCAGTATATTCGTATTTTGAAGCTTTAAATTAAGCGATTTTAAGCATTTTATGCTTACCTCATTTAACAATATAAGTTTGTAATATTCATATACACAATGTTTGTAAAATTTAAATTTTAAGCACATGGAGTAATTGTCAGAGAAGAGAAATATGCTTTTCTGCCATTTTTACTCATATTTGCTTGTTAGTCATTATTTTGTTTTCTAATTTTTGAGCTTTTTCGTAAGATTTTTTAACTTTAAAATATTTTTTTCAAACATTTTTCGATTTAAATGATTTTTTGTTCAACATTTTTTTACTTTTTCTTTCCAAAAGTTAAATTTTTTTACCTTTTTTGTAGTTTTGCAATTTTTGTGCGTTTTTTGCTATTTTTTGTCTTCTCTGGTCATTATGTAGGTAAAACGTTGCCTACCCAAGTGAAAAGTTTTGATATACAACTTTATACAATTATTATTATATACAACTTTATACAATTAATTGTTTCAATATAAATATTTATACTTTTACATTATGATATAATTTTTATTTAAAAATAAAAATTATGTTTTTTTCGACCTTTAATTGTGCAATGAAAATGAAAATTATTCAAGTTCGAAAAACTCTATAGATTTTTTGTTAGGACAATATCCTAATAAAGAAGAGTATGGCCTCGAACTTGAATAATTTTCATTTTCATTGCACAATTAAAGGTCGAAAAAACATAATTTTTATTTTTAAATAAAAATTATATCAAACTTGTATAAAAGACAAAGTACAGTCTAGTTTACTATCCCTGTTTTTGTTTATAAACGAAACAAAAAAATAGAAAGGGGGGAAAACAAAAAACGTGTATTGAATATCCACCAGAGGTGGACTTTGCACATAACAAACAAGTTTTCGATTTATTTTTTTAAAATGGTGATAATCTTTAACTTCGAGCTCATATATTAGTTCTCATGTAGTGAGTAAGCTAGTTTATATGAATGTTTGATGTTTGGCATGGGATTGTTACCCCTTTCAAAACGTGTTCTGATGATGGGAACCTAGAAAATTCCCGAAATAGATCTATCAACACATTCCTGGAAGGGTCAAAGAATAAATTTGAAAACAAAAAACTCTATAGATTATTTGTTAGGACAATATCTTAATAAAGAAATATAGAGTATTGCCTCGAACTTGAATAATTTCCATTTTCATTACATTTACGTTATAGCATAAATGTTCGTAAAAAAATATATACAACGATACATTCTTTAATATCAAAATATATGATCATATAATATAGCATATGAATCAAAATGTTTTAACGAAAAATTCATGCATAAGCACATGTATATAAAATATAATATTCTTTATTTTATATAGGATAATACATGGTTGATAAATTTGATTAAATTTTTATAAAATTAGATATAATCCAATACATAACTATATAGAATGCAAACATCAAAAACGTCTTCTGTCATTTTAGACATACTTATATATAATCCAAAAATTTCAATTTCTATGTAACTATATATAATTCAAGTTATATATAGTTACATAGAACTGGTTCTAGTTTGGAGGTAAAGAACCTATTGTATAGGACAAACTCCATATAAAAAGAATCGGTTGTAAAACAGATATTATAACCTATTATAATACAGTATACGTTGTTCTGCAACCTGACAAAACTCGGATAGAATTGGATAGTTTTTTATTAAATTGTGTATATTTAAATATAATTAGATCCAAAGTGATACAATTTAATAGAACAATTTCGCGGATCAAATTATATCCTCTTATATTTGCGAAAAATATCTCATCATATATAATTTTATATAAACTTTTTTAGTCAGGTAGCTGTCTCGACGAAAAAAGTTTATATATAGTTTGAAATTATTATATATAATTATATATGTGGCCATACGTAACGATAAAATTTACATCTCATACTTATTTTTACGAAAATTTCTAATATAGCGCTATATATCATCATATACCATTATATATTATGTAACGTATAAGTTTATATTTTTAATCTCTTTATATATATACTTTAATGTATAATAATATGTATAGTAAAAAAAGCAAAAGTAAAAATTTAGAAAAGCTGTACTTAAAACAAAATTCGAAGTTAATAGATTACATAATATTTATGAGTAAAAAATCATTTTAAGTCAGAAAATCGTAAAAAAGCAATCCGGGGTAAAAATAGTTATATATAGTCATAGATATGATTAAGTCATATCTGACTTTGAATGGAGTCACATTACGGCATATATGATAATTTTTATTGATAGAATATATTATATGGTACTTGATATTATTATATGTCTCCAAAACTTACTCAATATAAACCTACATAAGCCATATAATAACAATCCAAATATATGATTATATATGGTCCCATGCTAAGTTTGATGAAACTATATGTGATATGAATTTAAAATATGATAAAAATATTTTGCTTATAATTTTGTATAGCATTATATATAATCCCATACATATTTTGGTAAGCTCAATATAAAATTAAGTTATCTGCAAGTAGACTTTAAATATTAGATATTGCTTCACATACAACCATAATAAATTTATAACGAAATCATTTTGATTATTTTTTATTTCAAAGAAAAACAGGGTACATTTTATAATACAAAAACACTTAATTATATATTTTTTAAGCACTTAAATTGTTCTTGATAACTTTTAAACATTTCGTTATGTTTCATTTAAAAAAAATGGTTCTTTAAAATTGTTGATTTCAAGAAATTTTAATTTTCATCATTGATTCTTTTTAGTATAACTTCAAGTTACAAAATGCATACCTACAATCGGCTAAAATTTTATAAATTCAGATATATTTGTATCTAATTAGATGTAATTTAATGCCCCGGATATGGACAAATCTCGGATAAAATTGTATCAAATTATATATAATTTGATATAATTAAATACATGAAGATGACATATTTTTTTTTATCAATTTGTATGTGTATATATATAGGAGCTTATCAAATGAGATATAATTATATTAGACTCCATATTAAAATTTTTAACCGATCTTGTAAAAAAGTGAAAAAAACATACAAAAGAAAAAAAGTTAATTTTGCCTTCTCTGATAATTAAATATAAACATATATGCTATAAACAAAAAAAATGTGTTACTTTTATATATAATTGTACATGGCATTTTATTTTTGTCAAATTTTTAAAACCACATCTAATTTTAAAATCCTTTCAATTATATTTAAATTTTCATTATTATTTAAAATGTAAAACAAAATATTAGTGCGGATTTTAAAACTATTTTAAAGGATTTTATGAAATTATATCTAATTGTATATAATTTGATCAAATTAGAAAGACCCAGTTTTCGGATCAAATTATATCAGATAAGATCCATGGGATCACATGAGATAATGTTATGTATGTATGTCATTTTTCGAATCAACTAAGATATAATGTGATATGAAATTATGCATATGACTATACATGTTTACATATACCCATATCGGAACTTTTTTCATCCGGTATGTTGTTTTAAAAATGTGTATATATGGGTATATACATACAAAAAAATCTAGGGGAACGTAGGAGCATTTCAACTAATAACTATTTCTAGGAAAGTTTGTCAATTAGGAAAATGATTTGGATAAAAATATTATGACATTTAACTACAAGAACTTGGTAATTCTTCCACTTTTATTAGGACAATTAAGCAGAAAATCGTAATAAAAATATCCACTGTATTTCATAAGAATCCCTAGATAGTTTGTTCCATTTTTTGAGATTAAAAATGCTGTTCTTTTTGTTACTTTATTTAAAATTGTTTTATTTATAAGATATAAAAAATACATATACATATACGTGAATTTTAACTAATACCTCTTCTGATTAATATTAATGCCTCCTTCACATTAGCACCAAGAATAAAAATAAGTCATCCCATTTCACCAGGGCAATGATTTCAAACTAGAAAAATATATGATTAGGGATAAGACAAAATTTTTAACAGATTTCTGTTTCTGCTACTTTTTTGAAATCACATATTAATTTTAATATTTAATATATTATAATTTGTTTAAACAATGTTTAATATATTTAACACACATTTCTTTTCATAGAGATCAAACCTGTTGTATGTATTTTTTTTTTGTTCGTGCAAAAAAGCATTTACTTTTATCAGTTATGTGCACGAAATGACATATTATCTGTTATGTTCGTCCATATTTATTTTGTTACATTTTACTAAGTAATGCTTGATTAAAATGTGTACACAAAATGTTAGAGGTGTGCAATAAAGGTTTGACTATTAAGTTTTTCTAAAGAATTAGCATAATAGAAACAGTTGTATAAATAGATAAAAATGTTAAGTAATATTTTATAATGTATGAAATTACTTTATCTTGTTTGCTGGATATAGGGTGCAAACCTTCACAGAGTTGCTTAATCGTACTCTGTGAATTTTTCTTCTCTGTTTTATGCTGATCTCCCCGCTAGTGGAGCTGCAGTGTGATGTACGGCTACGTGTTGTTTTTGTTGTAATTTTTATTTTGGGATATTTTAGCAAAAATATAAATTTTAATGTTTTTTTTTGTACTTTAACAAAAAGCTAAAAAGAGAAATAAAATAAAAATTCACTGAAATTAAATGTTGTTTTTTTTAAACACAAATTTCAAATAATTTCCATACTTTTTATTAGTGATATTTAATAAAACATTTTAATTCTTAATTTTTTTTTACTTCCGTAAAATGTAGACTATGTAAAAACAACCTCTATTTTGCTTACCGTCAAGTTTAATAGTTTTCTTTTATGACAGTAAAGTAACCAATTTGATATCTTGTTTAAAATTTACTTTTGAAAGTTACAAAAAAAAACTTAGGTAAATCGTACAAATTGGATAACAAACAAAGTGAAATATATTAAAGCACGATAGTACTTATTATCAACTAAGAAAACTTTGTTTTTTTTACAATACATGTAATTTATACATTGACTATGGTGATTTATACTTGACTTATTAAATTTCCACCAACTTTATATAAAAAAAATATTTAAAAATTAAGTTGACTTCGATATTCTTACACTAGTTTATTTTTTGCGCGAAATAATATATGGGCTCGCATATAATTCAACATAAATGTTCATCTAATGATATATACCCACATATGAACCAGTAATAAAAATATTTTTGTTATAATTGTTGATGAAGCCATATATTGTACCATACATAATATTTTTTAATAATCTCAGGTGTGATTATGTATGGTTCCCCGATCAAAAAAAGTTACATCTCAAATACAAAATCAAATCTCATTTGATATAGTTCGATATTTATTCTTATCCAAATTAAACTCAAAATGAGGGTATCGAGTACTCTCCGATTAGATCCCTCAAAAATATTACCGGATTAAGCTAGATCGAATTTGATCTCAAAATTGGGGGATCAAAAAATATCTAATTTAAGATCCTGATACCAAAATATCCCGTGGGATTAATTTAAATCTACTTGGATATAATTTGATCCAAAAAGATAAGTAATTTTTGGTGGATAGAATAAGATATCTCATCACATAAAAAATATAAAAAAATTTAATAAAAATATAAAAAAATTTAATAAAAATAAAAAAAATTAAAAAAAAATGGTTTAAACATCTGCTTATATATATTATTATGTATGTATGTATGTGGTTATGTATAACAATATATAATTATGTCTTATACGCATAGAAAATATTAATGATTTTTGACAGTATATAATCATATCTCAAACTAAATTGTTAATCTTAATGTCATATGTAATTATATCTTGAATCGTATTATTCATATGGCACCATATATGAGCACGTCTTATATATGGATGAAATCTTATCTAATTGTACATCAAATTGTGCAAATTTGTATCTAATTGCATCGATCTAATTCGATACGATTATATGGAATTCGATACAATGTACAATGATGTATTTTAGTTACATTTATATGTTCTCATTTTTCGGATCAAATTTGATATCATTGCATATCTATTTTTTATACAATTTGGTGTTGCCCCATTTAAATTTTTTTACTTACACGCAGAAAAAAGAGCATCATGTTATGATAGTTTAAGAGCATCATACTATGGTTAAAACAGGAAACAATCATAATATGATCCTCATAATCATATAATGATTCTAGATGATGAAAAAATCGTCGTCAGTGATTAAATTTATGATTGTTACGATCATAATATGATAATGTGTTGTCCCTAATCATATTCAATCATATTTTTTTTCTTCGTGTGGGTACTATAAATAGAACAAATTTTGTCAAAAAATTATTAGAGCGTACCAAATGTACAGTGAAAATGCATTTTCCATAATTTTAGCGATCTCAATATTAAAGCGATTTCCCGTAAAATTAATTAAACGATTTTTGATAAGACTGATGTTTGATATAAGCACTTTTCTGTTTCTTTTCTGTTTTATTGTTGTTTTTCCAAAATTGCAAATCAACGTTTGATAAGAAAGCAGCGAGCAGAAAAAATTACAGTTTGAAATTTATACGTTAGTTGTTGCTTTCATTTTAAAAATGGAAATAATCACAGTGATTCATTCAGAGTTAACGAAAAATGTCTTTGCTACAATATTACAAAATGTATTATCCTTTTCAGGGAAATTTAACATAATATTAGTATAAGGCAACTTCATTAGAACATTGAACTAGAGTCTTTTTCAACGAGTTTTTTAATCATACAATGAGAGTTTTTTAATCATACAAATGCATCTGTGTTGTTTAGCAACAATCATATGCAGTACTGTGTTCTCTGTACCATCATGTGTCCCGCACTGAAGCTGAAAATTTGAAACACATACCGAGAATAAGATATTTACACACTCTGCTCTAGGGTGTTTTTTGTATGTGAGTTTATATCAGGCGTGCGCATTTCATAGCTCAATAGTGCTTTTACTAATTCACACATGCTCTTATGCTCTTTGATTTAGTCGTCGTTGAGACAGCGACGAGTGCACATGTTTAGCTTATGCCTTAATATTTTTTTTCAAGCGTACGCTCAAAAAATATTGCGTGATAAAAAATACTTTTGGTAAAATCCAATGCCTTTTATATATAAGGAATATAAGAAATATATTGTTAAAAGACATTAATAAAAAAAAAAATTATGAAAAAATAGGCAATTTTTTTTGTTAAGTTAAAAAATGGAAAGATTTTTTGTTCTTAATTTTATGAATGTAATTAATGGTTTTGGTGTTTATAAAATAATTTAAAAAAGTTAATAAAATAAATGAAAAGATAGTAAAATAATTTATATTGTATTTATAAACAATTGTATTAATATTAAAATGAAAATATTTCTTATATTCCTTAAATGTTTTGTAATATAAAAGGCATTTGATTCTACCAAAAGCATTTTTTGTCATACAACATTTTTTGAGCGTGCGCTTGCAAAAAATTATTAAGGCATCCGCTAAACATGTACACTCGTCGCTGTCTCACCGACGTCTAAATCAAAGAGCATAATAATATGTGTGAATTAGTAAAAGCAGAATTGTGCTATGAAATGCGCACCCCTGGTTTATATGCATGCTGGTTATGTGTGATAAAGAGAGAAAATGATCAAAGTGTAGTATAATATAAATAAGGTTGAGGCCATTTACTCTCACAAAAATAAAGAAAAAACATAAATCTGCGCTTAGTTTTTGTTCTTTTGTTTGCCGGTATTCCGATTTCATAATTCTATAAATGGTTGTGACAACTTTCAAAATACGACTTAGATTTGTCGTTGCATTCGTCGAGTGCGGCCGGGATTTCGTTGTCCTTCAAAATTCGTATTAAATCAAAAATATATATAAACAAATTTCATTTAAAAAAACGCTAAATATACATATGTAATTAAAGTTAGAAAGCAAATAATAAGTGTAACCAGGTATGATGAAGTGAAGTTGAAAGATATCAACAAATAAAAATCAATTAAAACAATTACACAAAATAAAATGTATACAAAAATAAGTGAAAAAACAAAAAAATTTAATAATCAGTATAAACCTACCCAAATAAGTGCAGAAAATTTTCTTTTTTATTAATAAAATATATTTCTTTATATTGTGTACAGAAAAAACGCATCATGAGTCGTTTACGACTGCGCCTTGCCCTACAATGCATAGTACTATTGTGTATACTTATCTCAAGTGGATTTTCTAACGCAGGTGAGTGTTCAAATTCATAATAACAGTACTAGTTAAAGTTTAAGTGGTACTACTTGGTGGTAAATTTAGATCACGGCTTAATTTGTAAATTTTATTTCAAATTAACCCTCTAAAAGGAAAGCCCGCCTCCAGGCGTGGTATTTTATCCCTCTAACAAGGCACTAATGAAATAGTCCACAAATGCATCAAATGAGTAACTTATAATTGGAAATTGATGTATTCCGAGAGAAAACAAAATTTACTAAATATTTTGTGAAGAAACTAACGTGTGTAGTGCACGGGTTGGAAGCATGAAAGTGTCAAAGTTAAAATTTCAAAAAATTGTTATTTTGAAAGAAACACAATTTTTAAAACCTTAAAAACGTTTTCCAAATTCTAAAACCCGTTGATAATAAACACAAAGTAAGATTGGAGCTTAAGCTTTTATAATACGTCATTAGCTATAGCCTTGGACACACGGTATTCGATCAGTATACCTTTAAAGGATATAATGCTTAAAAACGGATAGACGTATTATTACACTGAACCAAAAGTCGTAAGTGAAATCAACATACAATTTTTGTTAAATTTTTACGAATTTTTTTGTTAAAACAAAAAAAAAAATTTATTTTATCGCTCTACGAAGCAATTGTTGTTTTGACAAATTTGTTAATTCCAGAAAAAATTAAATAAATAATTTGGCGTGCTATTAATTAACACAAAATTTTGAAAATTGCGAATTGATTTTACCTTTTGTGAAAAATAATCGTATTTTTAACTACATTATTTTTACAAAATTGTTCAATCTTTCTTTACATTTTTTATAATTTGTATTAAAAGATGACATATTTTCTTATATGTCAGGTACAAAATATGTAATTTTTTATCGATCTGGCTTGGAAATCTGTAGAACGATCGACGATTATAGTCCAGTTGAATTACGACAATATAAGATAAAAATGTTAAATATTGTTAACAATGTTGTTAACAACAAAAATGTATTATCGTTTAGCATAACGTTTTTGTGTAACATCGTCAAAACGATAACAATTTAGGTCTCGTTTTGAACAAAACTATATCGTTTTTCATGGAGAATCTGTTTCCTGGAATTTAGTGACCAACTATTCAAATTCGTCAAAAAATGTTAGCTCTAGGCAAATTTAATAAAAAAAAATTATTTATATCAAAGTTTTGGTTAATTCTGTTTAAAAGAAATTTTTCAGTTTTTTTTATTTCAAAATGATAGTACAAAAAAAATTTTTTTTTTCATATTACAAGTCAAAATTTTTATTGAAAAAAATTTGAAAATTTTTCATTGTTTTAATGAATTTTTTTTATGAAATTATGAAAAAATCATAAAAAATGTTAATGAAAAAAATACCAATATTAATGAATTTTCATTCAGTTAATGAAATTTTTCATTAAACCAATGAATCGATTTTAATGAAATCGTTTCATTAATACTATGAAGGAAAATTCTATCAGTGTATGAGATATGAAAAATATTAAAGCAGTTATTTTGGTTGTTATAACATAAACTAGTTCTACAAGAAATTCTAAGAATGTTTGGCAAAGAAACCATGGCCCAATGTTTCTCGGCGTGCAATAGACAGTAATCGTGACGACCTTATGGCAGTTACTATTTCAAGCCGTAACATAATACCACGAATGGATAGCAAAATATACCTTATATCTAACCGTTCGCCATAGGTTAAGCTAGATTTATTTTTCCTTTTGAAAACAAATATACTGTTATATTTTCTTTTTTATGTTAAGATGGACTAATTTTTGGTTGAATTATAATTATATGTTGAGAAATACACGCATTGGTGAATAAGAATTAAAAAAAAAACATATTTTTTTTTAAAGAAGTATAAAAGTGTGTTTTATATGATGCAGCTTGTTGCAGTTATGTGTTTCGCTTTGTTGTGGTTTGTTTTTAAAAATGTTTTAACTCAAAGAAATTAATATTTCAAAACTTGCTTACTTTTTGGTTTTGACTAACTATTACCAAAAACCCTTTAAAGCTTTACTTGGATACCGAATTTTTTCGATATGATTACAGAGTTAAAAAGTTTAGAAAATTTTCTTTAAAACAAGCCCTCTTCCGGTGATACAGGCTAATTTTTCATCAATTGCAATCCATTTTTGCATGAACTGACATGTAATTGAATAAAAAACTCTAAAGAATACCCTCCACTTTTTAAAGAAAAATTCATTAAAGTTGATTAAAATGTAACGTGTATAGCCGGCAGAGGGCTTATTTAAAAGGAAATTTTCTTAGCTTTCTATATCTGTGGTCATATTTGAAAAACTTAACTTATTTTAATATTGACAAAAAAACCCGAATATTTTCAATTTGAGCACAGATATAGAAAGCTGAGAAAATTTCATTTAAGAATCTGCCGTCGATACATGCTAATTTTTCATCGATTGCAAACCATTTTTCTATTAAGGTGACATACAGTGGTGTTACAAACATTTGCAACTGAAATCATGGTTTAGGTAATTATAATTTTTTTGATCAAAAAAATTTGTGGTATAAGTTTCTGTTTTTTTTTTTATTAAATTCAGTTATAGCATATTATTTTACAAATACAAAAAAATTATTCATAACTTCTCAAAAATAAAAAAAAGTAATTTTAACAAAATAAGTCTATAGTGCAGTGTTCAAAACATTTGCAACTCTTAAAGTAATTAACAGGAAATGCAAACAATGGTTTTAACGCTCAGTATTTTGTAGCGTGACCATTATTTTTTATAACTTCTGAACACCTCTTAGGCATTGAGGCAATGAGCTTTTTAATAATCGTCAGAAATTTCATTCCACTGCTTCTCCAACTCGACGAAAATTTCATCACCATTTCGGAATACTTTATTGCCGATATTCCGTTTTACAATCATCCACATGTTCTTAATCGGGTTGAGATCGGGAGATTGAGCCGGCCACGACATGATATTAATTTCATTTTCCTGCAGCCAAACTTTTACAGCCCCGCCGTGTGTTTCGGGTCGTTGCCGTGCTGGAAGATCCATGAGAGTAGCATTTCTCATTTAGCATACGGAAGCATAACTGAACTCAAATAATCTCTATAGGTTGTGGCCGTCATTGTGCTAGTAATGCGGTGAATTGAGCCAATCCCATTTCCTGAAAAACACCCCACACACCATAATGTTTCCACCTTAGTGCTTCACTGTGGCGGTTGTGTATCTAGGATTAAACTTTTCTCCTCGTGGTCTTCGAACATTGGCTCTTCCATCTGATCTCCGGAGGTTGAATTTAGACTCATCCGACCACAATACATTTTTCCATTGTTGTTGAGTCCAGTTTAAATGGGTGCGGGCAAAGTCAAGCCGAGCTTTTCGGTTTTTTTTTCGACACAAACGGTTTTTTGTACATCTATAACTTTTAAGACCATATTCTCGGGCTCTTCTTTTAATGGTGGGAAGACTGGCATCTATTAAAAGTTTAGGCTTAGCTTCTCTGGGAAGTGCTTTGGGATATTTCGTAAAAAAATTCTTGATTTTCCGATCTTCTCTTACAGTTGTAATACGGGGTCTTTCACCTTGTTGATTTTGGAACAGAGTACTTTATAGAAATTTCTTTTTTGGAAAGTCCATTTTGAAAATCATTTAAAACTTTTGATTTAAAATCAGAATTGTATTTATTTCCTGCCATTTTTTACAAAAATTATTCTTACGACGTTTATGCTTCCAACATCTTATTACAATTATTAAAGAACAATAATTATAATAAATTTGTTTAAAAAATGTAACGGCCTGAATCTCATATTAAAAAGCAAAATTACCGTTATATCCTAGCATTTGTTAGTATAAATTGTTTCGTTAAGAGTGAGAATAATGAGAGTTGCAAATGTTTTGAACACCTGCATTTTGAATATATCTATTATTATTAATTTTTTTGTTGTTTTAATTTAAGGGAATTATTTTTTTTTATTTGTTTAACATAAAACAATATGTGAAGAATATGTGTAAAATAAATTTTAGTAACTAAGTGTGATTTGAAGAAAATAAATCAATGAAAACAACAAATGCGATCTCAGTTCCAAATGTTTTGACCACTACTGTACATATATTTAAAAAAAAAAAATTATTAAAGACACAAATTTTGTCTGAAAAAACCGGGGGCTCGATTTTGATTTTAGAACCATGGTTTCGCCGTCTTCGCCAAATATTCTTGGAATTTTATGCAGAATACATTTCTGGTTCTTGGTAGCCAAAAAAATTTACCCACCCCAATTTAGAAAAATATATTCCAAAATTTGTGTTGGATAAAATAAATAAAAATTCGATTTAAGCTTTAAATATCGATCAGCCAAGTCATGATTTAACAGGCGATGCCTTTTTACTTATTTCTTTGGTTTATCCACACTCAAAAAAAAATAAGTTAGTAGAAAAGTTAGTAAAACGTCTTGTAAATCAGGTATACTATTTTTTAGCAAATTGTTTGCTAAAATTGTGTTTTCAGCTAAAATTTTTGTTATACTTATTCAGCACTTAACTGTTTTATACTAATGCTTTACTAATATTATACTAATGTTTTACTAATTAATTTTGCTAAAAAAAATTGTGCTGATAAGCACATTAATAGTGTGGACGACAACCAGATTGAAAGATATACGCAGAATGAAGTAGATGTCGCGGCATGTCAAGATGTAGTAGAGAAGAGGAAAATGATACTAAAAAGTACAACTCTAATAAGACATATAAAAAATCAACCATGGAAGATTTTTGTATCTGTATTTCATACATAAAACAAAATTGACGATTAAAACAACTTAAGTTTTGCTTTGCCACCGACTTGTGAAAATAATTGTCTATTAATTAAATAAAAGACAAAATAAAATATTTAAATTTAATATGTATTTCTAAACTAAATGTTTATAGATTAATAATCTCGTGTGGTCAAATTGCAAACAAACATGTAGACAGAGTAAAGCGAAAGACAAAGACACACATCTTAGGTAGATTTTTATGGTTCCTTTTTCTTATTGCAAAAAAAGTGTTGTTTTTTTCGTTTCGTTTGTTTTTGTTTATTTTATTTTTTTCTATAATTATCTTCGGCAGTTGCGTTCTTTAAAAGATAGCATCATTTAGACAACCATTGATGTAAGTAGTTGAAAGACAATTTTTGTTATGTTATATATATTTATTTCTATATATTTTCAGATATTAAATTAATTCATGTCGTCAATGTGGGAAAATGAAAATTTTTATATTTCGTAATTATTGTAAATTATTTTTTAAAGAATCACAAAAATATGTTTTATGATTTTCAGCAAATAAATTAACCAAATTACAATTTTTCTACAAATATTTTGAGTTTTTTTCAGTCTACTAATATTCAGCAAAAATTTTATTAATTTTTAGCAAGGGTTTTTTAATTTCTAATCTACTAAGTGTTAGCAAAACTTTTGCTGAACCTACTAATTTTGTTGCTGAAAATCAGCGAGCTGACATTACCAATTTTTTTGCAAGCACCCTCCTGACTAAAATTTTGCTGACTCAGCAAAATTTTTTGCTGACTTTACATACTTTTTTTTTGAGTGCAATTGCTATGGAACATTGAATATGTTCAAATTCCACAGCAATTGGGTAAACCAAAGAAAAGTTAAAATAAAATAAGTAAAAAACCATCTCCTGTTAAATTATGATTTTGGCTCTTACGAAATATTGTAGAGAATACAAATTTGAGGGTCCCGTGTTTTTTTTATCTGCCCAATCTCATATTTAGGTGTTATGTTAGGGGTCAGAAATTGTCCAATTTTCGTGTTTTCATATTATTTCGTTCTATTTTAAAGTTATCATAGACAGATTTGGTGTCAAATAAAAATTTTTTGAAGACACATTCACTGGTACTACACTCAAAAAAGAAGTTAGTAGAAAAGTAGGTAAAAGGTCTTGCGACTCATTTATACGATTTTTCAGCAAATTTTTTGCTAAAATTATGTTTTCAGCTAAAATTTTAGTTATACTTATTCAGCACTTAAATGTTTCGAACTAATGTTTTGCTAATATTTTACTAATGTTTTATTAATTTATTTTGCTAAAATAAATTATGTGATTAGCACATTAATAGTGTGGGCGACAACCAGATTGAAAGATATACACAGCATGAACTAGATGTCGCGGCATGTCAACTCTAGTAAGACATATAAAAAAATCAAACATGGAAGATTTTTGTAAGTAGGTGAAAGATAATTTTGTTTATGTTATATATAATTATTTCTATTTTTTTACATTAATTCATGTCGTCAATTTAGGAGTATGAACTTTTTTATATTTTGTAACGTATTGTACATTATTTTTAAAAGAATATGTTATATGATCTTTAGGAAATAACTGAAGTATAATTTTTCTACAAATTGTTTGAGTTTTTTTTTTCAGTCTACTAATATTCAGCAAAAATTTTATTAATTTTTAGCAAGGGTTTTTTAATTTCTAATCCACTAAGTGTTAGCAAAACTTTTTCTGAATCTACTAATTTTGTTGAATTTTCTGACATTAGCAATGTTTTTTGCAAGCACTTTTCTGACTAAAATTTTGCTGACTCAGCAAAATTTTTAACTTTCTTAACTTTAACTTTCTTATAAAGTTGTAAGGAATTTGTAGAGAAAAATCAAAACGACGCTTGTTAGTTTTTTCGTCAGTTATCACTGGTCTCTTTTATATATTTCTACAAAATTCTAGAATAACAATGTTGTACATTTTGTTTCTAAAACTTAAAACTACTTTTTATATATTTACAAGGTTGTATAAAAGGCGTAGGGCAATAGGGCTGCCACAGGGGTCCCCTCCAAGAGGCGGATCTATAACGAGTTACCTTTTCACGACCTTTTGACGATGATGGTTGTTAGTCTATTGATTCCGTCGCTTCGTTAGTTTGGTCATCAACAGTTGTTGGAAGATCAGATAAATTATTTGATGTTTTGTCTGCTGTACGAAAATGCTGGTCGTTTCTGGTCGAAGTATTGCCTGTGCTATCATAAGGCGTATTTGCCGTGAATGCTGCTTTTAAGCGGTCGATGGATACGTTCACTTCGCGTTGATGCTTCTTAATATTAAAATATTTTTCGGACTTAGCAAGGACCTCAAGCGGTCCCTCATACGGTGATTCCAGAGGCGTACGTACGTGGTCGACTCGAACAAAAACGTGTTTGCAGTCCTTTAAATTTGTCTGGACGAATACTTTGTTGTTTCCGTGAATTGACGATCTTGTCGGTTGTAGCGAGTGCATCTGATTTCGTAAAATCTTCACAAATTCGGTTTCGTTTGTTGAACCTTTTTGATGATGAAAGTATTCACCGGGAATTCGAATTTGGGAGCCAAACAACATTTCCGCTGGGCTACAATTTATATCTTCCTTCATTGCCGATCGTAGTCCCAGCAAAACAAATGGCAACATGAATGACCAATCTGCTGTTGCATGACATTTAATAGCTGATTTCAATGTTTGGATGGATGGATTGAGGATGGTATGCCGTTGTCCTGAGGTGTTGAATTCCCAGCATACGCATTAACTCTTCGAAAATTCGAGATTTGAATTGCCGGTCCAGGTCGCTGGTTATACGAATTGGCAATCCAACCATCGACTAATGCGAAGGCTATTGTTTCAGCCGTTATGTCTGGGACTGGAATGGCAACTGGAAACCTAGGAAAGCGATAGATGCAAGTTAGGCAGTAGCGTTTGTTTCTGGATGGCGGCAGAGGGCTAATTATATCGATGATCACATGATCAAACATGATCAAAGCGTCGATCAGTGCTGATTTTGTGTGCCGATGAATTTTATTTTTTTGGCACTCGATACACGTTTTTACAAAGTTTGCAACATCTTTGGACTTATTTGGCCATACACATCGTTTCGAAACTAATTTTGAAGTTACTTCTCTACCCGGGTGTGCTAAACAGTGCAACTTGCTTATTATCTGGGATCGAGATTTGAATTATAATTCAAAAAACTAAATAGCTTTCCTGATCTGTGGCAAAACAGGTCAGACATTTCCTCCAACACAATAGCAAGACTGATGATCTTTGACAACAACACAACATACAAATTTTTAATCGATACCCATAGACAAAAGAAATCCTCCAAAATCGCAAAATTTATATGCCGCGAATGGTTCGGTAATACAAACTTTTGGCCAGAGGCGTATAAAATTATCTTTAGGCTTACGCCGTAACTTCGAATGGACTTTTATTATAGCTGATGTATGAGGGCCTATGATAGGTTCCGATTTTTTGGACTATTACGATATCATAATTATGATCGTACTTACATGGCTTACGGCATTTTTGTGCCTTGTCACCGAATTTGTCGTGCAGCACATTTCACCATCACCGGAGCTTGCCGCTGCATTTTCTCTACCACCCCGATTGGAGTATCTTGACGTAGAGCGTTTACGATATGGTCGTTTTTGTAACAATTGCTACAAACTCTTTTCCAACCTAGCCATGCGTTGTGTTACTTTGGCAATTATAGAATTCGGTGGGGAACTTGTTGCTTCGGCCGAACAGACTTGTTTGTAGTCACTTACTTCAAGTATTTTGTCTGCAAGTTCGGGTAAGTTAGCGTCTGATGCTTGCAAAATAGCCCGTGCATGAGGTGGTAATCGTTGAAACCATAACGATTTTAAAAAATCGTCGCTGACACGGTCTTTCACTAAACCGTTAAACTCATTAAGCAGTTGCGTGGGGCTTCGGTCGCCTAAATCAATGTCAGAAAGCAATTTCTAAATCTTTTTCTGTTCGTTGTCACAGAATCGTTCAATAATGCACTTTTTTAAATGTTCATACTTTCCCGTTTCGGGTGGCTGCAAAATGACATCTGAAATTTGTGCGAGTACGGTGGATTCAATTGCTGCAACTACCGTGTTGAATTTCGTTTCATCTGTTGTAATACCAGCAATTCCAAATTGAGCTTCTACTTGGGCAAACCAAATTTCTGGGCGTTCGGCCCAAAACGGTGGCACCTTGACAGCCACTCTGTTGACCAAAATTTCTGCTGCTGCCGCGTTAGAAGTTGGGTTTGGTGGATGTTTGTTTTTTGCTTTATCGTTGTCACCAACCATTTTACGTTTTATTGCTGTATTTTGATTGAATATTTCAATATTAAACGCGGGGTCACCAATTTAACTATTTCGTGTTAACTTTCTTAAAAAGTTCTAAGGAATTTGTAGAGAAAAATCAAAACGACGCTTGTTGTATATTTCAACAAACTTCTAGAATAACAATGTTGTACATTTTGTTTCTAAAACTACTCTTTATATATTTACAAAGTTATATGAAAGGCGTAGGGCAATACTGCTGCCACATAATCATAATAGGAATCTAAGCGAGATAGAGTAAAATGGACCAAAAATTATTAGTCAGTAAAGTCAGCCACACTTTTTCTGGGAGGATCCTTGCAAGAAATTGTTAATATCAGCAAAAACTTTGCTAAATTCAGCAAAATTTTTGCTGAAGTTACTGATTAATTACAAATGTCAACAAAATTAATAGATTCAGCAAAAGTTTTGCTATTAGTTGATTAAAAATTAAAAAATCCTTGCTAAAAAATGTTGATGACTTTACAGACTTTTTATTTAAGTGTAATAACTATGGACTTGCCTCTGGTCAGATCCAGTGAGTACAAAAAAAAAACTGGTTTTAAGGGAAAGTTTAGCACCAATTTTAGTTAAAAACACTGTTATTTAGCTAAAGTCTTAGCTAGTTTATCTAATTTATCAATGTATCTAGGTTAGGTCGTAGGTTAGGTTGTATCTAATGTATCTAACAGTCTATTTAGTTAAAATTTTTAACTAACTTTCGTAGCTAAAATTTAGGTAACCTAAATTTAGCAGACTAACGCCCGTTATTTCGTTGGCAGTACTTATTTTGTAGACATTAGCAATTTGTTTGCAAGCACCCTCCTGACTAAACTGTTGCTAACTCAGCAAAATTTATTTCTGACTTTACTAACTTTTTTTTTAGTGTAACTCAACAATTTTTGAATTTCAACTATTTTAATTCGTCACCAAATTGTTCTTTTCTAAAGCTTAATTAAAACGAAACTAGTACACTCATAAAAAAGTCCGTACAAATAGTTGATAATTTTGTTAACATATCTTGTGTCTGCATAATTTACAATGAAGTTGAAAATCTTATGTCCGTGTGTACACGGTAGATATCTAAGTACCGGTATGTATATATTGCTTGAAATTAAGGACATACGATTCTCAATAAATGATCATACTTATTACACATAACATAAAAAAACATATCTTTCGACTACACTCAAAAAAATAAGTTAGTAAAACATCTTGTAAATCAGGTATACTTTTTTTCAGCAAATGTTTTGCTTAATTATGTTTTAAACTAAAATTTTAGTTATACTTAGTCAGCACTTAACTGTTTTGAACTAATGTTTTAATAATATTTTACTAATGTTTTACTAATTTATTTTGCTAAAAAAAATTGTGCTGATTAGCACATCAATAGTGTGAACGACAACCAGATTAAAAGTTATACACAGAATGAATTAGATGTCAAGATGTAGTAGTGACGAGGAAATTTATACTAAAAAGTACAACTCTAGTAATACACATAAAAAAATCAACCATGGAAGGTTTTGTATCTGTTTTTCATACATAAAACAAAATTGTGGATTGAAACAACTTAAATTTCGCGTTTTCACCTGTGAAAGTAATTGTCTATTAATTAAATAAAAGACAAAATAAAATATTTAAATTTAAAAAAGATTAAATATGTATTTGTAGACAAATTGAGTGGTCAAGTTGATAACAAATATACAGCAGGTAGACAGACTAAAGCGAAAGACATACATCTTATGTAAAATTTTTATGTTTCCTTTTTCTTATTTCAAAAAAAGGATTGTATATGTTTTATTTTGTTATTTTTTCGTTTCGTTTCTATATTCTCTGCGGCATTAGCGTCCCCTTAAAAGATAGCATCATTGAGACAACCATTGATGTACTTACATCAATGTTGAAAGATATATTTGTTTATGTAATATATAATAATTTCTATATATTTGCAGATATTACATTAATTCATATCGTCAATGTTTGAGTATGAAAATTTTTATATTTTGTAACGTATTGTAAATTATTTTAAAAAGAATCACAAAAATATGTTTTATGATTTTCAGCAAAATAAATTAACTAAAGTAAATATTTTCTAAAAATTTTTTGAGTTTTTTTCAGTCTACTAATATTCAGCAAAAATTTTATTAATGTTTAGCAAGCAAAACTTTTGCTGAATCTACTAGCAAAAATCAGCTCGCTGACTTTCAGCAAACGATTTTGCTGGCATTAGCAATTTTTTTGCAAGCGCCCTCCAGACTAAAATTTTGCTGACTCAGCCAAAGTTTTTGCTGACTTTACTAACTTTTATATTTAAGTGTACTTATATCAATGGTTGTTTAAATATACAACCCTTTTTCTTGCAATAAGAAAAAGGAAACATAAAAAATTACCTAAGATACATGTCCTTGTCTTTCGCTGTAGTCTGTCTACCTGAATGTACATCTGTTTGCAATTTGACCACACTACTTTAATAATCACTTTAAAGATTTAGTTTACAAATACACATTTAATGCTTATTAAATTTAAATATTTTATTGTACCTTTAATTTAATTAATAGACAATTACTTTGACAAGCCGGCGGCAACGCAAAAGTAAAGTTTTTTTAATCCACATACATATGTATTTAGCCTCCTTTTGTATGAGAAACAGATACAAAAATTTTCCGTGGTTGATTTTTTTAAAATATGTCTTACAATAGTTGTACTTTTTAGTATCATTTCCTTGTCTCTACTATATTTTGACATGCTACTTGATTCTGCGTATATCTTTTAATCTGATTGTCCTCCACACTAGTAATGTGCTTATCAGGAAAATTAATTAGTAAAACATTAGTAAAATATCAGTAAGAGATTAGTTTTAAACAGTTAAGTGCTGAATAAGTGTAGCTGAAACAAAAAATTTTGCTGAGAAATATTATACTTACAAGACGTTATTATTAACTTTTCTACTAACTTATTTTTTTGAGTGTAACCCTAAATGCAATAACAATAATTTATACATTTGATTTCTGAATTTAGGCATTATGCCTTATATTACATAAAATTTATAAACTTTGCAGTAATGTTATTTAAAAACGAATATTCTTACAGTAACTCATTAGGGTAGTTAACAGTAGTAGTTGTTTTAACTGCTATTGTAGTAATATTTCTACGAGAAAATGAAAAATGACTAACTTAGATAGTCATTTCAAAAAATAACTAACCAAAAATACTGTACTTCAGTAACAGTTGTTTTGAGTAGTTATTTTAGCATTTTTGTTTAGTGATCAGCCGAAAATACCTCAACACTCTGTTTTACCTTTACGGTAAACTTCCAATATTTGTATCATTCTATTTTCTCATTATCTCTTGTTTCTTGTAGTTGGTCATGTAGTTAAATTTAATATGAACAAACACTCTAGTTTTGCATTTGAACCAATAAAGTTGATGAAAACATTAACAATAGTGATTTGTGATCCCAAGTAGTAATTTAAAAATAAATGAAATTTAATTAATTACCTTTTTAATTACAAGAATTGTATTAAATTTAAAGCCTTACAAAAAAAAAGGAAAACCAAATTTATAAAACAAAAAAATAAAGTGAATTTTGAAATTTAAAAACAATTAAAATCAAAGTGTATATTATATATTTTTTTAATAAAAAATAAAAGGCCAAATTTTCCCATTAAACATTTGGTCCTTCGAACCGGATGGTGTGCACAAATATATAAAAAATAATTTTTATATAAAATTAAAGAACAAGTGACCCTAAAATAAAAAAGTGTTCCAAAAACAATTTCGTGACCCTATAACAACTTAAGAGAAAAAAAAAACTAATCTGGAATTTCAAACAAAATTAAAAGGGTTGGTTAAAACAACATGTGATTTTATAAAAAAATAAAATAGTGCAAAAAAAAAGAAATAAAATTTGACAAACAAAAAGTTTTTATAAAATTAAAATTAGAAATCAAAACATTTGGTAAAATTTTATAAAAACTGAAAGAAAAATAAGAACCGTTTGACCCTGAACTGACTCTTCAGTTTTTTTTTTTTGTCATTAATTTGACCCTCAAAAATTGTAAGAAAAAAGTGATTGAAAAATTAAAAATTGTTTTTAAAAAAATAACAGTGCTAAAATTATTGGAATTTTACTAGCAACAACAAAATCGTCATCACATCAGCATCATCGCAGCAGCATCACGTAACAAACAGCAAACAGCAAGTAAGTACCAACAAAAATTAACAAAAAATTGGAAAGCATCAGAAAGGCAAACACACAAAAGAAAGAAAATTAAGCCACTCATTGAGCTTAGACAAATTAATTAGACTCACTTGTGTTTGTTGTATATGACCCTCTCAAATTTGATGCTGCGATTGTAAAAATAAAAGAGAGTTGCCGTCTGTGAACATTTTTGGGAATTTCCGGGGACAATTAAATTTCCACTTTGGTGATTAAATTTGCTGACACTTTTGACTACAACTATTGAAACCCGTTATTAAATCGTTAGCACGTACTCTTTTAACCCATTTAAGTTATTTCTTTGGCTGATCATCGAACTTTTGCCGACATTTATAGACTTTCTAAAGAAATTTTTTTTCGATAAAAAATATCATTTCATTGAAAGTTTTAGACCCTTCAGAACCAAGTTTTATTTCGTTCTTTTCTATCTGACCCTACTTTTTCCACCCGCAAAATTCAAAATGCCACTCGATAAATTCGTGAACTGCACAAACGACCTATTGGATTTTGAAAGCGTTCACTCGGAGACCAGGGCCGAGGACAATCTTCACGCCTTAGAAATTCTTCGCGTGGAACTCGACTCTCTTTGGACTCAGGTTAAACGAGCATATGAGGAATGCCGGGATTTGAAGCAGGGACCAGATGACAAAACTATTGATAAAAATAAGCTAAGGGATCGTTACAAAAAGGCACTTACAGCATATAAGAGTTGTGCTGCTTCCATAAATGCGGAAGTTCAAGTTTTGTCAGACATAAGTGGCTCGGGGAACAAAACCGAAAGACATTCAGTCAATGACCCTCCAACTTTAGATAATAATTCTGTCTATTATATGAGATTGCCTGTGTGCGACATGGACCCATATTTCGGTGACCCCACAAAATGGCCAACTTTCCGCGATCTTTTCACTGCCATCTGCATAAGGAGTGAAAATATGGGAAGGATGGAAAAACTTATATATTTAAAACAAAAAATTGGTGGCGACGCTACCACAGTTTTAGGAAATGCTCCAATGACAAACGAGGGTTTCGATATTGCATGGGAACGGTTATTAAATAGATACGACAACAAAAGGGAACAAGTTAACGCACAACTAAGAATTCTCTTTGACCTTCCCGATGTTTCAATCGACTCCGCTGCCTCTGTTCAAAAGTTACAAAGCGCAGCTAACGGTATTTTAGAGACCCTTAGAACTTTAAAAATAAAATACTGTTGTTGGGACCCCATTATGGTTTTTATTTGCCAAATAAAACTGCCCCGAATATTTGTAGAAGAATTTGAGAATTCTCTTGAGGACTGTGCGGATATTCCAACGTGGACACAATTTGACATATTTTTAACTAAAAAATTTAAGACACTACAGTCAAGTGTGAACATAAAGTCCACAAAATTACCCGGTGTTCAACCTCAATCCGAGAGTAAATCTTTTAACAAAGGCAAGAAAACCCATTCGTTACAAATAAATACGACACAAATAGAAAATGGGTCTAGACAAAATAATCACTCGAAAACAAACAGGGACTCACGAAATGACACTAATTACAATTGCCCTCATTGCAAGGGGACTCACACATTAAGGAATTGCCCAATTTTCTAGAAAGAAATGTCAACGACAAAATTAACACCGTAAAAGTTACAAATGATTGTTACAATTGTCTCGGTGTTAGTCACAGCGCAAAACATTGCAAAAGCAAATACAGCTGTAGAATCTGTCGCCATAAACATAATACATTGTTACACAAAGGGACAGAGCAGCAATATATAACCTCAATTCATGAAAACGGTGCGGATCGTCCGAGCATGAGTGCCGCAGCCCTTACCCCAAATATACAGTCCACTCTAAATTCAAATTTTGCAATCCCCTCGACCACAGCACTGACCCTTCGTGCAAAGCCCCAAATAATGTGGAGACTTTATTGTTCACTGCAATAGTCGAAATCGCAACTAGAGGCAAAAGATACCCTGGATCACAAACAACATTCATATCGGACAAATTAAAAAACAGGTTGAAGCTACCTTCAACACAAAATATCTTCAGTTTAGCGGTATGACTGACGGTTCGGGTACTTCTGCCAAAGCCTGTTTGTTTAATCTTTGACCCTAATTTCAAATTAGAGGTCTGGGCACAAGTAGTCAAGAACATGTCTCTACTTTTGCCAACCCAACCATTGACTCTACCACATTTTAGTGAGGCTGCAGAATTACAACTGGCAGACCCTCACTTTTCTCAGAGTCGGCCAATTGACATAGTAATCGGCCTTGATATAGGTAAATGGATATTTTGCCTCGGAACATACACGCGCCTTGTGGGACCCTTTTTGGCACAGAAAACTGTATTTGGCTGGGTCTTGGGCGGACCAGCAAATACAACGAATCAATTAACAAGTACTACGTCACTAGTTAGTACAACGTCCCTTGACCAAATCCTCACACGCTTTTGGGAGGTGGAGGAAACCCCAAAAAAGATTTTGAGGTCAGATGAGGACACATTTTGCGAAAACAACTTCCAGTCTACAACCCGTAGAATCGAAAATGGAAGATATTTAGGGACCCTACCCTTTAAAAATGATAAAGAGAAATATTGTCATGGCCCAATTTTTGAGAATGGAACGGATTCTTAGCCAAAAACCTGACATTAAAAAACAGTATGATCAGGTTATTTTGGAATACCTTGAGCTAGGACATATGCGGAAAGTTTCACCCCTGGATATAAACAAAACCCCAAATTATTACCTGCCGCATCACGCAGTGATCAAACCCGATAGGCTGACCACAAAACTTAGAGTAGTTTTTAACGCCTCTTGCCCGTCTTCAAATAAGAGAAGTTTGAACGACATCTAACATCCAGGTCCCATACTTCAACAGGACTTAGTGCTCCAAACACTGAAGTGGAGATTTTTCCGATTTGTTTTTAATGCCGATATTACGAAAATGTATCGCCAAATACTAATCGACCCGACTCAATCTAAATATCAAAGGATATTATTTCGAAAATCTCCAAATGACTTAATTGAAGATTTTGAGCTCCTAACAGTGACGTTTGGAGTAAATTGTGCCCCGTTCCTGGCCATCAGAACTCTGCTTCAAATTGAAGAAGACTTTAAATCAACACACCCCTTAGCATCACATATTTTAGCACAAAATATGTACGTAGATGACGTCTTAGCCGGTGAGCACACTTTAAATGATGCCATTGAATCCAGAAAAGAACTATCTAGTGTTCTTAAAACTGCCGGCTTTGACCTGATGAAATTGACCGCAAATGACCCACGAGTTATCCAGGATTTGCCAAACGAGAATTTACTACCTCTTGATTGGTTAAACTTGTCCGAAAATGCTGGAACAAAGACCCTTGGGATAAAATGGAACATTTCTTCAGATTGTTTCACTTTCACGGCTCCAGAAGTCGAATTAAAACAAAATTACACTAAACGAGAAGTTTTATTTACAATTGCCGAGTTTTTTGACCCTTGCGGATGGCTAGCCCCAATAATTGTAGATGCCAAATTAATCATGCAACAAATTTTGTTAGATAAAATCGACTGGGATGATATCTTGAAAACTCTCACCTGCATGAAATGGCAAAAATTCATACAAACTTGTCCTTCGATTAATACCCTGAATATACCACGTTGGATTCGTTATAGCCCCTTTTGTGAAGTGGAGATCCATGGATTTTGCGACGCCTCAGAAAAAGCATATTCTGTGACCCTGTATATTAGAATCCAAGCTTGAGAACAATAATGTTTACACATTTCTTTTAGCAGCAAAGACCCGTGTAGCCCCTATCAAAAAACTGTCCCTACCCCGTTTAGAACTATGTGGATCCGTTTTATTAGCAAATTTGACATCTGGAATTCTACCAAATCTTCAGATGCAAAATTTAAAAACCTATTTTTGGACCGACTCTACAATTGTGCTGGCCTGGTTAAAAAAGCCGCCATGCTCATGGAACACATTTGTTGGAAATCGTGTTTCAGAAATTGTTCAAAAAGTTGGAAACCAAAATTGGCAACATGTAGACTTCAAAGAAAACCCTGCAGATGTCGCTAGTCGAGGGTGTTCACCACAAGAACTAAAAAATCATAAGCTTTGGTGGTTTGGACCTACGTGGCTAAAATTTCAAAAAGATCAATGGCCAACACCAATAAACCCAATGGAAACAAACCTTGAAGCGAAATCTGTAAAAGTTTTAGCAAACACAGTTTATGAAGACCCATTGAATCGTTTTTCATCATTACCCCATGCTTACAGAGTGATCGCATATGTTTTGCGATTTTGGCGAAATACCGTCTAATAAATTTGACTCAAATGTATTATTTTTCCGATGACTATCAAAATTTATCGAAAAAAGTAAAAATTTCAACCAAAAGCAGCCTTTTGACCCTAAATCCGTTTATAGACAGTTCGGGTATTATTCGAGCATCTTGTTCAATCGCTAGCTGTAACATACAATGAACGCCATCCAATTGTGCTGCCTCATGACTCAAAATTGACCAGACTGCTTACCGAATTTACACATAAAATTACGTTACATGGCGGTAATCAACTAATGATTCGGATTCTACGAACCGAGTTCTGGATATTTAGATTAAGACCCCTAGTTAAAAGTGTCATATATAACTGTAAAACTTGTGTTTTATACAAAAAACAAACACAAAATCAAATAATGGCTTCGTTACCCCCAGAGAGGACTAATCTCTCCCGACCCTTTGAAACCATCCGAAATTTGACTGGCCGAGCATGTCTCATTACAAAAGGGTATGTCTGCATTTTCGTATGTTTTACGACCAAAGCCATACATCTTGAGGCAGTAAGTGACTTGTCCTCTCAGGCCTTCTTAGCCGCCTTTGCCCGATTTATCGGAAGATGCGATTGTCCCGCTTTAATTTATTCCGATAATGGAACCAATTTTGTTGGCGCAACAGAACTAATCTAAAAGGATCGTTTAGAGTTTATAAAAACTCAAGACCCATTTAAAAAAAATTATCCCCAATATGAAATTCACCTTTGAAGAGTTATCTACAATTTTGACCCGAATCGAGTCTTGCCTTAACTCTAGACCCATCAGTACTGCTAGCGATGACCCTAACGATTTATCCCCATTGACCCCAGGACATTTTCTCATTGGTGCTCCATTAATGACCCCTGCTGAACCTGATTTGTCTCACGAAAATTTAACTCTGGTTAACCGCTGGAAACGTCTCAAAGTCATTTACAACTCCTTTTGTCTAAGATGGAAATCAGAATATTTAAACGAACTCCATCGCAGATATAAATGGAAAACCCAACGCGAAAACGTTAAAGTCAATGATTTGATTGTCATTAAGGACAATAATATACCTCCAAACGAATGGAAAATAGGTCGAATCGTAAAAACATATTCTGGAACTGACCTACACAATAGGGTTGTTGACATTCGAACCGCCAACGGAATCTGCACAAGACCCATTACGAAAATCGTAATACTACCATCAATTTAAAAATGTCCCCATTAACTTTTCATATTCACTACAATTCACATTTCCTATACATTTCCAGTGGCAGCTGCTAGACCCGTCAAATGAAAGTATTCCTATGGTATCTGCAAAAAGGATCACGCTCTCAGAACCTGCAAGCAATTTCTAAAATATACAGTGGACGAGCGTTATGACATGGTTCTAGTAAAAAAGTATTGCTACAATTGCCTTGCCAGATCCCATCTTTCATTAGAATGCAAAAGTAATTAAAAGTGCAGGGAATGCAGCCGTCGGCACAGCACTCTATTGCATGGTGCACAACAATTACGAACGTCAACCATATCCAAGCAAAAATCAGAACCTAAAGGAATTCCCATAAGAAAAGACCCAGAAGATCGCTATACACCCTTCTGCAATTGGAATAAAGTATTCATTCCAACAGCCACAATCCAGATCACTACTGAAAAAACGAATACCTGGATCACCACAAGAGCAATTATAAAATCGTCACAACCAACTTCACAAATTTCAGAATCTTTCGTGAAAAAATATAATCTAAAAATCATTTCTAAATATTCTCATGATTTTGTATCATTCAACGTTCGCTCCTATAACACTCACAACAAGTGGTCGATCCAAGTTACAGCACTTGTGACAAACATGTTACCCAAAAGGCCGTATTCCACACCCATACCTGAAGACACAACTATAGATTTCCCGGAAAACTCATTAGCGGACCTTGAGCCCAGATCCAACACCATCATCGACATTGAACTTGGCAGCGATGTATATCCCATGATTCGTCGAGATGGAGTTCTCAAAACGGAAATTGGTCGTGTGAATTGCAGAAAAATCCATATGTCTTCAGTGAACCAGTGGCTAAACTTTGGTAAACCTCACAAAGGCATGGGGCCAGAATGTTTAGTGATCAGCCGAAAATACCTCAACACTCTGTTTTACCTTTACGGTAAACTTTCAATATTTGTATCTTTCTATTTTCTCATTATCTCTTGTTTCTTGTAGTTGGACATGTTGTTAAATTTAATAAGAACAAACACTCTAGTTTTGCATTTGAACCAATAAAGTTGATGAAAACATTAACAATAGTGATTTGTGATCCAAGTAGTAATTTAAAAATAAATAAAATTTACCCTTTTTTTAATTACAAGAATTGTATTAAATTTAAAGCCTTACAAAAAAAGGAAAACCAAATTTATAAAACAAAAAAATAAAGTGAATTTTGAAATTTAAAAACAATTAAAATCAAAGTGTATATTATATATTTTTTTAATAAAAAATAAAAGGCCAAATTTTCCCATTAAACATTTGGTTTTTTTTCAGGTTTTTTTTGTTGTTTTAGTTTTTTTTTTGTTTTACAAAATTTTAATGAACACCGGGTTTACAATAAAAAAAAATTTTTTTCTGTATGTAATAATATTTTGAAATTTTAAATGAACTCAGTGTCAGTATATGATCTTACAAACTTTTTGTATCCGGTTCGAAGGACCAAATGTTTATTGGGAAACTTTGGCCTTTTATTATTTTATTAAAAAAAATATAATATACACTTTGATTTTAATTGTTTTTAAATTTCAAAATTCACTTTATTTTTTTGTTTTATAAATTTGGTTTTCTATTTTTATAAGGCTTTAAATTTAATACAATTCTTGTATCTAGAAAAAAGGGTCAATTTAATTTATTTTTAAATTATTATTTGTGAAATAATTATTTGGGTCACAATTCACACGTCACTGTTTAAAATTAACTTTACTGTTGCAAATGCAAAACTAGAGTGTTTGTTAAAGTATTGTACAAAATTGTAACAAGGCAATGATTATTGAAAAAGAATTATCTTAAATTATAACTGTTGATCATTACAGTGTGTGACCATCAAATAAGGGACATCCTTAAACAATTTTAATAAACAACTACCAAAACAGAAATTTTGCAGTAAACAGCTAATTTTTGTTAGTTATTTATAAATAGAAGATTATGTAGAGTTTTTAAAAATCTCGTTTAGTTTATATTTTTTCTTTTATTGATATGTTCATAGTTTGCAAATAATAATCAGCAGTTTTTACAACTTGTGTAGTCTTTTTATGTTCATTGTTTTTATTGCTTTGTTGCTCGTTTTTATGGTTTATGCATTCATTTAAAGTTAGTTGTTTTTAACCGCTTCGATAGTTGTTTTTACTACCATAATAGTTGTTTTATCAATAGTTAAAAATTACTACATGTTTAGTAATTTTTATGACAAATAGAGTCATCGCCTTTTTGATTGCATTTGTAGTCATTTTAACTGTTAGTTTTAATCATTTCTACCATCTTAATTTCCTAATATGTACACTTAACTTTTAAATGTTAAATTTTTTCAGAATCTACTTGCAAGCGAGGTTGTCCACAATGTAAGTCATAAGTTCAGATTATGTTTTCTTCATTATTGTAAAATTGTATGATAACCAGAAATATTCGATGTTTTTATACTTTAGCCGACAATGGTTACTTACAGTATACACCTGGTAATGTATACGAATACAGCTTTGATAGCATTATGACTGTTGGTCTAAATAGCGGCTCTGGAAATTTGGATGACACCAGTCTCAAAGTTATTGGTAATGCAAAAGTATATGCTGATGGTAATTGCGGTTACACCTTACAATTGGGCGCTGTTAAAGTAACTGCCACCAAAGAGGCTGTAGAAAAGAAGATTATTCAAAGTATACAAAAGCCAGTTCAGTTTTCAATGGTTGGTGGTAAGGTAGAATCGGAACTGTGTGCGGATAGTTCGGACAATGCATATGCTCTGAATATCAAGCGTGCCATAGTCTCCATGTTGCAATCGAAACCAGATGCTGAACAAGAAATTGATATATTCGGGCATTGTCCTACTCATACCACTGTATCAAAGGTCGGCAATGCTGAGGTTGTTAACAAGGTACGCAATTTGAATAAGTGTGGCTATCGGGAGATAATCAACAGTGGTCTTTTGACAAATGCCGTACAATCAAAATCTGGTTTGAAAACCACATCTGTACTTAAGGCTGACTACACCAAAGAATCGAAGATTGAAAATGGCGTTGTTAGCAACATTCAATTAGTGGAAGAATATAAATACGCTGCTGTACCGAAATCAGCTGTTGGCGTTCGCGCAAAAGTTGTTACCAATTTAAAATTGAAAAATCCATCTGGGTCACCAGCTGCTGCGCCAGCCTCGGGTTCACGTCCAGTGTCCATTATGTTCCAGCAAATTGAAACTTATCCCTCTAAAAATATTGCTGCTCTCAAGAACGCCTTAACTGAGTTAGTTCAACAGCTTGACGGATATGTAAAAAAGAACAGCGCCCAGAGTTTTGTTGAATTGATACGTCTGATGCGCCATTCCCACACCGACAGCTTGTTGGAGCTGGGTGCCTTCCCGTTGCCCAATAAGGTTCTAGCCCGTAAAGCTTATTTGGATGCTCTTTTCCGCACTGCCACGTCGGAGTCAGCACGTGCCATTATCAAACAATTTTCCAAAATGAATGAAAAAGAAAAAATTTTTGCCATGTTGTCTTTAAATCTTGTACAAACGGTTGATGAAGATACTTTAAATCAAGCCTCGGTAAGTGTGTGGTCTCATGCAATAAAATCCCACATAAAAAATTAAGGGGGAATACTAAATGCCTGTTGATGACACTACTTAGGTCGATTTGGTTAACTAATGTTTGTTTTTTTCTTTCCACTTATAGACACTTTTAAATCCAAATGCATTTAAGGAAGTTTATCTTGCCGTTGGTAGTCTCGTTTCGAAATATTGCGAACAAAATGGATGCGATGATGGTGAAGTTGATGTCATATTAAAAAAATTCACTGAGTCCTTGAAGCACTGTAAAGCCAATACGAAGAAAGATGAAGAACGAATTCTCTACATATTGAAAGGCATTGGAAACACTCATCATTTAGCCAGCAGTTTAGCCGCCTCTCTAACCGAATGTGCTGCAGCTGGACGTTCAAATCGTATGCGCGTTGCTGCGCTTCAAGCATTTTCAGCTGCAAGCTGTGACGCAGTCTTGCAAAAGAAAGCCATTGAGCTCTTGGCCGATCGCAATGAAGACTCTGAGTTGCGCATTGAAGCCTTTTTAGCGGCTATTCATTGTCCTTCGGCTGATTTGGCCAACCAAATTGCGGAAACTGTAAATACCGAAACGGTTAACCAAGTCGGTGGCTTCATTGCTTCTACTTTAAGAGTCATACGTGACTCTACTGATGAGTCAAGAGAAAGTCAAAGACAATACTTGGGCAATGTACATGTTACTAAAAAGTTCCCTCAAGATTTTAGAAGGTATAGCTACAATAATGAAGTTTCATATAAAATGGAGGCCTTAGGCTTAGGTGCAAGTGCCGACTATACGTTAATCTACTCCCAAAATGGTTTTCTACCACGGTCTGCACGACTCAATGCAAAAGCTGAGGAGTTCGGCTTTAACATGAACATATTAGATGCGAGTATACGACAAGATAATTTGGAAAATGTTCTAGAATACTTCCTTGGACCAAAGGGATTAGTAAATAAAGATTTGAGTGATATATTGGGTAAAGTAGATGGAGAAACTGCTGTTCGCTCACGCCGTTCGATTGCTACTGATACATTAAAAGTGGCTAAAAAGTATAAGACTTACGGAACTAAAAGTGCCAGTGATTTAAACTTGGATCTTTCACTTAAATTATTTGGCTCTGAAATGCTGTTCCTTAGTTTGGGCGATAACATTCCAAACACTTTCGACGATATTGTCAAACAATTCTCTGAAGCATTTGAAAAAGTCAAGAAAGAATTGAAAAGCTACAACAAAGAATTTTCTTCTCACAACTTCTTTATGGACACCGAAGTGCAATATCCCACTGGTGTGGGTATTCCACTAGAATTGACGTGGCAGGGATTCGCGGCTTGCAAGTTGGACTTTGGAGTTAGTGTAGATGTTGATGGTCTCATGCAATCCAACTGGTACAACACACCATATAAATTTAAATTTGTGCCAAGTGTGGATGTGAATGTCAATCTGAAAGTGGGATTTAACTCTAATGTTTTATCAACTGGTTTACGCAGCGTTTTCAATGTGCACTCTGCATCTGGCAGCTCAATTGACGTCTCAATTAAAAATGAATATTCCGGATTTAATATGAATGTAGAGCTTCCACGTGAAAAACTAGAGCTAATCGATTTGAAAATGCAAAATGACTTTTACGTAGCCGAACAGGATAAGGCAGTCAAGTCAGTACCATTAAAAGGTTCTAAAGCAGCAGCTGCAGGTCCGGCTATTGAGAGCTGCTATAACCAGTTTGAAAGTTTAGGCTTTTCACCATGTATTGTGGGCAGCTTTTCTGATTTTAAACAAGAAGTCGTAGCGCAGCCATTCGATTTTAATGTATACATTATGACAGAGCGTAATTTTAATATAAAGGGATCACACAGCGCCCAACAAGCTGGTGTTCATCAGTGGAAATTGGATTATAGCACACCTGGGTCCAAAGAGTCACATGATACCTCATTAACTTTTGAACTTGGAACAAAGCCGCGCACGTATGGTCGCGCTTCTTTAGACAATGTTAGATACCACTTTGCCGTCGAGGCAGGCCTTAACAACGATAATACAGAAATGGTTTTGTATGCTCAGTATGAACAAGATAACGACGTCAAAAAGAGTAAACTAGGTTTTACAAAGAACGGCAATGAATACAAACCAGCAATTGAGATACAAGATGCCAGTGGCGGTGTTAGCAATGAAATAAATGGATACCGTGTGGATGGCCGTGTATTAGTCCAAAAATCTGGTGATAAAAGTAGGTTTAACTTCGAAAATCTTCAGATTTCTAACAAGGAAAATGAACGAATTGTTGTCAATGGTTGGGCAGATCTAGGACCTGCTTTGATATCAACTGAACTACGTATTGCTCCTAACGCAAACTCCTATTTTATCAAGAGCAATGTTCAATTTGCTGGTGGCGAATATGCTGCAGGCTTTTTCGTAAACGACGAAAAGACGCCAGATAATATATATGGCGCTTCTGCTAAAGTTCAAGTTGCTGATCAACTAGTCAAAGTAGAAGTTTTAAGTAAAGTTGCCAAATGGGAAATCAGTGCTTGTAGTGATGTTCAATTCGTTAAACAAGATGTGCCAAACCGAATTACCTCTAGTAAATTTAGTTCATCCGTAGATGTGAAACACAAACAAAAAAACATGGGACATTTGACAGTCAGTGGATCCACGGAGGATCAAAATAAATTCCAAGTTAGCGTTGATGCAACCACTGGTAAAACGGCGGGCAAACTTGATATTAAATATGCAGCTAATCAAAATACTCAAAACGATTACCAATTTTCAGTTAATGCTAAATTAAACCAACATTTCGTTGATATAGTTTCCAAGTGCGACATTAATGGAAATCATTTTGTTCTCGATAATGTCTTAACTACCAGCTGGGGATCAGCTTTAATACTGAAAGGTGAATTAGGTCAACGCTACACCCCACAAGACATATACATGGACTTGCAAGGCACAGCCCGCTTAAGCGGCAAAGACAAAGAAGCTCAATGGATTTTGAAAATTATTGGCGCTCCGGAAAAAACCAACTCTGAATTTAAGTTATCTCGCGATAATGTTGAACTTTTAAAGGTGTTGGCTGATACTCAACATCCTCAGGATAAAGTGACATCTGGAAAGATAAATTTGATTGCAAAAAACGTTATAACCATCAAAGGAGAGTTTAAGGTAGCTAAAAACGGCAAAGGGGAAATTACAGCACTTGTGGAAACACTCAAGACAGAACCCAAACATAAGGTTGAAGTAAATTCCAAATTCCATATACAACATCCCAAATATGATGTTGAAGCTACAGTTGTATTGGACTCTGAACAAAAGGTTTATGTAAAATCTGAAAATATTGCCGACAAACTGAAGTTCAATTCCAAGAATGTGGTAGATATTGTTGAGAAAAGGGTATCGTTCGATGCTAATGGCTCCGTCAAAGGCGATTGGCGTTTAAATGGTGATATACAATCTTCATTTACACTCACTTGTCCAGAAGGTCGCACTGTTTCTGGATCTCTTAAGCGAAAGTTCAATACTAATGCCAAAACCGGTATTGCTCAGGGTATTATGGATGCACAGTTGGAAGATCAGTTGCCCAATGGTGGAAATAAACGATCCATTAAATTATCGGGAAAATTAGAGAAATTCAATGTTAAGGCGAAAGAATTCTCGACAACTTCCCAAATACTTTATACCAACTTCGATAGTCAAAACCTTGAAGTCGATTGGCATATTAAAAACTTACCTAAAGGTCAAAATAAAATGATTGATTTTAGTACTAGTATTAAAGGTGATATTATTAAATCGCCTATTGAAGTTACATTCCTTGTTGATGAGTACTCCGCTCGTCATGCCATCTTCCGCTTGGGAGGTAAATATGGCGACAAAGTTGACGCCAATGTCAATGGCAACTACAATGTCGGAGAAGGTGGCTCGTCAGCATATTTTAGTTTGAACACTGACATCGAATTACAGCAAACCTCGTTTAAGACTATCCAATTCACCTCTAACGGTAAGTTTATGCAACCACAAACTCGAGGTGGCGATTTCGTTTTCGAACTTTTTTTAAATGAAAAAGCAGGCAGTGAACAATTTGTAAAACTAAGCAGCAACTTAAGGAGATCTGAAAGCAATGGTATCTTCAGCGTTAACTTGGAAACACAAAAAATGCAAGATCCTTTACAAATCGATGGTTCTTATCAACGCGATCATCAGGGCTCATTCAAAGAAGGTGACGCCAGTGGCTCAGTTAAATACGTGTTCAATTTCAAATATGCTGACAAATTTGTCAAGTCCTCCACTGATTTAACATATAGCGGCAAAGAAATGTTTACCAATCGTTTGACTATCACTAGTAGCTTTGAGAATGCCAAAGAAATTTACCTAGAAATCCATGGCAAGCTATCTGAAGTTGATACGTATAATTTGAATGTGTTAGCAAATCACAATGAGCACTCATATAATTTTGACTCAGCTTTATACCGTGGCAGCCATAAGAAGGGTGTTAAAGTATCGGCATCTCTGCCCAATGGCAAGCCAATAAGTATGGTAGCAATAGTGGAACTTATGGGACGACGCAAGACTAAGGTTATAATAGAATTGTCCAATATAATAGACCTGGACTTTGCGTTAAACGGCGAAGCCTCCTATAACGCTGTAGATGACTTCTATATTGTTGGTCAGTGGAATTCTGCAAAACTACATTTGGATAAATACGATTTGGACGTTAGAACTCAGGGCAAAGTTGTATCCTTGAATTTGAAAAATGCACAAGGTGTTATAATATCTGGCTCTGCAACATGTTTACTCAAAAAGGAAAACAACAAGAGCGTTTTGGAAGGCCAAGGACAAATACAATTCAAGGGTACTAACCAGAATACCAATTTCCGTTTAACGCGTCAAGTATATGAAATGGCCACTGACAAGGAATTCGGTTTCTCCTATACATTCAACGGCAACTTTGGACCCAAAAATGGTGTTTCGACGTTAAAAATAACTAATAAAGACTTTAATGTGAAGCTTTCGGTATGTGAAGAAAAGAAACAGTGCACAAATATTCAAGTATTTGCTTCGAACGATTTCACTAAAGACGAATCATCTGTACATTCATTGCTGATCTTAGTGGATTTGCGTGAACTTGGTTTTCCTTACGAATTCGAACTGCAATCGAAGAATGTTCGCGAAGGCTTCAAATTCCAATACATGTTGGACTCAAATATAATTTCAAATAACAACTTGAAATATAATTTGTTGGCCAATATTCAGCCAACAAATGCCAAGGTTCAACTGAAAATTCCTTCTCGTGAAATATTATTGGAGGCTCAGCAAAAATATCCCACAAATGGTCAAATATTTGGTCATTTTGAAAACTCTTTGGCCTTCTTTATTGACAAGACCAACAAGCCGCAAGATGTCACTAGATTCACAGCTGAAGCGGATATCACTGGTGTAGACCGTATGGCAGTTAATTTCAAGGGTCTTTTGAAACTGGAACATCCCACCATACACCCTCTTACCATTTCTAGCAAATTGGATGCAAATCGTGAGAAACATATAATAGATGTCGAAGTTGTCTTCGACATTTTTAGATTGCCTGAACAACAAGTCATTGCTACAAGTCATTTACAGAATATCAAATTGAGTCAAGGATTCAACATAACATCTTTACAAGTATTACGTTCCACTGGTTTAGGATTTGACTACACACTCAATGGTCATGCTGGCTTGGATACAGAACGTTATGAGTTCAGCACTGGGGCAGACTTAAGCTCCAGCACTTCAGACTTGAAAGCATCTGCCTTTGTGTTTGGCAACAGAGAACACGCTGAAGTCTTAATTTACACCCTTAATGAAGAAGTTTTTAAAATGGTTGCCGATTTCAATAAGCAAAAGCTATCATCGAAATTCAATGCTCAACTACAAGTAATGGGTAGAAAACCTCTTGAAATTATCGCTGAATTACAACCAACCATGGCAAAGGTTACATTAACTCGTCAAGGGTTATTAACTGCACAAGGTGAAGTTAAGGTAGGCAAGGAATTTAAATTCCAAGTTGAAGGCGCTGGCAATGAATTAATTAGCGGCAAAGTAGGTTTGGATGCTCCTAATTTCTTCCGTACCTCATACAATAGCAATGAAGCTGATTTTAAGAAATTTATTGTAAGCATTTTATTTTTTATTCACCTCGATTCGATTAGATCAGTACTAAAATAAAGTTAATATTTCCCCCAATTCCAGGCTGCACTCGAAAACGAAATGAAACAAGAATCAGAACAGACTCGCGAATTGATTAAGCAACGTTTTGAAAAACTCAAACAAATCAGTGAAAAACAATTGCAGCTGTCCAAGGAAAGTGTGCCTGACTTTAGTAATTTAAAGAATAGCTATCAAAATAATATCAACGAAATTGTTAAAGAATTAGAAAATGATCCAGCAATGAAACAAATTTCAGAGACTTTGTAAGTAAATCTCGCTAACTATTTTGTAAATATAAATGCTTATCTGTTCAGCACAAAATTGTAATTCAAATTAGCCACTGAAATAAAAAAAAGTTTTTGGTACATTTAAACGCCACTGCAACCATAGAGTACATAGATCTAAAACTTTTTTACAATATCTGTCAGTGCACGTAGCTCATAAGATTGTGTTCGACATACGTCGTATACCTATAACAAATATTTGAATGTGTATGAAAAAATGTATTTGTTGTTTAAAGAAGAAGAATTAGAGTTTTAGATCTATTTGATGTATGACTGCAACGTACACAGAGAGAATATTAGAAGACAAAATATAATAAAAAATTTCTTCACACAGTGAACGAACATTTCCTTAAAAATACTGAAAACCTTTATACTTTTTATTAAACTAGTTTTTTAAGAAACTTCTTTATTTAGTAAATGAAACTTTTAATATATAAAATGATATTTTCCATACAATTTTATGTAAACTAGCATTCATTTACTAAAAAATTTCAATGTACAAGTTGCATCGCAACTTTATATATCAATTAATTATTTTTATTTTTTTTAGGCAAACCCTCTATACCAAATTCTCTAAATTAGCTGGCGATTTAGCTAAGTTGTGGAATGAAACCTATGAAAAAATGCACCAATCATTTGTGGCACTTCATGAGAAATTCCAAGTTATTCTCAAGGAGACAATTATACCAGTTTGGGAAGAATTTACGGCTAGCACCAGCAAGATTTTGAGTGAACTACGGTTAGAAATTGTTAACTTTTGTTCCAGAACATTCCAAACGGCATTGGACGTTTTGCAGAAGTATGAACCAGCTTTGAAAAATTACGGCAAAGCTATTTCTGAATCCTTGAAGCCATTCAATGAAGCTGCACAGGAATTGTATAAGGCTTTAGCGGCAGCTTTGGAAGAAATTGTCAATGAATGGATAGAATATTGTGATAAATTGCCAACATTCGAAGCCATACGTGCTGAATTTAAAGACAAACTCGAACGCTTACAATTGGGTGAAAAAACATTGCAGTTCGTTAATAACGCTTTTGATCAATTGCACGTTCTGCCACTCACTGCGGAATCTAGCGCATTCCTTACCAAGGTGCATGAGTATGTTCAAGCTAAACTCAAACATCAGCCTATCGATGATGAAAAGGTCATTGAAGAACTTGTTAAACTATTCGTAAAAGCAGTGCGTTCAATTTGGGCTAGCTTAGAGATGACAGCTCCCACTGGAGCCAGCGTTACTAGTTTTTCATTGAGCGATTTGTTTACGGTTGCACCAGTACCCTCTGAACTGTTTACTCGTTTACCAAACATGCTGACATTCCGCTTTAGCATTTTTAATTTCCTTATTAACGAAGACTGGGAAAATTGGTTCAACAAGGACCATTGGAGATCATGGCTTTACTTCCATAACTTTAATCTTAAGGGCCATGTAGCCGAAGGTCGTCATGTTTTCTCATTTGATGGCCAACATGTCAGCTTTGTGGGTAACTGCAAATACATTTTAGCTCAAGATTCCGTCGACAATAATTTCACAGTTATTGCCCAAGTAAATAATGGAAAAACGAAGTCAATAACCGTAACCGATCGTGAAGGTCAATTTATGGAAATCAACGATGGAGGCGTTTTGAAAGTTAACGGAAACGCTGCTGAATTCCCACAACATGAGAATGGTATGCATTCTTGGCGAATGTTCTACACTGTCTATATGGTTTCAGAATATGGTGTTCGCGTTATGTGTACCACAGACTTAAAGGTCTGTCATGTTGATGTTAATGGCTTCTACACCAGCAAGGTGCGCGGTTTGTTAGGCAATGGCAACGCTGAACCTTATGATGATTTTATACAAATTGATGGCAGTGTAGCTGGCGATGCGGCTACTTTTGTCAATGGCTATGGCCTGGGCAAATGTAATCCCGCTACTGTTGATCCCACAACAGAAGTCAACGTTCAACGTTCTGACCTCTGTAATGAAATCTTCGGCTTAGAATCGCCTCTGGCTGTAGGCTATCTGTTCATGGACTCCAAGCCATATCGCAATGCTTGCGATCAATCTGTATTAGTTGCAGCCGAAAAAGACAAGGAAACTGCTGCTTGTTCCATAGCGACAGCATATGCTTCTGCTTTGAAATTAGAAAATATGTTTGTGCTCTTACCAGTGCGTTGTCTGAAATGTACAGGTGCTACTGGTCAACGCGAACTCGGTGAGGAGTTCACTTTAAAAGTACCTACCAATAAGGCTGATATTGTCTTTGTGGTCGATGTTGATGTTACACCTACCCTGATGCAAACCTTAGTCGCCCCAGTCATAAGCGAGGTTCGTGACACCCTGAAAACACGCGGCTTCACAGATGTTCAAATTGGCGTGATAGCTTACAGTGCCAAACAGCGCTATCCGGCAATTCTAACCAGCGACAATGGTAAACTTAACTATCAAGGCAATCTGGCTGATGTCAAACTGACCGGACCTAAGCCCGTTTTTGAATCGAGTGTTTCTCAAATGATAACCGATAAGAAGGTGCTCGATGTTTTTGAAATGTTGGAGGGTCTGATAAAGAGTATTGTCCCACAATCCGACGAAATGGCATTCCGCCTGGCAGTCAACTATCCTTTCCGTGCTGGAGCTGCAAAAAGTATTGTGGCTGTGCGAAGCAACAATTTGGAATACGACAATATGGTTTGTAGACATTTTTAGCTCCACGACATATTTCCTTTCTCCTTATTCTAATTTATAATCTATTTTACAGTTGAAGGTTGTGAGAGTTCACTTGATTGGCGCTGTAACACAATTCGATGCTGCTTTGTTGCATGTAATTGCCCCTGTTAAAGATCTGTCATTAGAAGGTGTTCCTACTGAGAAACTTGTTGGTATGTATTTCTTACGAATATGCAGTCTTTTCTAAAAAAAAACAATTATTTATATATTAATTTGTTTATCTGTAGGTTTTAACTCTCGCTTAGTTGCTACTCTCGATGGAAAAGATGCCAAGAAACGTTCAAAACTAGAGTTCCACAACGACATGGGCATTGACTTCGTTTTGATGAATGGAGGATGGGTATTTGCGACACAAAACTTTGAGCATTTAAAGGCCCAAGAACAAAAAAAGGCTCTTAACCAAATAACAACATCGCTAGCCGATACCCTTTTCAAAACAGAAATCGTGACGGATTGCCGTTGTTTGCCCGTTCACGGAATCCATGCTCAGCATAAGTGTGTCATTAAATCTTCCAATTTTTTGCCCAACAAAAAAGTCAAGGCCTAATCTAAGATAACTTGCCAAATCATCCCCTACGATTTATTTATTAAATTCTAAATTTTGTAACTCCTCTTTTATTAAACGAAAGAACCATTTTTTTTTTTTGTAAATAAACTTATTTAAAAAACAAGTGGAAGCATTAAAGTCCGATGTGCCGAATTTGGTATAAAAAAGATTAAATTCGGCTGTGCCGAATTTTCGGATACCCTCCATCTCATTGTTTGAATTAACCAGTGAAAGTGCAAATAATATATATATATATCTATATTCTCTGTAAAAATAACAATGTTGTTTTTATAAGTAAAATAAAATGTGATTAATTAATGTATTTGGGGTGAAGAAAAAATGTTGTATCAATTATCGTTAAAAGCGAACTGCACTGTATATAAATACAGATAAAGATTTACACTATTCAATACATATGGTTTGTGTCTTTGCTATAAAAAAAATCGTCCATATTTAGGCGCTGAAATCGCTATGTTTAATTTCTATGATATTAAATATATATTTAAATTGGGAGTTAAAATCGAATTAATATTCTTTTAAGAATACAATTGTAATTGATGGAAGAGTCCAATTGGGAAAATTGGCAATAGCGCCATCTATTAAGTTATAAAGGGATAGGTTTAAAGGGACAGTAATAAGAAAAAAATTATTTTGAAAATAATAAATATATTGTGAATTAGTAATTTAATTTAATATCTAATTGTAATTGAGAAAGGACCCAATTGGAAGAATAACTGGCTCCACCTTTTAAATTGTGAAGGGAAGTTTATAAAAAAAAAAATAATAGAAAAAAAATATTCTTAGGAAAAAAACTTTTGTTTTGTAAATGAAACGAATTTAGTAGAAAAAAAATCTAACACTCGATTAACGAGGGTTATGTAGACAAAAATAAACTCAGCTTATTGCAATAATTAAATGCAGTTTGCTTATAACACTTGAAATAGGGGAAAAGCACAAATCGATGTCTCAAAGTAATCAATATTTGTAGAAAATAATATTATCCGTACATGAAATAATTACATATAACATAGCACTGAAATAATTATTTTTCTATAAAACAAAACCCGTGATTTTAGTAGAAAAAAGCCACAAAATAGGCTTTTAGCAATGTAACGAAAATGAATTGTATAAAATACAACAACACTTTAATTTTAGCGCAAAACATACCGATTTGATCTAAACATACTAGGATTATTATATTTTAATAATATTAATACATATAAACTTTAAATGTTTTTCATCTTATTTTTCACTGAAACACAAATTAATGTTCGAAGTTATTCTGCAGGTTTGTTCTCAATGAAGCAAGTTTTTTTTGGGATAATAGTTGGTTTTAAAATCAGTAGTGACAATTTACAGAATTGATAAAAACTGTGGAAAGAGTTGAGAAATCGTTTGCATGCACTGACAGGAATTTAATATTACATTTTAAGCAAAGTTATGCTTTTTTCACATGGACCTTTAAAAAAACATTTAGGGGTCCAAGAAGGTGATTACGTAGAAACTTTTGAACTGTTTTGTGAATACTACATTAACATAGTTTAAGTGGCAATCGTTTCAGTTACATATATTCAGTAGAATTGGACAGAATTAAAGGGAAATGCAAATTGAAGTATTTATGAAATCTGTGGATATAAGAAGTTCGTTATATCAGACATCATTTGTATGGAGGCTTGTTGACGAGACAAACAATTTAAATAAAATGAATTCTTTATAACAAAGATCCATTTTGCAATTTTTATTGTTATTGAATTGTAGAGGGAAATTAGTGTTTCAGTGAATTAGTTTTAGTGAATTTAGGGTTTAACAAGCATACGCGAATTAAAAAAAAGATTTAAAAAAAATGCGCTTGCTGAGACATACATAATGAAATAATTATTAATAATGAAATAATATTAAGTTTGTCAAAAAAATTAAAAAAGAAAATATTTTGTGTGTTTAGAGAGTTTTCGAGACACAAAAAATTAAAGAAACTGGTATTTTTCAAATTATATAAATCAAAAAATAGATCCGGTGACAAATTAATATGTTTTGCTGACATATTAAACTTTTGTCAAAAATTCGTAAATTTTTTGGAAGCAAAAATCGTCCAATAGTCATTTTGTTATTTTGGGTATTAAATATCGTCAAAATGACTATAAATCGTCAAACCTGGCAACACTGCATGTGATTGCTTCTAATGCATACATACATACCAGTTATAAAAACCTTCATACATACATACATACAGGGTGGCTGATGCATATTGCTACAATAAGAAATTCAAATAACTTTTTTTTCAATACATACAAATATTTCTTTATTTTTACATTCGAAAAGCCATACATCTTTATTAAGTATTTTTAATGGCTTTTAAGAAACAATTTAATTAAAATGACTAACACGCCTGATGACATCAAATGCAAGCGAAATTCCATGCAAATTACAGAGAAAATTCCAAGCTAAGGGGCAAGTCTACTGCGTTCAATTGCTTGTTATTTGATTTTTTTTAAAGGAGAGAAATGAAAATCCTTAACCAGAACTGTCCGTATTGACTGTCTGGTGATACATATATGAGCAAAAATATTCCATGTCGAAACTCTAGAATTGACTTGTATTGCGTCAACTATGGCAACAATTGTTTCTTACATTCGAACTGAGAAATTTTGATTAAAAGGCGTCCTCATGATTGTCCCACGATTGACAAAATAGTTTACGAGCCCAATATGCTCGGAGGGCACTCCTCCTAATGTGCCCGTTAAGTTTGTTTATGAGGAAACGCCAGCCTCCAAAGCATTATAGTGCCGCACAATCATAATGTTAGTTTCATTACCCCATTCATTTTCCTTAAATTGAAAGACGAATCAAAGAAAAAAAAAAAAAATGGAACCGATTAATAACTCAGAAAAAAAGTTATTACGTTTTTTTTTTGTAGTGGCATTCATCAGCCACCCTGTATTAGAAAAGAAAACAAAAAAAAACAACAATAATATTTTGTGGGTTTTTCCCAGATTTTTTTTTTAAAGAATTACAAACATTTTACAAAGTGTATATACCGTACGCACTATGGGATGGAAATTTATTTTTACAAACACGCTTGCGGAGACATACATAATGAAATAATTATTAAATACCCGTTTACATTACGACACATATGTTTATACTATACATCACATAAATCAAACAAAAAGTGTAATAAAATTAAGTTTGTCAAAAAATTAAAAAAGAAAATATTTTATGTGTTTAGAGTGTTTTCGAGACACAAAAAGAAAGAAACTGGTATTTTTTCAAATTATATAAATCGATAATAATATAAATCGAAAAATAGATCCAGTGACAAATAAATATGTTTTACTGATATATTAAACTTTTGGCAAAAATTCGTAATTTTGTTGGCAGCAAAAATCATAAAATCATCATTTAGTTATTTTGGGTATTAAATATCGTCAAAATGACGATAAATCGTCAAACCTGGCAACACTGCATGCGATTGCTACTAAACATACATACATACCATTTATAAAACCTACATAGATACAGGGTGGCTGATAAATAGTGCTATATTAAGAAAATCAAATAACTTTTTTTCAATACATATAAATATTTTTTTATTCTTTCCTCTGAAAAGCAATAAATTTTAGTTAGATTACCAAAATCGTTCATTTTCCTTAAATTGAAAGACGAAGCAATGAAACAAAAAAAATAAATAATGGAACCGATTAATAACTCAGAAAAAAAGTTATTACGTTTTTGTTTTGTACTGGCATTTACAACTTCCAATTTGATTCACACCAACCGGATTTGTAGTTCAGAAGTTCTATATTTAATACAGTACAACTTCGACAGTCCGGACATGCGCCAGTCCGGTCACTCCAATAATTCGGACGCTTCTACATTTCGGCAACTTAAAATTTTTACCTCTAAAATCCGGACAATTTTTTTTTTATGCAAGAAAAAAATTAAATTCCGGGGGTTTCCCGTTTTTAACTCGCATGTTTTGTTATTAATACTTTTATTTACATTTTGCACTATCATTTGCTTGTTTGTCTAATTTCATACCAAGTGCCATGTTTTTAAATAATAAACGACAACATAGAACACTAACTTTAAAGGAAAAGTGTGATATTTTACAAAGTCTTGATGAGGGAAAAACAATTGCCGAAAAATTCCATGTTCCTAAATCAACGATTTGCGACATTAAAAAAAATAAGGAGAAGATAAAACAATTTATTTCGAATACCTATAATGGACCCGGTAACATTTGAACCAAAATAATGTAATAAACCATTTTCATAATATAAATGTTTTTTAGGAAATAGAGAAGTTATGAAAAAAGAAGAAAATCCAGAGTTAGAGCTTTACACATGGTTTTTGCAGCAAAGAAACAATCATATCCCGATTTCATCAGAAATATTAAGAGCAAAGGCCAAATTCTTTTATGTAAAGATGACGGAAAAAGAAGATTTTTCAGCGAGCTCAGGCTGGTTAGATAAATTTAAGTTACGGCATGGTATTCGTTATCTAAAAATTTGTGGTGAAAAAGTTTCTAGCGATGAAAGCGCCGTAGAGCCTTTTAAAAAAAGTTTGCCGACATTGTTGCTGAGATGGATTTGAGTAAAGAGCAAGTTTATAATGCAGACGAATCTGCTGCTTTCTGGAGAGTGTTGCCTGGTAACACATGGGTGCATACAAAGGAAAAATCAGCCACAGGGAGAAAAATTTCCAAAGATCGTGTGGCATTTATGCCACGCTCAAATGCTGCAGGAACACATAAACTTCCTCTTTTGGTTATTGGCAAATCTGCTAATCCAAGAGCCTAAAGGTTATAAAAGGATGGATGTCAACGTCATTTTTCTTCGAAAGGTTCAAAAACCATTTTATTCCAGAAGTAAAAGGGTTTCTAACACAGGTTAACAGACCACTCAAAGCATTATTGATATTAGATAATGCTCCTTCACATCCTAAAACGGATGAAATTAATTTTGACACAAATTTCAAAGTTCTTTTTTTACCACCGAATTGTACGGCAGGCAATATTACAGCCTATGAATCAAAATTTAATACAAAATGTAAAGGTTACTTACAGAAAACAACTACTGCAGCATATTTGATCAGAAAATGATGATGACGTCGACGTGGTTAAAGCTTTAAAAATGTTTAGCCTTAAAAATGCTGTTTATTTCTTGGACTTAGCATGTTTGCCATGCTATTAGAGAAAAAAGTATTCAGAAAATTGAAGAGGTTAGAGCAAAAAGCACAGATCAACCACCTCAACAAAGTTAGTCAGCTCAAAATAACTTTGTTTTTTAATAAATCATAGTATATATGTATGTATTTAATTCACTTAGATTATTTCAATAATTTAATATAATAATTTAATGTAATAATTTAATGATTTTTAGCAACAAAATTAGTAGATTCAGCAAAAGTTTTGCTAACACTTAGTAGATTAGAAATAAAAAAGCGTTGGTAAAAATTAATAAATTTTTTGCTGAATTTTAGTAGACTGAAAAAAACGCAAAAAAATGTAAAAAAATTGTAATTTAGTTAATATATTTGCTGAAAATCATAAAACATATTTTTGTGATTCTTTAAAAATAATTTACAATAATTACGAAATATAAAAATTTTCATTTTCCCACATTGATGTCATGAATTAATTTAATATCTGAAAATATATAGAAATAAATATATATAACATAACAAAAATTTTCTTTCAACTACTTACATCAATGGTACACTCAAAAAAATAAGTTAGTACAAAAGTTAGTAAAACGTCTTGTAAATCTGGTATAATTACGAAATATAAAAATTTTCATTTTCCCACATTGATGTCATGAAGTAATTTAATATCTGAAAATATATAGAAATAAATATATATAACATAACAAAAATTTTCTTTCAACTACTTACATCAATGGTACACTCAAAAAAATAAGTTAGTACAAAAGTTAGTAAAACGTCTTGTAAATCTGGTATAATTACGAAATATAAAAATTTTCATTTTCCCACATTGATGTCATGAAGTAATTTAATATCTGAAAATATATAGAAATAAATATATATAACATAACAAAAGATAAGATAATTATAGAAACGAAACGAAAAAATAAACAAAAACAAACGAAACGAAAAAAACAACCCTTTTTTTTGCAATAAGAAAACGGAACCATACTAAGATGTGTGTCTTTGTCTTTCGCTTTACTCTGTCTACATGTCTGTATATGTTTGTTTGCAATTTGACCACACTAGATTATTAATCTATTAACATTTATTATAGAAATACAAATTAAATTTAAATATTTTCTTTTGTCTTTTATTTTATTAATAGACAATTATTTTCACAAGCCGGTGACAACGCAAAATTCAAGTTGTTTTAATCCTCAATTTTGTTTTATGTATGAAAAACAGATACAAAAGTCTTCCATGGTTGATTTTTTTATATGTCTTTTTAGAGTTGTACTTTTTAGTATCATTTTCCTCTTCTCTACCACATCTTGACATGCCGCGATATCTGCTTCATTCTGCGTATATCTTTCAATCTGGTTGTCGTCCACACTATTAATGTGCTTATCAGCACATTTTTTTTTAGCAAAATTAATTAGTAAAACATTAGTATATTAGTAAAGCATTAGTATAAAACAGTTAAGTGCTGAATAAATATAACAAAAATTTTAGCTGAAAACAGGATTTTAGCAAAAAATTACAATTTACAAAACGTTTTACTAACTTTTGTACTAACTTATTTTTTTGAGTGTATATATTTAATTCACTTAGATTTTTTTAATAATTTTCACTACTATAGTCCGGACAATTCGATAATCCTAACATGCCTAAAACTATATGTGTCCGGATTGTCGAAGTTGCACTGTACCATTATATTTTTCAAGTACCCCACTGTTAGTTTAGCTATTATATTTCATTGTCATTGAAAATAATTTTCCACGGGCTTTTTTTATGAGAGGATTTGTTAACAATTTTTATATTCCATCCCTGATTCATAAACTTTATTTCAATTATTAAAACGCTGGCGGTTGTTGTCTACACTACCCTTAGAATTGCTTTAATAACAGTAGCTTAGACACGTGCCTTAAGAAAAATTGCCAAGTTTCGCTCCTAGGTGGCAACAAGTATTTTGCATATCTGCACACCTAGGTGGCGTCAAGTATGTTTCATATCCAAATAACGCCAATTAATACTATTGAATAACGCCAAAGAGTACTATTTGAATTTCCAGGGGTGACATAACTATGGCGCTGACATATCTATGGCGCTCGTGTAGCACGCGATATGTAATAAATACAATGAGATCTACAAATTCATGTAACTTTAATCCAACTAAAACCGCCCTAATTTTGGCGTTACAGATAAATTCTTAACGGCTTACACATACACAAAACGTTATTTATGTCAAACAAAAAAAAAAAAAAAATGTTTGAAAATATTTTGCCCCAGTGTCGAAAATTTTTTAAACTCTTCATATCGTCGCCTAAAATCAAACGGACATATTATCATATCTTTATACCTACTTAGTTTCGTTTTTCAGTAATATGTGAAGAATGAATACATTTTGAGTTTAAATATTGAAACATTGGCTCACTTTTGCAATACGGTGTCGTCCAAAAAAGTATGAAAACAGTTTTTGTCTTTATATTTTACACAACAATGCTTATAAAACGGTTTAACGAAAATCCATACTTCCTACTGAGAGAATTATCTGCATGATATCAATGAGTTTTACATTATAAAGTGTCACTGGAACTTTTTCATTAAATTACGGGAGTTTTTCATAAAACTTTATGAAAAATTTCATTTATTTTTTTTTAAATTTAATACCACTAATGAAAAAATTTCATTATAACTATGAAGATTTTTCATAATGCTTTAGAAATTTTTCATTTATGCAGAAAACTTAGTGAAACAATTTAATTCCCTGTCAAAGAAATTCTCTCTGTGTAAAGAGTTGTAGACCATAAAAGTCAAAATGGATGGACTGGCCTGGCCGGTTTGGGAGATAGAAGTGCAGTTTTTTCGAAGATCTAGTTTTTTATACCCAATCAATCCGAAAATCGCGAAGAGCGATAAAAAATACTTGTGCCTTTTTGGGTACTCTAATATACAGTTCCATTAAAGTCCACTCAATCTTGTGGTTTATGGCGTTTGAGTCTGCTAGTATAAAGTGAATTTGTGCTTAATGTACACAGAGAGAACTTCTTGGACGAGTATTAAAGAAATGTTTCACTAAACTGATGAAGTTTTCTTAACAATGTGAATGAACATTTTCTTAAAGTTTATGAAAAAGCTCCATAGATTCACTGCAGCAATTTTTAATGAAACTTTTTAATTAATCGAAGGGGAAAAAAAAGTTCTAATGCAGAAATTCATTGATATCATGCAGAGAATTCTCTCAGTGTAGAAGTGCATTTGAATGATCTTATAATCGCTTCGACTGTAAAGCATATTTCAGAACAGACAGTATACACTGAGAGAATTATCCTCACTTCAGTAATGAGTTTCTTCATAGCTTTAATGAAAATTGTCACTGGATCTATGAAACAGATTTCATTAACGTCAATGCTTATGAAATGTTAGTCAAATTAATGATCCTCACAAGATATTTTTCATCTTATCTTAAATTTATTAACAATTAGTGTTTTCTATTTGTAATAGTAACATTTAATTATGATCTCAAACCTGACATTCAAAATTAAATGCAATTTTAAAAGATCAACAATACATACAAAATTCTCAAACCAAACACACAGGTACCATGCAATGTAAAATCTAATAAGAAAACATGTTGTGTTTAAACATAGTCCCAATTCGATCCCACACACACAATATTTTTTCCGTAAAGAATGCTGAATATACACATTAAATTAACTGAAAATCAGTTAAAAACAAGACTGATTACTTTTCGTTTAAAACAATTGTATTTTTTAGTTTATTTTCAACTGTTGAAAAATTTATTGACAAAATCCATAGATTATTTTCGTTCTTTTCTATACTCAATATAATATAACAACTTTTTGTTTTAAATAGAACATTTTAACTGAATATTATAACTATTACCGAAAGTCCGTTTATTTGCTTATTGAATAACAGACAAAAACGTTAAAAAAATATATTTCTTTGTTAATTTAACTGTATATTCCATTGAAACAACTTTACCGATTAAATTTTTAAATAACTGTTGAACTTTTATGGAAAAGTTCTTGTGAGTGCAGTAATGGTAACATTAGCAGTTGACTGGCAACACTGTCAAATAAAAAGCTTTAAGATTTAAAGCTGTTGGCTAAACTTGTAAGAAAAGACGAAAATAACTCATGCTGTTCGGGTAATCAATTAACATCACCGATTTTCTGGGTTGGTTGATATATATACCTGATCAAACCTTGAGTTTCTTGTGGGTGGTGTATTAGAATGAGGATGAAGATGACCTAGTTGCTTAGTTCGAAAGTGCGCCACTCCCTTTACCGCTGATCCTCACAAGATTTTTTCATCTTACCTTATATTTATTAACAATTAGTGTTTTCCATTTGTAATAGTAACATCTAATTATGACTTCAAACCTGACAATTCAAAATTAAATGTAAATTTTAAAAGATTAATAATACATACAGAATTAGGAATAATAATATTAACAAAATTTCTTAGATATAATGGAATTTTTGATTGAATCTAGGAAAAAAATCCTATGAAATTGTTTCGTTAATATCATGAAGGATAATTCTTTCAGTGTATATTTTAACAGTGTGATACACAGAACTTACGTCTAGTTCCTTGTGATGATCAGAATTACGTTCGGAATCGTTGGAACATTTTCGATTTAAGTTTTTGCTGCACATCCCAGAGTTGCAATCCGTAGTACCATACAGGTTTAATGATCTGATGGTATACGAAAAGTTTATTTTGAACTGATAATGTAATTAATAGCTACATGTCTGTGACTTTTAGTTGTTCGAGTTTTGTACACGCTCGCCGCCGATAATTTTGTTTCGACTTGGTTCTCTGATCAGAAATGTGTATTTACTGCTTTGTTACTGATGATCAAGGTTGCCAACTCCACTACGCAATAAATAGCTAGATTTCAAAATTAATATCGCTAGAAATTGCTGAATTCTCAAAATTCGCAGAAAGTAATTATTTGTTTAAAAATATAAAAGTCCTAAATTGTCTACTCCCTTAAAACTACCCAGCTTTTTCTTTAAAAGGCTCTTAGCTTTTTCTGTTAAAACTTGACATTTAAATATGTAGCGTTAGAATAGCTGTCAAAACATTGTTTTTAAATTAGTTAAATGTTTGTTCTTCCAGTTGTAAATTTTATAAAACCGCAGTTACAATTAAAATATGTTTAAATAATTCCCAGTCCACAAATTTAATTTAATTGATAATTTTCCAAGCGCTCAAATTTCTGAGTCGTAAATGAATCATAATTGACTTTTATTTATGAGCTTAATTGAACATTTTTGAAAATTTTTTCAACACTCACATATGACTCAAAAATTTTTCATAACTGGCTCAAAATTTCTGAAGATTTTCATAATGCTCATATTTAGGTGTATTTTATGAGTCATAAAAAAGCGCGCAGAAAGAGGCTTCATCGTCAAAGAAAATCACAAAAATACAGATATGATTTTAGAAGGCTTGAATGATCTTTTATGGGTATTTCGGACTCCTATTGTACACTGAGATTTTTAAAATCGTGTTATGGGAAATTTAAAGAAGTATATTTAATGATTTTTTTTTATTAGGGTTTACATGTTTGTCAGATTATGTGTGCAATATAATAAACCGTTCGGCTAATTATTTCGCTTACAAAACGAATCTTAACAAGAGATTGATTTTTTTTTTTTAAGTATCCTAATTGCATGCGCTAATTTAAAAAAAGAGACGGTATATGGACCTTGCTTTGTATCCTTCGTCTATAAACTAAAAAGTTTGCTTTTAAAAATAAGCAAGTTCTAAATTCTAAATAATATGACCATACGGTTTTCATTTACAACAATTTTTAATTTTTTCTTAAAAAGGTGGTAACATTAGTGAAAGAATTTAAATTTTCATTGGTCTTTTAATCTTAAACATTTACAATTTTCAAAAACACCTGATCAAACTGGCAAAGATCTTCCCGCCTGGTATGTATGGCTTGATGAAATAAACTGCAAAACAGCTTAATTGGACACCTTAATAACACACTGAAATAAAACACGCGAAGTTGTGAAAATAAATAATAAAATAAGTGACTAAAAATAGCTAGGAAGAAAAAATAGCTAAAACGAAAAATAATAGCTAGAATTAATCTAGCTATTTTTTATAGCTAGATGGGAGAAAATCGCTAGATCTAGCCGGAAAATAGTTAAAATGGCAACCTTACTGATGGTGTGAACATTTTGTGTATGTGTAGAGCTGAGCGAAATCGTGGGTTTTGCACCATACACAAAAACACCCTCTACTTGTATAAAACAAAAGGAAAACAACTAAAACACTGCTTTATTATGAGTGTTACAGAGACCTAAGAGCAAGTGGGAGAGCATTTCCATGTTGTTATTGTTATTGGTACATAGATTTTTTGTGTGTTTGTAACATAGTGTTGCACGTTATCTTATGGCACGACGACCATACACAGTCATTTAGTCAGCTTAAGCGAGCACTCACTACTTGCTTAACTGGATGCGTCGCAGAAGTTTCGTAAAACACGTTGTTAGATTTAAATCGCGCTCTTCTGGTTTGAATTCGTGAAGACAAAAAAGAAAAAGTTTTGAAACAAGAATATTAATTAAAATTTTTACAAAATATTTATGATAACATGCACACAAATTACATACATGTTTTATATAAACAATATTATGAAGAAAAAGATAACAAAATTAAAAATAAAAATATGAAAAATTGAGAGAAAGAAGAAAAAACAAATGAAATACAGAAATAGTGAATATTAATATAAATAAATAAGAAAATTAATAAAAATAAATTTTTTGCTATTAAAGCATATACAAATAACAGCAAACAAAACGAATAATAATAATAATAATAAAAATATTAATAATATTAAAAATAATAAAAAAATAATAATGATAATAATAAAAAAGTGACGTTTCTATACAGAAAGCAGCTACATGTGAAATATGTGAAAAGGTTGCCCAAGCCGACGGTATTTTATTCACCATCATAACTAACGTAGAAATTTCCCAAAGCGTGTTTTTAAAACTATGCACATGAAACAAAAAAAATTCATGTACATATATGGAAGTTAAATAAAAGGCCAATGTATATGGCGGTTCTCGCCAGAAACAGTGTTCCTTATACGACCCAGCGCTTTTAAGCAGCTATACTTTTTTTACTTGAAAAAGATAATTCAGTGATTTACAAACCTTAAAATTATTCAACATCTTGACTACAAACTTTTTTCAAAAACTATTTAAAAATGTAAAAAACCCAAATCTTTTATATTTTTGATTGTTATGTTGATGAAAAAATGTGAAAATATATTTATTCATCGATTGTATTCACCTTTTCAAAATCTTATCGATCGCACGATGAAATGTGAAATGTATTTATGTGAAAATGTATTTATCTGCCAGAAATTAGTTCATCAATTGTACATAAATTTTCAAAATCTGACCTATTGTACGATGAACTTTTCAAATCTCAAAAAGTAAACGTCCAATCAAAACAAAATATCATATGGAAGCTTTAAAATATCTTTTCAATCAGGTGCAATTTGACCAAAAGAATTACTGCCCAATTTCGTTTTTTTTTTGTAGTTTTGGTGGATTTTTTAGCGAAAAGGTTTCCTTTTTCACAAAAACGTCTATATATGTAAGTACAAAAAATGTATAAAAAGTGATAGCCAAATTTAGTATCGATTTTTGGTTACAGTTTATGTGTGAAGTTATAAATAAATAAATTAGAGGCTTTGCTGAGAAAAGTTTTCCTGCGTAACCGGCCTTCGGAGTTTTCTCCTCTGATATGTCCAAAATCCCAAATTCGCTTAGGAACGTTTTTCTGTGTAACAAGGCTTTTTCGATGTAAAATTTTTATGGATAACCAAACTTATGGCATTTCTGATCAACGTTTTCATACGTAACTGGCCTTCGAGCGTGCTTGGAGGTTTTATCCTCTAGTATATCCCGGCTTCGCTGTGGAAAGTTTTTCTGCGTAACAAGCTTTTTGCGTGGCCGATCTTTGGTCGGGGGGTTTCTTATGTGATAGGCAGTTTGAGTTTGAGCAGCTGAGTAAACTTTTTCCATGTAATCGCTTTTATGTTTTCTCCTATGTGATAGGCAGTTTAATGGCTTCGCTGAGTGAAGTTTTTCTGTGCATGTGTGTATGCACAAATATATGAGTGCAATAATGTAAAAAATAGTTAATAATTGTAACCAGAAATCACAAAAAATCAATATTGTACAAATTTCATTGGAAAGATATTTCAAAGAGCTCTCATATGATATATATATATTGTTATGTTATATGATATACATATTGTTGTATTTTTTAAGGTAATTGAAAAACTTTTCCAACTTTAATGACACTTTTAATGCAACATTAAAGGAAACGTCGCCGAAAAAATTCCTTTCTCTTTAAATCAGCTCATAAATTACTATTCAGGGTAAAAGTTTTGAAGTGATCGGAGTTATGTTGCTAAACTACACTTAAACCATGCAGAATATCTAAAATATTCCAAAACTTTTTCCCCTTTTCACTCAAAACATAATCGGCCTGATTACGGTTGTCGTAGTCGTAGTGAAAATTTGTCGTTTTTAAAAAACGGTATTACGTTTGTCGAAAACTACGAATGTACAACACTGCTAGAAAATCTATTACAATTTCCGTATTACGGTTGTCGTTTTCGACTGTCAAAATGTATAAAAACAGTCGTCTATTTTATTTTTCACAACATATTTAAAAAATTCTTAAAAAATGCAAATTTCAATGAAATTTTAATTAAATTTAAATACTTTTAGAATAAAAATTATAGCACCGAAGCTGTTTGCGAAATTGGAGGACGTTTTAGGGTAAAAAACATAATTGGCAAAATCTGGAACAAGTGCAGTTTAGAAACATAACTACGATTACTTCAAAACTTTTATTTAAACGAAGAAATTAATTGCAGGCAATTTTTGAATTCTCTTTTAAAGTTGCTTCTAAAAATCATGAACATTTACACGAGGAGTTTTTGCATGCAATTTTTTTGACGTTTATTTTGCCAATCTTCTTTAATTGTTCATTTGTTGAAATTAAATTTATTCGTAATAATTTAAAATAATATAATTTAATAATATATATAATATAAAATAATATAATTTAAAATAATATATAAATAGTTCTTTATTCCACATTATTTATTTTTTATTTTACGAAATAAAGCAAATTAACAAGAATACGAACGATAGCAAAAAGAAATGTCAAAAAATATCTTGAAAAACGAAAACCGTGCAATTTTAGCTACCCCGCTTGCTTCTCTACCCCGTTTGCCTACAAACAATAATTGCACGCAACATTGCATGCAAAAATTGCCTCGTTTAAATGGCCTCTATCTACAAAGTACAAGTCCGTTTATAACAATATGCATGTCGTATGAAAGCTCTTTTAAATGGCTTTTCAATAGTGTACAATATGTCAATATAAATTAACCCATTAAAGGCCGGTTTAAAATTTTCTTATTTTTACTTTAGTTTTTTAGATAAAATGTGCTTTTTATTCAAAAATTGGCCAATGTAAGTACTTAATAAGCTTTCTTTTAAGGTAAAATATGACCACATAAAAAAAAAATATGAAAGGTTAAATTTAGACAAAGTGGATTTTTTGCGATTTTTTTTAACCTTTAATCTCTTTTTATTTTAAAAGATATGGTAGTCCATTATACCTTTAATGAAAGCTTGTAAAATTTTCTTTAATTTTTTGTACAGGTTTTATATGCTTATATAGGCGATTTTTTTAATAAGATGATCTTTTTACAAAAAAAAGCACAAATAAATATAAGGAAATTTTTGAATTGGGTTGTAATGGGTTAAATTCTAGGGTCATATCGTACATCATTGATAAGCTTTCATATAACATGTATATTGTAATGATCGGACGTGTACTTTTTGAGATAATTGTAAAAAACTTTTCCGAATTTAATGCCTCGTCCAGCCGCAAGGGGGCTCTGGCGACATTTTTTTGCTTCTTAAAATCAGCTAAAAAAGTACTATGCGAGGTAAAAGTTTTGACGTGATCGGAGTTATTTTGTTAAACAACACTTGGCCGTTTTCTTCGAATATCATTCGTCTCAGCCATAGGCACTCATATTTTTCATCTGAAGTTAAAAAAATAAGTCCAAACTTAGCATTTATTTATATTTTTGATAATTTAACAACAAAATTAAAAATTTCTTATTGCCGCCAATCAGCTGTTTTTGACAGATCGTCATAGAGTGCTTCATAATATTAATAAATTTAACAAATTTGTCAACACTGTTGTTTTCAATCTATTACAAAAACCTTTTAGTCGAAAATTTTACGTAATACCGCAAAAAATAAAAATCGACAACGACTTCGACTAGAGTCTAAATACGACTACGACAACCGTAATCAGGCCCAATGGATAGTTTTTTATGAAAATACTACTAAATTTATAATTTTAAAAATTGGTCATAAACCACGATGTTTTTTTTCATATATTTTGAATAAAGATTTGCTCAAAAATTATGCAAAATTTTAATTTTTGAAATATCTTTAACAGTCTAGGATTTATATGCTGTCAAAGTTTCAACTTGGTTTGCAAATGGTTCCATTAAAGGGCGCTTTAGGGGAAAAAAAATTACAAAAATTTCTGAATGAAGTATGAAGTATGGAAAGTTTGGTTGAAAAATGTCCAGCACATCTATGACGTGCCATTAATGAGTTAAAACCATCAGTTTTATTTACGACATTGTTAAAATATCAAACCGGCCTAAGATTTTTGCAATGAAATTTATATCATGTCTTCGGTACGAAAAATAAAAAATATGTTCTTCTAGCCTTCCTTAAGCGATACGGGCCAAAATAGGCTTAGAGCGTATCTTAAAAACTAATACATAAAAATTAATAAGTTTAGGCATAACTTATTCCTCTTACCAAGATCTAACTACACTAACTATCACATATGTTGTACCTTTACTTCAGAAGATATGACAATTTTCGTTTATGAAAACCGCGAAATTAACCGAAAACGCACCTTAGCTTCAAGATATATTGAGTAAACCTAAAGGCTTTGATTCTGCTACTAAATATAATCATTATTTCGAATTTCAAGGAAATCCGTCCATACGTTTTCAATTAAGGCGATTAAGACGAATTGAAAAGTGTAATTTGGTAACTACAACCAATGAATTTGGTTAGTACAACCATATTCAAATATGATTTCTAAATATTCTTGTACTATTTGGTCTAAAACTTACATGGTGAAAATTTGAATTGTTTAACGTTAAGGCGTGCCTTTCCCTTTGAGGAAATTACACCCGATATATATTCTTATGTGGTAACATATCTAACGATATTATATTATATATTATTATATTATATTGACCTTTATAAAATAAGATATTAAGCATATATGCTATACATAATAAGATATGATTGATCTGTTGTCATATATAATACATTTTCATATATATCATAATATGTAATTATATATGGTGACATATAAGCTATGTAATGTAATATAGTATATAGTAGTATAATGTAGTATATATTATCTTACAAAAAATATTTTTTATGAGATATATGTTATGCTTATGTATAATACAACTTAAGACATAATTATATACGATATAAAATGATATAAGATATAATTATGTAAGATAACATGTGAGACAACATTATCAATATAGTTTGATATATGATTATATTTTCAATACGCATAAGATATAATTATGTATTCTTATATACAACCCCATGCATAATCATATATGTCTAATAAATTTGTTTTTAAGTTTCATTTAAAATTATATATTTTATGGGAATTAAGTAGATCCATATCTTAATCGGTCCACCAAAAATTACTTATCTTTTTCGATCTAATTAGAACCAACTTGATCTAAGTAGATTCCATGGGATATTTTAAGATCTTAAGTTTCATATTATTGAATATCCCAATTTTGAGATAAATTTTTATCTAATTTAATCCAGCAATATGTTGAGTGATATAATGAAAGATCTAATTTTTTTAACCAGGAATTGATTAAAGTTGTTAATGTTTTAAGTACACGCATAGAAAATATGGTTGCAATATGATTGCGGCCACAAAACTATATTTTCTACAGCCATAAATGGTCGTTTCTATTAAATTATTATTGTATCAATCATATTTCACCAATAATATGGCTGTTGTAATCATGTCTCTTGTCTACAATCAAAATATAGTATTTATTATCATATTCGTAACTACAGCCATATTATAGTTGCGCCAACTATAAGATGATCAGTCTGTTTTTTTATGAGCGTCTGCGCTCTTTTAGTTCATTCTTGTTTAAGAATTTGTGAAAAGAAGTAGCCAGTCCGAACAAATTAAATGATTTTATTGTGTTGGAAAAAAAAATAATTTGTTAGTCTCAACCCGGTCCCTTAATCCCTTAAACGAATTTATTATACATACACATATCCCTTGATTAAGTTATAAATTAAGTTAAAAAGTGCTTTATTTTTAAATTTGTTGTACTCGCGCAAACTAAATTGTAAACAAAGAAAATTTAAAGAAATATAAAAGAAAAATTTAAACAAAATGCAATTGCTTTTAAGTCTGCAGAACGATATAATCATAATATGTTTGCAATAATCATAATATGGTAATAAATGAATAAAGTGCAAATATTATGATAGCTACAATAATATTATAATCTTTATAAATGTTTTGTGAAATTTTATTCTTGACAATATTTGAATGCCTATTTATCCTGTAATCACATGTTTCCATTATTTTTTTTTTCCTGGCAAAATAAGATTTGTGCTGAAAAAGAGAAAGTTTAGTTTTGCTTTTTTAGATACTGAAATAAAAATTTATGTAAACATCGCATAGCGACAAAATAATGATTTATGTTACGCCTTAATTACACAAATCTTAAAATAAGTTTTATTACTTAACTTATTTTAAAATAAATTTATTTAAATGTGCAAATTATTGAATAAATAAATATAAATATACGTTCCTACTATTTAACAAAAACATGCATAACTTTTTAATCCAGCTTCAGCAGAACCATGGGGAACTAAATTGGAAACATACTATGATAATTTATAAAAATTTCCGTAATCATAATGTGATAATATTGAGATCAATTGGTAACCATAAAATGGCAATCTAATTATTATATTATGATTAAAAAAAGATAAGAGTACGGTTGTCACAACTATAGTAACATATTTGTCGCAATCATAAATCCAAAAATGATAATTTATGATATGATATGATGCTCTTCGAATATGTTTGCCCCAACCATATTTTTTCGGAAAAAATATTTATCGTGAACTACGTAAATCAATTATTGATTTATGCCACGTTCACACTTAATTGCATAACATGTGTTTTGCCAAAAACAAGAATTTAAGCTCTTTATTCTATTTCAACAGTTCTTTAGTCTTTTCCGCTGGTTTTTCCAAAACACGTGTTTTGCAATCTAGTGTGAATGTCGTATTAGAAACATTAACCATGTTATGCTTCGAGGGTCAAAATGACCCAAATGGTCCGAAATCATTACCATAACTTAATTTTAATGTTTATATAAAAATAATATAAAGAAAAATCCTTTTTTCGTCACCGTTATAAAGAAAAATGTTACTGAAATTTGGTTTTGTTATCACACAGAAAAAATTATTGTAAAAACATTAAGATTTAACTTTTGTGTGATATCAAAGTCACTTGCAATTAAAATTTTAATTGAACTTGAATTTGGTGCACACACAATTTCCAGTTTTTATAAAACACAATGGGTATAACGACAAACAAGAAACATTTTTTAAACATCAAAAAATTTAAGAAAAATATATTAAATTAAAAAATCGCTAAAATAAAAAACACCGCCAAAACTTGAAAAAAGCTTCAAAATTGAATATAATAGCTAAAATTAAAGAAATCTCTGAAATTAAAAAAAAAAAATGGTCAAATTGAAAAAAATCGAGAAATGGAAATAAATCGCTAAAATTACAAAATACTAAAAACTTCATCGAAATTAAAAAATTGTCGATATTAAAAAAGTTACAAAAATTAAGTGTTTTCGATTTTACTTAGGCGATTTTATTAAATTTAAGCTATTTTTTTCATTTTGATTTTTTTCAATTACAGTTATTTTTTTTTAAAGTTTTGAAAAGTTGTTTCCTATTTTTAGCGATTTTTTTTCAACTTTGGCTTTTCTTCAATTGTGATGATGTTTTTTATTTAGGGTATCTTTTTTTAATTTTCACAGTTTTTTTTAATTTATGACGATTTTTTCCTCAAATTTATTGGCGTTTTGTTGTTGCAAATTTTAGTTAAAAATTTAATATTATCCACAAAAAACTTGATTGAAATTGAAATCAATATTAAATTAAATGTTTAATAGATCTGATTAAAACCTTAATTGAAAATAAAATCAATTAAATAGTTACAAATTATTTTAATTGCTACTACAATTTCCTTAATAGAACCGAATTCAATTAAGCTTTTAATTGAATCAACAAATATTTTAATTGAAATCGGGTTTAGTTTTTTTCTGTGCAACTAAGACAATGGTTCCCAAATGGGCGTCCGTAGTAGTATTCCAGGGGGTTCGTAGGAGTATTCCTGGAGGTCCCCGAATAGTTACGACAAAATGATTGTTTGGAACAAATTTAAAAAAATGTTAGCCTGGAACCCAAAATGGATAAAGATTTTTTAAAATGCCTAATGCCCAATGTCTATTGCTTTTTTTTATAACATAATAATTGTTATTAAATAAAAAAATAAATTGGAAAAATCATAATTCGAGTTTGTGTTTGGAGAGACTCCTTTCCAGGACAATTTCTGAAATTGGTTATTTGATCAACCATTTAACAAAATTAAAATGTTTTTGTCAAAGTTTGCATTGTTTTCGAAAAAATATTACTTACATTTTAAAAGACAATAATTATCGTTACTTTTATCTAAAAAATCTTTAACCCTTAGTTTTCTGGGGTCAAAAAGGCTCCATTAAACTTAATTTTAATTATGACTACAATATTGAAAAGCCTTTAAATTGATTTAAAAAAAAATCTCTTGAAAAAATAATTATTTTAGGTACGTATGTTAATTTACACTTTTGGCCAAAAAAGACCCTCTAGGAAATTTTCAGAATAAAACCTTTTCCTATTCGGTGTATAGTTAAGTACACAAAGCGTATTTTCAGGTACGGAAATTAACAATTTTTCCTTCATTTCTTTTTAAATTTCGCGTTTATTTCTTTCGAAAAATATAGCTATGTTTTGTTTGTTTTTTTAATTTATATTTTATTTTATTTTATTATTATATTTTATTTTATGTTTTTTTTTTAATTTTTTTAAATGTTTGAAACTTTTAAATAAAAATACAAAAGGAATTGTATAATAAACTTTCTAGGGTTGGCAAAACATTTATGGCATTAATGTTATAAAAATACACTAAGGATATTCTGTACGTAAAGACAATAGCAATTGTAGTCAAAACCAAATGAAATTTCACTTGAAGAAAGGACGACTAACATTTCATTAAATTCAATTAACATTTGTCATTTGTTTTTACTGTTCAAAAAATTACTAACAATTGTAGTAACCACATATGATAGTAAAAAATAAGCAAACATTTACTTTTTTATATTTTTTTAAATAACAAAAAACAACTTTCAGAAATGAACGTAAAATCATAAAACTGTCATTTGATGTAGTTTGTTTTTTTAAATGAACTGCCAAGTTAGTAAAAAATTAAATTTGTTTTACAAATGACTGACATTTACACAAAACAAATAAAGAAACTGTATTACAATCCAAACTACTACATATTTTTAAAGCAAAAGTTCCCTGAGTGTACGATTTTTACACTATATACGACATTACATGAATCCGGCTACTACTATTATTATATTTTTTTTACTTTTATTCATAAAATATTTTACCCTTAGTGGCCGGGGGACAAAAAAGCCCAGGAATCTTATTTTAAATTTCCAAGTGTGTATTATTTTTTTGGCTAAAGTGTACAAATTAACCCTATATGGATCAATTTAAATACAATAAATAATTATTTTTAGCCAATGGAATTTTTTTTATACATTTATACGCAGAAAAAACTGGGGAATATCGAAATGCTTAATAATTATACAACTACACAAGTTTCAAATTAGTTTTAAAAATTTCATGTAAAAGATATGAATCTTTTTAGAAATTTTTTACTAGGTTTGTATATATTTTACAAAAATTTCTAAATATTTTAATAGAACTTTGTGAAACAAACTTGAAACTTATGTATTTGTATAATTACTTCGATAATATTACCCTAGTTTTCGTCTGCGTGTAAAGGCATTACAATCTTGTAATCATAATTAAAATTAAGTTTCATGGGTAGTTTTTGACCCCATGAAACTAAGGGTTAACGATTTTTTAGATAAAAAGTAAAGATAAGTATTGTCTAATTAAATTTAAGTGATATGTTTAAGAAAACTATGCAAACTTTGATAAAAAAAAATTGTTAAATTTTTGATAAAATAAGCAGTTTTTAGAAAATGTCCTGGAAATGGAGTCGCTCCAAACACAATCTCGAATTATATTTTTTCCAATTTAATTTTTTTCTTTAATAACAACTATTATATTATAAAAATAGAAATCGACATCTTCAATTTAAAAAAAAACACGTTTTTGCAATTTTATCAAATTTGAGGGTCATTTTGAATTTCAGGCTAAAGGGGGTTAATGAAATCCGCTGTAGTCAGAATTATATATCTGAATAATTTGGGTATTTTAAATGAATAAATGAAATAAAAAATAAATTTTTTTCATGCTTCGAATTTTGGCCAAAATAGGCAATTTTCGGTCAAATTTCGGCACGGGTTTCCAAAAAAAAATAGATTTCTTCCATTTGAAAACATTTGTAATAAAACTGTTGGGGAGGTATGTAATGAACGAAATTCGACAAATCGTTGTTTTAAGGACATCCTAAAGTACATGTATATATGCATATACCATCAGTAAGTTAATCAGCCAAACAAACAGAACAGGGATAAAAATATATTATACGTTTCATTACATTGTCTGAGGTAGGATCACAAATTTTGTATTATTTTATGTTTGGTTTTTGTTAACCATGAACACCAAGCAGGTAACAAGATTCTTCGCAATAAAACAAGAACAGTAAATCCTGTTGAAATTTAAATTATTTCATAGTCATTTGTATGCATACACACATGTGAATTTTTCGTTACCATTAGTTGATACTAATGAAAATGAAAAAATTGCATTACCATTTAATGATAATGAAATATTTTCCATTAGAAAAATCATTATTAATGATAATGAAATCACACTTATACATAAAAAACCTAATTACAATTGATAAAAAAAGCATTTGTTTACAAAACGGTATGGATGAAATGTAAAATTGTTTGTATTCGAAGCGATATGGAATAAAACAAGCAATGAGTGGAATTGAAGTGCTTAATATTGGGAACAAGCTTTAATGAAACATTAGTTACAGGTAAAGAAACTGTATTCAACTGGGAACGAACTTTGTTTTAAAAAAATATATATAATACTCTTTTGGAGCAAAAAATTTTTTATTAAAACCGGACATTTAAAAAAGCGTCATTTTATGAAATGGCAAGTATCTTGAAAACTAAGCGGGATATCGACAAAACGGATATGCAAAACTTGACTTACGCAACATGTACCGATTGTGTTAAGTGTTCTGTTTTCACTCGTTCCCCATTCCATTCCATATCATATTTGGACCAATGTACCTTTCTATTATCGGAATGTTGAAATTTGTATTTTAATGTAAGTATATGGGTCAACAAAATATTAAGACAACCTGTGGTTGGTTCATACAAAATTAATCCCGGACATAGTCTATTTGTATCATCAGGGTTTTGCCCTATTTCGTTTAATTTCGGAGATACCGGCCATTTGAAAAAACGCCATTTTAAAACAAGGCAAGTATAGCAAAAACTAAGCAAGATATCAAAAGACGGAGAAAAACTTTTGCAAAACTTGACTTTCGCAACACGTACCTATAAAACAAATGTGTTAAGTGTTCCGTTTCCACTCGTTCCCCGTTCCATTCCAATTTGTTCCATTTTGGACCAAAGTTCCTTTCTATTATAGAAATGTTCAAATTTATTTTGTAATGTAAGTATATGCGAAAACAAAAAATTAAGACACCCTGTGCTTGGTTCATAAACAATGAATCCCTCCGGACCTATCCTATTTGTTATCAGGTCGTATTAATACTATGGAACAAAAATTTTGTCCGTTTTGCCCTATCTCGTTTAGTTTCGGAGAAAACGGCCATTGATAAAAACGCCGTTTTATAAAATACAACAGATGGAGCTTTGGGAGGGATCCCGAAGGATTTATTTTAGAAAAGTGTCACAGGGTGATTGACTAATTTTGTTTCCCAATATGTGTGATAATAATAATAATATTAGCACACTCCGAATTCAATTTTCGTTCCCCATTATATTTCAATTCGATTTTTGTGTTTAGTGTTCCAATTCCACTCGTTCCATTCCATTCTACTTTACTTGGTTAATAACCAGTCTGAAAAGTAATATCTATATGATTTTAGAAATTTCGGGCTCATTACTTATTTAAAAATGCTCATGAGACTTAGGTAGGACTTTCCATCCCTGACTTCAACATTTTTATTTATAATTATTTGTTATAATTGATTCATTTTTAATGGTAATGCAATTTAAAACCAGTTCCATTAATCAACGAAATTAAATCCTCAAATCAGTATTAAAAAAAAATATGAAAATAATTTCATTACCATTGATATTAATGGCAATTCATTAGTCCCATGTATGTTTGTATGTATGTACCTTTTAAAACTGCTTAGTTTCTGGTTTATTTTCTTGAGTATTCTGGGTTCTTTTGTTTTTATACGATTTTTTTTTTATTTAATTTTACCTAAAAATGTTTTAACATCTACGGCGACATATCTTTAATTATGTATAAGCAATAACAACAACAATGCCAGAAAAGGATCTTGTGGATATACTTAAAAGAAACAGGAAAAAATACATAAGAATTTTTATGGAGGTTTTTCGCGAAATTCTGTATAACAATTAAATTCACAGGAATAGATCGTTCAAAAGCGGGGTAATGTGAACAAAGTAAAATACGTATACACACTGAAAGAATTATCCATCATGATAAATGTGAAACAATTTCATAGTTTTTTTTTTGTAGATTCAATGAAGAATTTCATTATATTCAAGAAATTTTATTAATATTAAGAAATTTGTCATTAACTTTTTTTCATAAAATTTCATAGTTTCATAAAAATATTCATTCATTCGATTTCATAAATTATCTCTTCAAAAATTTAATGAAAATTTTCGTTAGAAGTATGAAATTATTTCAAAGTCTTAATTTTTTATTTTTTCGTATAATTTCATAATTTCACTAATTTCCTTACATTTAAAAGTTTTAAATTTAATTCTCTTTGTGCGCCCCGGTAGGCTAGTTGGTAGTGGTCTGGCTTATCAGTGCGGGGGTCGTGGGTTCGATTCCCACCAGAGGCACTGGTCTGTTTTCGATACAACGCGCCGAAGGCCATAGTAGCTAGTGCTCGGTTAGGGTAATAGTATATAATTTGTAATTATATGATTATTAATTAATAAAATAAAAAAAAAATAAAAAAAATTTAATTCTCAAGTGTTCGACATATTTTATAAGGTGCTTTGTTATTAATTTTGGACTACTATGAAATTTTTGAAAAAAATTTTATAAAGCGGTTTCAATGCATTTTTCAAGACATTCATAAAGAGTTTAATAAAACAAAGTACTTCTTAATATTAAAAATGTTATGAAACTGTTTCATAAATTGTGTAAACGCTTCATTGCCGGAATGATTTATTAGTTTTATTAAGATTTATGTTAATTCTACTAACATTTCATAAACATTGACTTTAATGAAATCTGTTTCATAGCCTCTATTAAAGTTTCAATGGACGAGTTCCAGTGATAATTTTCATTAAAGCTATGAAGAAATTCATTACTGAAGTGAAGATAATTCTCTCAGTGCAGCGAATTGTTTCATTAACCCATAATTAGCGATCATCGATTCTGTGTGATATTTTGACGAAATTTAGAAGAAGGATTTTATCAGTTTCCCAGTAGGTATTTTTGGTTATTTTTGTGGTAGTATAAGTCATTAAAGGCTTCATTACTCGAGCGGATACGTTTCGTAAACGGAATGTAACTCGATACAATGTGTAAAAATAGTGCCTATATACAATATATTGCCTCTGTTTTACATACTAAACAAATGGTGACGGATTTGCGGAAAGTAATTTTTGTTGAAAATATAATATGCTTTCCACAAATCCGTCACCATTTGTTTAGTATGTAAATTTCGCGAATTCCTCGACTCCGATTTCAATTTGGATTACATATTTGTAATGTAGGGGAATGTGGTGTACCATGAACGATGTTAAAGAAATTGGAAAATTGTAATAATTTTGTTTCAAGGTACTCTATTGGGTGTACCTTGAAACAGTTAGAGTATACCTTGAATCGCAAATTTTTATAGCGAAAATATGATGTTTTTCGTCCACGGTTATCAGTTTTTATTCAATTTAACTATACTATAGTTGAGAATAAATAGACAAAAGGTCAGTAATATACAAATATTACTAATTCAACAAAGGTAGAAACAGTGACGTCCCTTCTAAGGTGTGGAGGTGATCTCTGAACACCCTAAATTAGTTTCATAATTATGTATATTTTTTATTTTTACAATTTTTTCCTTAAGTTCAAAAATATTTCCCCACATGCACACCAATTATTCATAGTGTTAAAAATATATACAATTGTTTGTGTATACTTTTTTACAAGGTGTTTAAAACTTTTAACAGAACCCCTGTAGCACAGCATTAAAAAACAACAAAAAACGTATGCAACGTATAGTGTTCTAAACTACGTGATGCACATCAACATTGTTGCTAAATCAAAAAGAAAAAAATGCCTCCGTAAAATGAAATGTATATAAAGAAAGTTGCAAAAGGAATATTTGTTAAAATTGTTCTCTATGAAGTATAGAACCACTATTAAAAGTTATAGAAAGACCATTGTTGGAAATTGCAAAATGATATGTGAATGCTCTATTGAAAATTGTTATCACGATTAAACTTCGAAGAAAAAAATCAAATAATTAAAAATTGAAGGTCAACGCCAGAACTTCCCAACTTAACAACAAAAAATATAACTTTTACTAGCCATTTCAAGACTTCTAATTATGAGAAAAAAGCTTGGTTATGTGGTTGTCCCTTTATTAACAAATTATTTTGTCCGTATTTGCTTTTTTCTAGTAAAAATTAAAAAATGTTTGGACAACAGGTTATAATGATTTAAACCATTTAAATGCTTCTATGATAAAACATCAAACGTATTAGTATTACATTAGTAACACCATGGCATTAAAAACTTTTGGAAATATTTGAACAAACGAACACGAACAAAAACGGATTTCATTATCGAGACACAACGAGCAGGTTTTAGAAAACAGCCATGTATTCGAACGCTTAGTAAATACTGTATGCTTTCTGGGTGTACAGGAACTTGCTTTTAGAGGTAACGATGAAAATAAAAATCCTGATAATAGAGGCAATTATATGGAAATTTTACTCTTAATTGCAAAATATGACAGTAAATTGGACCGTCATTTATCGACATCTTAGGTTTTTAAATGCACTTCCAATAACATACAAAATTATTTAATTAACTCTATTGGCACCGTTATTTTAAATAATATTGAAAAAGAGTTAACTGAAACTTATCTCCGTAACGCTTGATGAAACCATCGATATAAAGAAAAAATCTCAACTATCAATCGTTTTTCGGTATGTTGACAAAAAAGGTGTTGCTAGGTAGCGATTTTACAAATATATGGACGTAAGTGATGATCGAACAGCAGACGATATTTCCACAAAATTAATAGACTTAATAAAGCTTAATATTTGGGGAGGAAAGCTATTAGCTCAGACCTATGATGGTGCAGCTGTCATGTCTAGTGCATTGAATGGTATACAGACTAAGGTTAGAGAACAGTTTCCGAATGTTATTTTTATTCATTGCAATGCTCATGTGTTAAATTTAATTTTATAGCAATCTGTAAACTTTATAAAAGAAACCAAAATATTTTTTGTAACATTATCAGGGCTGTCTGCTTTTTTTAATCAATCCACCAAAAGAACTTATTTTTTCGATCAGGTGGTAAAACGAAGAATCCCTACTATGGCAAGAACAAGATGGAATTATTCGTTTAGACTTGTGCATATAGTTCACACTTATCGTTCGGATGTAATAGTAGTATTAGAAGAAATGATAGAAGATCCTGATACTTGGGGCGCGGATGTAGTTCAAGCTAGAGGTTTTATGCCATTTTTAGTTTCATTTAATACAGTTTTCATGCCAAATACATTGAACGAGATTTTTTCAGGCAGACCTCGTAAATTCGGTTTTCACAATCCCTAGTTCGGTTACAACAACCGTATTCAGTTGCGACAACCGAATTTACAAGGTTCCAGCAACCGAATCAATTCGGTTGGATGAAATTCTGTTGAGACAACCGAATTTGTTATGTGAGTGCACTGATGTATTGTTTGATATTCTTAAAAAAAACTCTCAAATGGTCCCTAATGTGGACCATTTAAGTTGATTTAAAAACTGTTATATGACTTTTTAAATAAGTTGTCGAAAAATGACCAAGGAGTGAAAGCTGATATACTGGGATTTGGAATATTTCACTTTGTTTTTTTTTTTATACAAATACTAGATGTAGGGCAGTGTTGCCATGTATTTTTTTAAAAAAACTGTAAAAAAACTGTTTTTTAAGAAAAAGCTTTTTTTTTAAATAAAAAACAGTAGAAAAAACAGTTAATATATGTTGAATTCAATTGCATTTTATTTAAACATAAAAAATATTAAACACATAACATAAATCATTTTATATACACAGAAAAAAATATTTTTTGTTGTAGACTAATGCCCAGTTTTTAACTTCGTATTTAAATATGCAATTAGTTAATTGCCATTTAAATTTAAGTTGTATTTAAAAACAGTTTCAGTTTTTCAGTCTTAAATGATAATTGTTATTTATTTGCGACAAAAGTATGGTAGCATCATGAAATGTCAAAAAATTTATGATCATTATTCATAAATCAGCTGTTTAAAGAATATAAAAAAGCAGAAAATCTAAAATATAGAAATAAAATAAAAAAAAATAAAATATATACATATATATAAATATATATATAAATAGAAATAAAATATAAATTTTAATTAAATTAAATTAATAAAATAAAAATGAAGAGAAGTGAAAATTTCATCCGAAGTTGAATTTTTGTTGTTAGTTTTTATTGTTTGTTTTACCACGCGGAAAAAAACAAACTGTCAAAATCATATGTTATATTTGTATAATTTAAATAGACTTTAAATGCCCAAGATTGGTCACTTAAATCTGATTAAAATTTTAAGTTAAAAACTAACATTTGTATTTAAATAGAACTTCAAGTTCAAATGTCATTTAAATACGAAGTGAAAAACTAAACAAAACACAAGAGAAACGAAAACAGACAGAAACAAAATGACATTTCAGGGTTTCAACACAAACAAATGTTAAAAAGGGAGTTAAAACTTACTACACAGTTGCATTCAATGCGTAGTATTAGTTTTTATTGAAACATTTTGCGTAACTTTTGTATTAAATTTATAAATTCAAGAAAAAAAAGTAAATCGAGCAGGTAAACTGTTAAAAACTGGAAAAACTGAAAAAAAGGCTGAAATTAAACAAAAACTGTTTTTTTTTCATGAAAAACTGGAAAACTGTTACGCATCCTAAAAAACTGGAAAAAACAGTTAAAACTGGCAATATGGTAACACTGGTGTAGGGCCACATTAGGATACATTCCCTTATTGGGGAACCACCATTATTGCAGGGAACCAGTATTAAAATAAATATTTAACTAAAATTTTTTTTAAATTTTTTAATATTTTTTTAGTTCTGAATAAAAATATTGCACTTATACAATTTTAATTGACTTCAAAAATTTTCTGAAGATTTACTTTTGGTATTTCAAGGTACACCATCCAATTTTTCTTTGTATTTATTTAACTTATTTAATTAGATCTATGGTAAAGCGTAAATAAAATACTATCTGGAAGATGCTTTTCTCAAAATGTGCAAAATATGCTCAATCTTTGGATCGTTTCAAGGTACACTATTTTAAAGGTACACCACTTTCCCCTGCGCCCAAAAGTATATTAGATTAGATTTTAATTTTTTTTCTTATTTTTAAATTTAAATAAAATAATAAAATTAGCTACGACTTTGAAACTTCAATATCGATCTGCGATCTCTAAACAAAACTTTTTTGAGCTTTATTTTGGCAGACCATATTTATTTTCATAATGGCATATTTTAAGGGTTGTGGAGTTCTGAACTCAATTTTTTTTTTATATTACAATCTTGAAAATCTGATCTCATTAATAACATTGGTTAACATTATAAATTTTCTTATACACGAGGTGCCTCACTTTGAGGCACTATGGTGGCGCTCTGGATGGGCGTATGAGCAGACTTGTCAGTTTAGGGGATTTATCCCCAAATTGGGGATTTTTTTTTCAAATTGGGGATACAATTTTTGGTTTGGGGATCTGGGGATTCGATGGGGATTTCATTTCATATTTTGAGGATTTTTTTTAGGATAGATTTGCTTTATCTACTATTTTACTTATTTCTGCTAGAAGCGTTTATGAGAAATTACATAGAAGTCTTCTTTCCCTAGCTGCAAGAATTTTAAAACCATCAATAATTGCTGGGTTAAGAGATGAAGAAGAAGTATTGAAAATACTTGAAATTATGGAAAAGGATTCGGCATATCTACCGTTAGAAGTAATGGATTTGGGATACGATTTCGAAGAGGAAGTAAAAGCTCAGCCTCAGTCTTCGTCGTTAAAAATTAAAAACACATGTTTTTTATATCTAAAAAGTTTGCTGTTGCAAATGCTAAAACGTTTTCCGCCAAACTTGAATTTTTTCAAATATATATAAACAATTTTCCCCAAATGTATGTTGTAACTCAATTGGTCAACCAAGTTTTAGTTCCATTATGAAAATTTTACAGCCTGTAGTAAAGGCAAATGTCTCAACAGACGAATATGAATCACAGTGGCGAAAAATGCCATTTGTAAAATGGAAAGATTTCTTTGGTGATGACATCACAAATAATATAAGCATATTTTGGATTAAAGTTTATTTGTATGAAGATGCAGCTGGTTCAAAACAGTTTAAAGAACTTGCTGAGCTGGTATTAAATATGCTTTGTGTACCAACAAGTAATGCTTGCGTAGAACGTGTTTTTTCCGTCATGAACACCATAAAAACTAAAATTCGAAATAAAATTCAATATGAATTATTAGAACCTCTTTTAAGATTAAATACACACTTCAAAAACAATTATAATTGCTGTGAATCGTTCGATCCATCTCCTGAAATGGTGAAACTTTTTAATACAAAAAATATGTACAGAAAAATTGAAGAAGGAAATGAATTAGAAGATTTTGATTCTGAAGTTTATGTGGCACTAAAAGACATCGACATTTGAAACACAAAATTACAATTATTTTTTTATTTTATTATTTAAATGAATTCAATGTTTGTATATCCAGAATATGTTCAAAAACTAAACATATAAAGCAAAAATTATTTTTTGGGAATTTTTGGGGATGAAAAAAATAATTTGGGGATTTTTGGGGATGACAATTCAACTTTTGGGGATGCGACCCAAAAAAAAACTGGAAACCCTGCGTATGAGGTCCATCTGAAAAACTTAAGATTGTTAACACCTTGTTTATCACTATGCAACATTTTATTGTGATGTGTTGTAGAATAATGGTTAGCGCGTTGGATTGTTACACAGATGGTCCTGGGTTCGATTCCCAGTGACGACAACATCAATTTAGAAAAATAATATATATGAGTTTTGAGGTTTCAAAAGGGGTTAATAAAACTAACCATGCAAAAAAAAATATTATGTGAATTTTGTATTAGATATAATTGTATCCGAAAAATGAGAACATCTAATTGTATCATATTTGATCTAATCTGATACAATTATACATTATTTGTTACAATTAGATCTAATTTGATGAAATTAGATATAGTTTGATCCAAGTGTATCAGATTATATATAATGTGATACATTTACATCCAAATTAGATACAATATATAAAAATATGTGCAATTACATGTGACATATGTAACCATACACATATAGATCTATATTTAATTATCGGGGATATGAGCTTTATGCACTAAAAAAGTGTTTTAGACGCCTATAATATGCATGAAAAATCTTAAAATATGCACTAAAAATTAAAAAAATATGCACTTAAAATTTTTATTTTATTAAAACCAAAAGCATACAAGTGAAGAATACAATTTTATTTAGTCTCTTCAAAATATATAGAGATTACATTTTTACATTTTAATTTAATAAAATTTCAAGCGTAAAATTTAATCTATTTGTTCTCAAAAGTTTTTCAACATAGAAACTTATTGCTCAACGTCGACGGTTTCTCTCAGTGCAAGTTTAAATGATGTTAATACTTTTGTTGTGTATTCATTTTCTGAGTTTGAATCCTAATGTGTTGTAGTAAACACAAAAAAAATAATTTTTTTGAATAACAGTATCGACTTTATGACGAATTTGTTGGCCAATGCATTCATTTTTCATAGCTTCGTCAACTAGATTTACTTGGGTTGAAAATGGATTTAATTCCTGTGGTTTGTATTAACAAAAAATGCATAAGTTTACAAAATAAATACCAAATAATGTTTAATATAACATGAATTTAAATTCGTCAAATACACGCGGAAAAAGACACTTCCAAATATGTTTGCAGGTAATTATATATATGTGTCCACTGATTCAAATTTTCAAACCTAAACAAAGATATATTTTCAATTTTAAAATTCCTAGATATTATGTTTGGGACATGCAAACATACTTATAATAAACATATATATATTTGCAGCCAAACATATACATGTATGCATTTAAGAGAAAATATGCAAAAATATGCATTTATAGCAAAATATGCAAAAATATGCACTTACAAATCGATGCAATTTTTACGCAAATACCTTGATTCGCAAAGCCATTTTGTTTACAGTGTTCTCAGACTTAAGGAAAAAACACGCATTTGCATGAAAGTCCTGGCCCTGGTAATTATGTATATTGACATATTGCACTTTATGAAGTGTAAGATCAAAAATGATATAATTATATATTTGAGATATAACTTTATATGAATAATACAACATATCATAATTAACTGTATAAAGAAATCTACTATTAACTATATCAAAACTTTTTTACTTGGGTATATAATAGTAAGCTTACTGTTAAAGTACTTATAAGTTATCTAGTACTACCAACTTTTTATTGTTGTTTTTGTTGTCAATACCGTTTTGTATATGATATTTGTACGGCTTCAAGTATACGTCTTTTTATTCTGTTGTGCCATTGCTCTCTAGGCTCAAATTTGTATTATTTGTTTCGATTCACAAGTACTCGAACTGCAATGTTGCCAACTTTGTGCTTTTTGAGTTTTTGTTAATCAAAATAATTTTAACAGTTTAGGTAAATACAAGTTTGATATAATTATTATTAAAAATAAAAATTATGTCTTTTTTCGACCTTTAATTAAAAAATTATTCAAGTTCGAGGCCATACTCTATATTTCTTTATTAGGATATTGTCCTAACAAATAATCTACAGAGTTTTTTTGTTTCCAAATTTATTAGGAATGTGTTGATAGATCTATTTCGGGAATTTTCTAGGTTCGCATCATCATAACACGTTTTGAAAGAGGTAACAATCCCATGCCAAACATCAAACATTCATATAAACTATTATATGAGCTCGAAATTTAAATTATTTTTGTTTTTAGATTTAAAAAAAAATTTAAAAACTTTTTAACCAAAAATTTATAAATGTGATCCGATTTTTAATATTGTTATTATTCTACATTAACTGAATAACTAAAATAACGTTACCCCTAAAATACGGTTACCAAAATAAATGAAAAACCGTTATCCCTAAAATAGCTTTACCAAAACAATTGAAATACCGTTACCGCTAAATACCGTTACCGAAATTAGTAAAATATCGTTAAGTTAGCGCTAAAACAGTTACCGGATTAACTGAAATATCTTTACCCTTAAAATACCGTTACCGAAAAAAAGAAAATAGCGTTATCCTGAACAATACCTGCATCGAATCGGTTACCATCCGTAAAAAATCCGTATTTTTGTCATTATTTTATCAATAAGGTACCAACATTATTTTGCCTGTGTAATTTTAAAAACATACAAAGTATTTATACTTTTCGGAAGTATAACGTAACATAGATGAGATTAATTTTAAAAACTTTGCCGATTTTTGCAAAAATATTAAATTTAAGCAATAATAAATTCATAAAAGTCATAAAATAATGTGGTATTAGTCCCGCCAGATTCCCGTATAAAATCTGGACACACCTGCCGAAATCCGAAAAATCCCAGTTTTGGAAATTTTATGAACATTTTTTGGAATTGTCGGATAGTTTATAAAAAATTTCGAGAAAGTTTTTCATCCGATTTTTTTCTTGATATAGGCTTATTACGTCAAAAATCGAGAAGTCATGATGTTTGTTCGCGATATCGCACTTGCTATGTCTCTTTTGAGCATGTGAAAAGCGCTTCTTTCTTGTGCTCTTAGAAGCAATAAATTCATGCTTTCTTAGGCAATAAGAAGCTTTTTTTTGTATGTTGACAACATTAATGCTTCATGGTATGCATTCTTTATTGCTTCATTGTGAGCATTATTGAATGCTTCAAAGAAGTCATTTTGGGAAGCACAAAAAAATGCCTTCACTTAATTGCTTTATTGTATGCAATACGGTGGAGCGCTATTTTGGAAGTATACAAATGTAGTTACTGCTTGCCAAATCCAGGTTATTTTTTGGTGGTATGTCTTAAAGACGTAGTACACGGGCTTTCAAAACTGATAAAAACGCGAATTTTAACCGCGTTTTTTTAAATGATGACGTCATAGAACATTTCTGAAAGTGTTTTTAGATTTATTAAGTAGAAATCTACAACAATTTTCAAACCGTAGTATAAAATATCACTTTAGAGAGTTTTAAACTTTCCTAAATATGTGAAATTAAATAAAACTCTAGTAGATAGATAGCATTAAAAAAATGTTTGGTGGATACTAGGGCTTCCCTTTTAAAAAAAATGTTTATTCATTTTTCAACCTTCCGAAATAACTTAATTAGAAACTTTTAAATTTATAGACTGTTAAGTTCTAAGAATATTTTTTTTATTTTTTAAGATCATTATTAAATTTATTTTTTACATCTAGGAGTTGGGCATTCTAGTTCATAGTTCATTTCGTTTATTTCCAATTATTAAACTAGTTTGTTCTTTTAGTTCATATTTTTTTTGCATTATTCATATTCTTAATTTAGTCAATTGATTGTTTAACAAATCTGCACTGTATAAGCGAAAATCCCAAATGAACGGTTAAAATTGAACTAGTTCATTTTAAAACATTCAATTAGGATTTTCTCTCATGTTATGCAGATTTATTAAGCAAATCATTGACCAATACAACAATATAAATAATTGTAAAAAAATTGTCTAACAAACTTATGAGATAAAAGAACGAACTAGTTTGAACAAAATGAACTATGCCTAGAATGCCCAACTCTATTTACATCGTAAACTTATTAAAGACGTAAATCCGCTTTTCATTTTTCAACCAAACTTCGAAGATATATAGAAAAATGCTTCATCAAGTAATTTGTGTATTTTTTTGCCTTAAAGCGCCCTCTATTGGAAATATTTGCAACAAAGTTGAAATTTTGACAGAATATAAATAAACGACGGTTGAAGACAACATTTTTTAGGCTCTATGAAACAAGACCCCAATAAAATAAGTCCCCAAACCAAAAATGAAATAACGCCCCATTTTTTGGGGCTTTTTTTCATTATGAAGCAATACCCAAAAAAAAAAATTAAATAAACCCCCAACCAAATGAAACGAAACCCCATAATAAAATGAAATAACACCGCAATTTTGAGGCTTTATTTCATAATGCAGTAAAGCCCCATTTCGAAAATGAAATAAGGCCCCAATAAAAAAAAAACAAAATTATATATTACTTTAAAATATTTCTTTATTCCTAATTAATACATAGTAAAAAGGCTGAACAAAAAATCGCACGATTTTTTTTCAGCTTTTTTAAAATAAAGAGATTAATAATATTTAGTATATCAATACAGTTTTTTTTTAATATTTTTTAGTAGTATATCACAAAATAAAACTAAATTTATAAATCGTATAATCGCACGCAGAAAAAACTTTATTTCGCGAAGACGCCTGCCGCGTTCTACGGAGGCCGAAGGCCTCCACACAGAAAAACTTGTTTTTACAAATTACTTGATGTCTTAAAAATATAAGATTTCAACGGATTCGACATCTGATTTGAAAAACAAGTTCTTCTGGGTAGCGGCCTTCGCCCGTTCTTAGGGGTTTTTTCCTTCCGTAGAACGCTGCAGGCGGCATCGCGAAATAAAGTTTTTTTCTGCGTGAGACATAAAAGAAACTTAAAAATTACTACACGGTATAATCTCACTTACTAATAGCAAATAACTATTTACATTAATAACTTGATAATTCATGCAGTAATTATAACGGTTATTTGCTTATATTACTTAAAAATTTTGATTTTTAAGAAAATGAAATAACACAAAAAAAAAAATGAAATAAAGCCCCAAAAAATGAAATAAGACCCCAATTTTTTTTTGTTAGAAATTTTTGGGGCCTTATTTCATTTTTGATTTGGGGACTTATTTCATTGGGGTCTTGTTTCATAGAGCCCATTTTTTAACTCTGCATAAATTTGTGAACAAATATATATTTAAATATAGTATATAAAATTTTAATTTTGTAAATTAAACGATTTTTAATTTGTTTTTGAAAAAATATCTGGCATTTAGGCCATTTTTTTTTTAAATTGGTAACCCTGACATTATAATTTTTATAAGTAACCCAGCCTCTATTTATGTTTAAACGGAAAAAATATTAAAACATTTTAGACTTTCTGAATTTAAAAAATTATGTAAATTATTAATAAACTAATTTTTAGTTGAGAAAACATAGGCATAGTGTCTCAACAACATAATAAAAAATATGTAATATTAGGCTTTTCTATATTTTTGAATAATTTTTTAAAAAGGTCCCATCAAAAAATGTTAAAAATAAATTTTTTCAAATAATTATTTGCCAACTCTAAACAACAACTTTCCACAAGTTTTTATTCACGCTTGTAGTGAAGATGTTTAATTAGTTTAAGGTTTTTAAACCGCTTAATTATACTTATCAATTAGAAAAATTTAACCGTTTAAACATACTTTTTTTAAAACGGAACACTTGGTCAATAATGACTTAATAGTTTTTGTTTGTTTTTCATACTGTAAGATGTGTATTTTCTAATGAATTATTTTATTTGATTGTTTTATATGAATAAAAAATATAAAAAACTTAGTATCAAAAAATCCCGGGATTTATAAAAATCAGTCCTGGTTAGCACCCCTAGTAGATACCAAATTAAAAGGTTGGTTTAGAATTTTTTTTAGTCCAAAACCGCAGATAATAGCTGTGCAACCAAATCGTGTGCCATCAAAAACTCGTCTCCTTTAAAACCGTACACTCATAGAAATAAACGTGTAAAAATACAGGAAAATATACTACAGTAGTTTTGACTTAGCTGCACAACCAACTTCTGCACGAATTTTTGTGCAGGTAAGCCAAAAGCGTTGCTAACTCAAATAGGTTACCTGCCTTAAAGTGCAGGTAAACTAAATTGTTGAAAACTGCAAAGACCAGATATGATTTAATTTATTTTTATTAATTGTTTATTTCATACAATAGAATTTATATAAAAAACAACAAAACGAAAATAAAAAACATTCATAAAAAATTTTATAAGGTTTTTACATATAAATTTATGTAGGTACAAGCGTTAACTAACCTAACTAACTAAGTAAGCAAAACATAAGAGGCAGCTAACGGCGATCTTTTGTTTGAAAATAATGTACAACTGCCAAAAACATGAGGCACTTATTTTAAATGCGCAGGTATATACAGTGCACTTAATGAAGGCAATTGCATACGTAATTTTGTAAAATAGCAACGAAACCAAAATTTTGTGCAGTTATGTGAAAAGTGCACGTAAGTAAAAGGCAGTTAAATCAAAACTACTGTAAAAATTAGTTAAAAATTACGTTACAGAAAAAACTGCTAAAAATAGTAGATTTTTTTTTTGCTAAATGTTAATAAAATAAGAACATCAAAAATAAATCTGTTAACTTTACAATACTTAAGTTATATTTGAAATAAATTTTAGTTAATTGAAAATAACAATTTACTCTGCTAAATTTAGCAAAAACTTTTACTAAGTATTTGAAGACTAAAAATAGCAAACAAAAACTGTTACATCAACAAAAATTTTGCTATATTAACCTGAAATTTAGAAGAATTTAAATAATAATTTCAGAAGGGCAGATTTTAATTCGCATTAAAAAACTAAAAGAAAAACTTTAAAAATAGCGCATTTGTTTGTGTACTAATATTTAGCAAAATTAACTAAAATTTAGCTCAACTATAACTAAATATTTGTAAATTCAACAGATTTGTTTTTGCTATTCTTTTCTTACTAGTATTTAGCAAAAAAAAACTGCTTTTTTGCAACATAATTTTTAACTGATTTTTAGTACCTTTTTTTTTGCTATTTTTTCAAATTTATTTCTATGAGTGTAGGTAGCACCTATTGAATATACGCTCTAGATATGTTGGTTAGTTTTGTCTCCTTATTAGGTTAAAATGGTTGTCGAAATCGGTAAAAACCTCTTTTAAATACATTTTTTGTAACTTATAAGTTGTAAGTCGTTTTTACATTTATAATCCCGATGATTTTTGTTGCTAAATAGTTGGCATCACTAACTAACAGGTTTTATAGTAAAAACAACAAAAACGAAAAACACGTATTTTTAAAATTTAGTTTATTCTTCAGTTGTTTACTTACAAGGAAGGTGTGCTGTGTGGTTCACTTCGATTTAGATGTTAATTTGATATGTAATAGAGGAGACAGAAAAACTAAACTTAGCTTACAAAGTGGAGTAAAAAAATACACAGTTTTTTCATGTTTGTTTAAAATTGGTTATCAAATGAAATGTATTTTGTAGATCAATCTGGAGGACTACTAAACATGTTTACAAGTTTTTAAACAATGAAGTTTCCAACAACTACACTTAGAATACTATGTAGGTAAAGACCACTTCAAATATAGTCAAAAACAAATGAAATTTCACTTGAAGAAAGGACGACTAACATTTCATTAAATTCAACTAACATTTGTCATTTTTTACTGTTCAAAAAATGACTAACAATTGTAGTAAAAATGAAGGACATATGTAAGTAAAAAATAAACAAACATTTATTATTTTTATTTTTTTAAATAATAAAAAACAAATGTTGAAATTGAATGTAAAATCATAAACAATCATTTAATGTGGTTTGTTTTTTTTAAATGAACTACAAGATTACTAAAAAATTTTATTTGTTCTACAAATGACTGAAATTTACATTAAAAATAAAGAAACTTTATTACAACCTAAACAACTACATACATATTTTTAAAGCAGAAGTTCCCTGAGTGTATGTTTAATACCGACAGCTTTTTTATTTTGCCTACACATACTCAAATTTTAGCGAAATTTGAGTAAACCTACAAACAGGCTCTCCTTGTTAGTAAGATTGTGACATTAAAATACTAAAATACACCTTTCTTTGTCTTGTTTATATGTAAAGTATTTCAAACATATAAGGAGGATAATATGATTGGTTACACAGTGCAACAGGGATTTAGTTAATGCAGAAAAATATTCTCTAATTCTCAGTAAGTCGGAAATGGAAATCTCAGATCTGGTGTTGGTTTTTTTATTCTAGCTCTAATTAAAAAAAAAACTTTACTGCGGAAATTTCTTTGCCGTGGAATATGTTTTTTCGAAAAAATAGTTGGTGAATTAAAAAAAAAACACATACGAGATATTGAGCATAATAATAATAAATGTATATGTCTGGGGTGTATATCGGGCTACTGTCTTGTTTTTAATAGGGCAAACATGTGATTCGACTGTATTTTTGCAAATCTTTGCTTCTGCACTTGATGTGGAAACTGTAGAATAAAATTAGTTAATTTAATAATATTAAAGGGTTGCATATCGATGCCTTAATGCAGAAAGGATCTAAATCGATTTGTTATTTCTATACATGAAAACTTTTGCAATTATATTTTTGTTTATTTGTTTCATTTAAAAGTTAAATAATATATAATAAATGTTTAATTGAAAATTTCAAGTTTTTATAAAAAACTACCAAAATTTAAAAAGTTGAAAAAATCGATTCAATTGAAAAAATCGCAAATATTTGAAGTAATCGAAACAATTTGGCAACAACAAAATAACGCAAGTGGTGTGTTTTCAAAAACAAGTGGGTATAAGTGTAGAACTTCTATAACACTGTCCCAATAAACATACAAATTGGAAGAGTTATAGGGGAGGACCTAGGCTTTTAGAATTTTATGAGTGATTGGTTGATTACTATGACACCAAAGTCGATGTTTATAACTAAAAAGATATTTGATGTTAAAAATTAAAATGTTAATTTTTTTGCTTTGAAACTAAACCAAATCAAAAAATAAAATTTATAAGATTACTAACACATTCAGAAACAAACTTCAGAAAAGATTTTTCAATTATCTTAAATAGTTTAGCGGTGAAAATGCTCAAAGTCAATGTTTAGAAAAAACTCTTAAAAATCGGCAATTTTTTCCGAAAATGTACCTTAATTCTTATACTTATTCCTACTAAAATTCATATTAAGACTAAACGCCAACGCATTTTCGACCGTGAACTCAGTATCCGATTTCGGAGTTGGAATACTTTATATCTTTCGTCCTAATCTTTTTGGAGAGGCACTAGGCAGGGCATCCACAATTTTGGCAACTTCTTTCGGCTGGGTTTTTGTTAATACCAACTTAAATGAGTCCTTTATTTTACTAGCAGGATGATTGCTAATAAGTTCTTCTTGCCTTTTCTTTTGTGTCCTTACTTGCGCCTCATCGTAGTTCTTACTGGTGCGTCCAGACATTTTTCTTTTTCTGTATTTATCTCCGTATTCAACCAACCTTCGTTGTTTTTGTTGAATTTGGATAATGCGTTCCTGCATTCATGCATTTTTATTTCGTAGCCGTTAAAAAAAGTTCTATTTTGGTGACAGCATCCTGATTTAGCTTGAGATCATATGTATGATCAATGACATATACAAGTTGAGCAACCTTCTCTTTTACAGTTACGGCACCCGTTATATGCTCCCCAATAAGCTTACACAGCGAATAATATTGTAATGATATCTCCATTATAACTGTTCACTTAGTGAACAACAGTTACCAACCAATTGTACCAAAGGTGCCAACACTAACTCTTCCCACCTAATGACGTTTGGCCAGCATGTCATAAAAACTGCAATCAACTGAGTTTTTATCAAAACATCGTCATCATTTTTCAAACCCTAAACAACACAACAAGTGAACATCCAACAGACGTGTATATAAAAGGGAATTAAAATCTAAATTAAAGAGAATTATAACTTCTAACTTAAATTTAAAGCGCTAAATTCTAACTTAAATCTAAAGAGCTATTAGATTAGATTATATGGCACTATGCACCGCGACCAACTTAGGTCTTTTGTGCTGCCTAAAGTTACCCTAAAGATTCAAGCTACCTATAAAGCCAATAATCCTATTAGGCAAAACCTTCATAATGTCCGAAGGGGAGACAAAGCGATCGCCAAGAAACTTGGCACGCCTTTCACAAAGTCTCAGACATTCGCAAAGAACATGCTCCGATGTCTCAGCTACCAGTTCGCAAAACCTACTCTCATCCGTGTCCGAAATACCCCTTTTGCGCAGGTGGTATCTGAGATTGCAGTGTCCAGTCAGGTAAGACACCAGGGTACTCAAGTTACCCCTCCCGAGGGACAAGAGTCTCCTCGATCCTGCACTGGAAAAAGAGATTGATCTCTTAGCCTGTCGTTGGCCAAGAGAGTTTTCCCAATAGAGGGAGAATTCTGATTCCCTCCACGACCGGAGCTTCTCCCTAACATACCCCAAAGGTATACCACAGAATGGTTCAGGGCCAATAAAGGGCCTTCGGGCCCCGCAATTAGCAAGACAATCTGCCCTCTCATTGCCCTCTTGCCCCTCGTGACCAGGAACCCACCCTAAGGTAAGCGAGTTGCGCCCGCCAAGTCGGTTAAGAGCCAGAATGCATTCCATGACCAGACCAGATGACACCTCATAGGACATTAAAGCCCTTAATGCAGCCTGACTGTCAGAAAGAATGTAGATGCGAGATCTAATAGTGCCCCTTCGTAGACACTCCTCCGCGCAGACACAGATAGCAAAAATCTCTGCCTGAAAAATGGAGGGTATCTACCCATATCTAAAGAGCTAAATACTTACCAAAATCCTTGAGCCTAACTTAACCCTAGATGAAATTGCTTACAAAGCTGTGATTAATATACTGATTTGTATAACTATTAACTATATAAAGCTCAAATTGACGAATATAAATCGTAAAATTTATCATAAAACTTAACCCTAAATCTTAGAACTAATCTAAATTAGTTACTTAAAGTTCTTAATTGAAATTATATAAAATCTTAAAAACCTAAAAAGAACATTTAAATTAGAAAGGCCCAACTTTGAAGGTACTTAAAACTCTAAAACTAAAATTTATTTTAGAAAGGTTGAGGTTAAGAAGAGGAATAAACGTTTTTCTCAAAAATTATAAACACTATATAATTTTTAAATCTGCCTTTTTATTGACAGGCGTCATCAGTGATTTTCCATATAAATTGTATTATTATTTGTGTCTTATAATTGTGAGATTGTCTCTATATGATAAATTTTTCAACAACCTGCGGCTGTAAGAATCAAACCTGCGCTTTTCTTACATTACAAACGTAACAATACCAAGTCATGACCGTTAAGCGATCACACACAAGTATCGCCTCGAATCTAATACAGCTACATTTTTAGATTTTTTGTTTATTTTTCTAATCTCCTCCGTCTCTATTTAAATTTTGAAATACAAAACCCCAATCTTAAACTTAACCTAACATTTATAAGTGAAGTTTAAATAAAACGTTATATACCTTTATAACGTTTTAAGAAAACCGCCATCTTTTATTTTATATGTGCAAATTTCCTTCGAAGAATTTGTACATAAGGAGAAAAGCCATTTTGCTGTCCCCTTAACCCGTAAAATATTAAATAACAAAGGATTAACTAATGTCAATTGTAATCATCGTGGCTTTATATATATTAAATATTAAAAACTCAATGTCCCTAATCCGTCCCTACGGAATATTATGTTTTATTGACAGAATTCTTTCAGGTAAATTTGTGGTTTCTGAATGATATATTTTTTTTTCTCAAAATATATTAAGAGGTAAAAAAAACGCGTAAAATAACATTTTTATGCAAACACCTGCACTACCTGCCTATGTTTAAGAAAAAGGTTTGCTTGAGGTTTAACTTTCAAATGCAATATATTAACTTTAACAAGACTAAAGATATATTATATTGTATATCAAAGATTAGGTAAATACTTCTTCTTTTTAAAAATTTATAAAAAAATTTAATATTTAAAATTTTTTTTAAACACTTTTGCCGAAAAACAAGCATAATATAAAAAAAATGTTTTTCTTTAATTACCTTTTAAAAGTTAAATAAGTTTTTATCAATTAAAGATATTGAAATGATTTTAACAATTAAGATAAAAAACAGTATCATAAAAAATTACTTCTTCCACAAAATCTACTCTCTAGCTCTGAATTATGCGTAGGATCAATTTTTTTGAGGAGTTGCTCAAAACATATTGACATATTATTTCAAATAAAAAAATTCAAATTCCATAGGCAAAATGGTGGGCACACTGGCAAAGTCAAAATTTTGTTTAAAAATTTACCATTTTCGACCAATGCTGGTTGTAGAGTGCATGTAGAGAAATAAATAAAATTACATTCACAGCCTTTCTTAAAGTCCATTTTTTTTATAAACGGTTAAAAAATAATAACAATTAGTTGTTAGTTTTTTAAATATTGACTTTGAGCATATTTAGCCGCTAAACTATTCAAGATAATTTAAAAAAACACACCACTGTGCAACGTCAAAACTAAAAAAAAATCAGCAAAAATTTAAAAAGCTCGTCCAAATTGTAAAAATCGCCAAAATGAAATAAACTACAAAATTTATAAAAAAAAAAACATCCCAGTGTAGAAACGGTAATGACATGCCATTATTTTTCCTACTACCAGTAATGACACTAGCTTACTCTATACATTATTTTAATACAAGTAATAATGACTTACTAATAAAAAGTTAATTTTCCCATCATTTCAATACAAAAAATAATGAGTGACCCATAAGTACATATTTTTATCATCATTTTAAATATAAAGTAATGACCTAAGAATTGTTTGAAAATATATTTTTAGACTGATTCTTTTTTCACTTCTAGTAAGTACATATATAACTACTTATTTTTTTTTGTAACTGGAAAATAATGACTAGCTTACTCTATACATTACTTTAATACAAGTAATAATGACTTACTAATAAAAAGTTAATTTTCCCATCATTTCAATACAAAAAATAATGAGTGACACATAAGTACATATTTTTATCATCATTTTAAATATAAAGTAATGACCTAAGAATTGTTTGAAAATATATTTTTAGACTGGTTCTTTTTTCACTTCTAGTAAGTACATATATAACTACTTATTTTTTTTTGTAACTGGAAAATAATGACATTTTGTGTAAAAAAGTCATTTATATTTTTTTCTAACAAGTATGTCCAGATAGCTCAGATGGTAGAGCAGTTGAAGGCTCATCGCGTGATAGAGACTTTTATACCGATTACGCAGTAGGAACTTTAGGAACTGATACTGTTTTCACCTACCACAGTACTTATACTTTCAGACCCATCACGTAATGGAGACTTTAAACATGTCATGTGGTAGGCACTTTAGGAACCAGTCCTATTTTCACCTATCACATCATAGGTATTTTAAGAACCGTATCACGGCACAGATCCCAATTCCAACTGACCTCTTTTTCTCCGCAGGGTGCGTGCTGACAAATTTCATATTAATTTTAATGCATAATAGATTCCGAATTAATTAAAAAAACTGCATCATTCAGAATTTTATTAAATCTGGTGAAAAGTTTACACACTTTTTTTTTTTTTGCCATTTTTAGCCCTTTTAATTAGGTTGGCCTTTTAAAAATTTTCTCAATTTTTTTTTTAGAATTGTTCCTGATTTTTGAAAGGAACACGGAAATGAATTTTATTAAAAAAATAACTATATACAAGTTTGTAATTTTTTCTTGTGTCGCGATATCACAAAATTTGATAAATCGATTCTAAACTCAAAAAAAAAGTTAGTAAAGTCAAAAAAAAAATTTAGCTGACAAAAAGTGGCGAAAATTACTAGATTCAGCAAAAGTTTTGCTAACACTTGGTTGAATCAAAATTAAAAAATCTTTGCTAGAAGATAATAAAATTATTGCTGAATATTAGTAGACTGAAAAAGCTCATAAAATTTGTAGAAAAATTATACTTTAGTTAATTTATTTACTGAAACCCTTAATTATTTTTGTCATTCTTTTAAAAATAATTTACAATACGTTACAAAATATAAAAATGTTCATAATCCCACATAAACGACACGAATTAATTTAATATCTTTAAATATATATAAACAATTATATATAACATAAGCAAATTATCTTTCAACTACTTACATCAATGGTTGCCTAAATTGTAGAAACGAAACAAAAATAAATAACAAAATATGAAATATACAACCCTTTTTGCTATAAGAAAAAGGAAACATAAAATATTACCTAAGATGTATGTCCTTGTCTTTCACTATATATAGTCTGTCTGCCTGAACGTATATTTGTTTGCACTTTGACCACACTAAATTAATAATCACTTTAACGATTTAGTTTACAAATACACATTTAATATTTATTAAATTTAAATATATTATTTTATCTATAATTTAATTAATAGACAATTATTTTGACAATCCGGTGACAACACAAAATTAAAGTATTTTTACTCCATTGTTAGCGTCCTTTTGTAAGAAAAACAGGTACAAAAATCTTCCATGGTTGAATTTTTATATGTCTTACAAGTATAATGCAGCGACATCTACTTCATTCTGCGTATATCTTTCAATCTGGTTGTCGTCCACACTTTTAATGAGTTACCAGTACAGTTTTTTAGAAAAATAAAATAGTAAAATATTATTAAAACATTAGTTCAAAACAGTTAAGAGCTGAATATACTTAGAATGCTATGTAGGTAAAGACCACTGCAAATTTAGTTAAAAACAAATGTAAGGTCACTTAAAGAAAGCACGACTTACCTATCAGTAAATTGAACTAACATAGTCATTTGTTTTTTACTGTTCAAAAAATGAACTACAATTGTAAAGAGTGATTTTTTAGCAACTTTCTTTTTGGCAACACTGTTTTTGGCAGCTCAGCTGTTTTCGTGAAACATATGTTACTGTTAAACATGTTCAGTTTGGTCTATAATTTAACCTTGAATCGACTTACAAACGAACAACGCATGCAGATTATTGAATTTTATTATAAAAAATTCATGCTGGGTTAAGAAAGTGCATCGTTCACTTCTTCCAAGTTATGGTCAATATGGGCGACCTTCTGAGGCGGCTATTCGGAATCTTGTGACTAAATTTCGCACCAAATTTACATTATTGGACATTAAACCACCAACACGCATACGTAGAGTGCGGACAGATGAAAATATCGCAGCTGTATCCGAAAGTGTTGTTGATGACCGTGAATTATCGATTATCATACTTGCCTTCAAAAAATTTTGAAAATCAGGAGTAGCAAGATTTTTTTGGTGCACGCCAAAAAGAGACATATTTTGTTGTAAAAAGTGTCAAATGGCAACTAATCTAAAGTTTGTAAAGCCCTTTACAAATTCGCAATTTTTTTCTTTTAAAAATTTCACTACTCTGAGAGAATTATCTGCATGATAGCAATGAATTTTTTCATTAGATCTATGAAATGTCACTGGAACTTTTTCATTGAAACTCTTCACTAAATTAATGCAGTTTCTCACAAAACATACGACTAATGAAAAAGTTTAATTTAAAACTTGTTTCAATAAAACTATGAAGCTTTTTCATGAAGTTTAAGAAAAACTTCATAAGTTTCGCGAAAAATGTCATTAAAACTTGTCCATGGAATTCTCTCCGGATACCAGAGATAAAGCGTTTGTCGGTTTTTCTTTATTGCTTTTTTGTAATTTACAAGCGCTCGTGTAAATCTTTATTATGATTTTCTGGATTTAAATAAAATTATATTATATGATATAACACCCTCATCGCCCAGCCCGTTGTATACATAAATTGTTTCGTATTTTTAATCATGCGCTGCTCCAGCAGTTAATTTTCAGGGAAATTTCATGCGCCATGATGTACAACTTCACGTGTTTGTTTTTTTTTTTGTACACTGAGGCGTATGAAATTTACATGTATATTAATTGCAGGAGCCCCGCATGTTTTAATTAACTGCATAATTAATTTATAAAACTCTTTCTAGGTAAATTTGTTGTATTCCAAAGCCATCTTCTTACAAGTGTTAAACACAAATAAATGTAATCAATTAGATTGTCGTGCTAAATGCATATCTAATCTTCGAAACTAAAAATATCCCAATGTTGACTACTCCAACATTAAGTTCTCAATTCTATCTAATAGAAAAAACAAAGAAAAACAAATCAAATTAACAACCAAAAAATACTGATTTTCAAATAAGAAATTAAATAAATAACGTTTAAAGTGACTGTGAGTGAGTAAAAAGCGAAAAAATAATAAAAATATATATTACAAAACTGAAATAAAAAATAATCGAAATTGTAATATATATATATATATGTATGTATATATATATCAATATACCCATATATAAAATACATATAAAATTTATTAAGGGAGCGACCCGGTAGGCTAGTTATAGTATGCTAGCATATCAGTGCGGTGGTTGTGGGTACAATTCCCACCAGAGGCTCTGGTCGGTCACGCATTATATAGTGTCTATAATATCCAAATATTTATTTAAATGAATAAAATGATACAAAACAAGTAAACATATTATTAAATATTAAAATTAAAGACATAACTTCTAACCAAATTTTAATGCCAATAATAGTACCGTAGTAAAGTTATAAACCAAATTTAAAAACAACGATCGGGTGCAATCAATTTTATACATGTATATATCAAAATATAGCAAAAATAGCTAGTGTAAATTATTTATATATATAAATATAATTTAAAAAACATGCCTCATACAAGCCATACCCGCCATACCGCATCGGGTGATGATTTAGGCAGCACCGATGAAGTCAAAGTCTTTAAAGATGAAGGTGATCGTGAAGATGAAAAAATATCATCTGAAAATTTATTGGTAGAAGAAAAATCGAGTTTAATTGACTTGACAGAAAGTGAGGTAAGTTTTGAAATATTATAAGAAATTGGAATTTAAAAAATAATACAGTCAGCGCAATTTAATGAACGCAATTAAGCTTCATTGATTACACGGTGCTACAAAAAACAAAAAATTGCAATCACTTTTCAAGTGACCTATTGTAGGTTTGAAGTCAAATTTTCGAGATAACGGTACAATAGTATTTTTTGCGACTGCCGCATTTAAACATTTGTTACTCAATCATATTTCAACCGAATCTGAATTTTTGAACAGTTTTTAAAAGAAAATTACCTGGTCTTTTGGAATATTTATACTTCTTTTATATTGTTTGTTTGCGGGACTAACAACAGGGGTTAACAAACCTTTAAGGGGAACGCTTCTTTTAAATAAATAGAAGAACAATTTTTTTTCGAGACCTTTTTATATACCTCTTGTATACATTTGTATATATAAGGGTTTTCTTAGATTTAAGTTTATGTTTAAGTTTTATAATTCAATGTTTTAATTTTGTATTTATTTAGATTTACTTAAAATATAATTCAGTATATTTGAGTAGCGTTAAGTTAAACTACAGATTTTAGGTTAGTTCTTTCAGTATAATTTTAAGTTTCACAATTAAACGCTTTTACGTTTAGATTAATTTTAGAACAAAGTTCTTCGGGTTTGATTTTCTTCACTTTGATTTAAAAAGTTTATATAGTTAAAGATTAATTTGCTTAAATAAAAAAATAACTTTGAAGTAGTTTACACTGTTGGGCTTGTTGCTAGATCTGATGACGAAACGTAAGTAAGTTTTTTTTGCAGTTTTTGGCGACCAACTTACGATAACATTTAAAGTGGGGCGTTAATGATAATTAGATATGAGATGTCGGTACTATTTGTTCACAATGCGAACATCAGATATTAATAATATAAAAGGGCAGAGTTTTTTTTAATAACAATTGAAATTTTAAGTTTTTTTTAAACTTTTTCAACTGCTACGAGGATTTTTTTTCGAATTTTCCTTTAAAATAATATTTTTAAAGTTAGTGTTTTCCTGAGTAAATTGAGCCTTGATTCGGTAAAATCGGTTGAAAATTGACAAAGTTACTTTTTTTTTTATATATACATAATAGGATGTCCCTTAAAATGAAAGAAAACGATTTTGATTGGAAAACGTTAACCCGTGCTGCAAGATTTATTTTATTGATTCAATATACCCATCATTATTCAGATATAGAACTCTGACTTCACCGGTTATCATTAACCCACTTTAGCCTGGAATCCAAAATGTCCCACGATAAAAATTCAAAAACGTTTATTACATTAATTTTAAAGATTTTTTAGAAAGCATAATTTGAAGATGTTGATTGCTATTTTTGTAATATAACAGTTGATATTAAAGAAAAAAGATAAATTGGAAAAATTCAAATTCGAGTTTATTTTTAGAGCGACTCCTTTCTAGAAATATCTTATTTTGTGAAAAATTGAGCATAATTTGAATGTGTTCATCAATGTTAACATAATTTTCGGAAAAATATCACTTACATTTATTAAGACTATAATTATCTTTACTGTTATTTTAAAAATTGTTAACCCTTAGTTGCCTGGGGACAAAAATGACCCATGCAGCTTAATTTTAACTATGACTACAAGATTCTAAAGGTTTTAAATTGCAAAAGAAAAATCTCTACTTGATAAAAATAATTCTTTTATGTAACTTGATGAATATATGGATTACACTTTTGGCCAAAAAAGACCCACTAGGAAATTTGTAGAATATCATCTTTCATAATGTTTGGAAAAATATCACTTTTATTTTATAAGACTACACACAGAAAACAGGTTTGTAGTTGCAACCGAATGTTTTGCCAACCAAATTTTTTTTGGTTCCACGTACTATCACTATTATTAAATTTTAATACTATTATAACAACCGACATTTATTTACAAATTTCGAATTTTTATTGTAACAATTGAATATTTTATGTTTACGGGCTATTATATTCTATAAATAGATTCACATGCGTTCAACAAAATTTATTTTATTAATAAAAAAATTATATGCCTCGAACTGGGTTCGAACCGGCGATCTTCCGTTTACCTCTAGCCTAAACCCAATTTAAACATGTTTTCGTAAATTTCAACCTTGAATATTTTCTAGTTTCAAATTTAAATACTTGTCTAAAAATAGATTTGTATGTACAATAGAAATTCGGTTGCTAATCTTAATATTTTATTAGAGTTACCAAAACTATAAAAAAAATTTATATTATTTTGAAATTATTTTATTAATAAAAAATTCTTCTCTCGAACTGGGCTCGAACCGGCTGCTTGTCATACAACTACTTTACCTCTAGCCTAAACTCAATTTGAATTTCTATTTTCAAATTTCTACCTTGAATATTTTTTTTTCTTTCAAGTTTAAATATTAATGTCTAAAAATAGATTTGTATGTACAACAGAAATTGGGTTGCTAATCTTAATATTTGATTAGAGTTGCTAATCTTAATATTTGATTAGAGTTAAAAGGAAGAACCATTAAAAGTCAACGGTAGCGCCCAAAAGCTTCCAGGAAGCCTACGCCTGTTCTTAGTCAAAAAGGAGTGTCAGGCTCCACTAAGATCTTCTTTGTCCTTACATGCATCGAAGAAAACCTGGCAAACTAGTCAACAAAAACATGAATAAAACGCAAACAGAAAATAATCTCCCAGGATGTCACAGACGTTTGTCAAATCCTCCCGCTTTGGCGGCAAGCTCCACGTGTCTGGGAGGGAGCAATTCATGTTTAGACAGTATTTTAGAAACCTCTACCAAAACTATTAAAAAACTTTATATTATTTTAAAATTCGTAGCGAAAACTTATATTTTAGACATAGTGTTTGTTTTTTTTTTTGGAGGCGAAACTAATATTCGATTTTAACTGCAAACATTTTATTTAAGGGATAAAATACCCGAAAAGTGGTTGGTTGTTGGTATTTAAGGTAAAGTAGAAGATAATACTTTTTCAATATTGATTAGGAAAACCAATATTTTGAATGATGTGACTGTGTTTTGGTTAATTTTATAAATTTTCTGTTCACAATATAGTTTAATTAGTGTGATGATGAATTTTAAGCACTTACAATTAAAATTATTGAATAAAGATCACATTTTGTTGGCCACAATGGAATTCCAACCAAATTATTCTCTGTGTGTATAATTATATTTACTTTTATTCAAAAAATCTTTAACCCTTTAAAATTTACAGTTCCTAGTGGGTCTTTTTTGGCTAAAAGTCTAAAAATTAACCCTATATGGATAAAGTTACATAAAATAATTATTTTTATCAAGTTGAGATTTGTTTTACAATTTACAAGCTCTACAATCTTGCAGTCATAATTAAAATTAAGTTTCATGGGTATTTTTTGTCACCAGGCAACTAAGGGTTAAATATTTTTTAAATAACAGTAAAGATAATTATAGTCTTAATAAATTTAAGTGATATCTTTCCGAAAATTATGCAAAATTCGATGGAAAACATTCGAATTTTGTTAAATTTTTCACAAAATAAGCTATTTTGGGGTCTCTACCAGACTTTGAAAATTTTCCCAATTTTCAAAAAATATTTTTTTTTTAAATTTCAAAAAAATAGTAACACAATTTTTTTTTTTAATTATATTTAACTCCGACAACTCAGGAAAACAATATTTAGTTTTTATAAGATTGTTAACCCTTTACTACACTAGGTCAAAAAAAATGGCTAAAATGTTACATTGTTTTTCATGGGGACTTAAAAAACAAATAATACTGAAGAGGTCGCTCTAACCACTTAAGGCTCCATTAGTCTTGCCGTTCCGTGACGTTTCTGTAACGTGCCGTTCCGGATTGCTGTTTTGTGTGGTTAGTCTGTTCCGTAACAACATAGCAGCTTTGGCTAAACGACTATAGTAATTGTTTGAGTAGTTGCAAATGTAGTTGTAATATTTGTGTCACAAAACCTTTTTTTATGTTATCTTGTACAAGTTAGCTTATAAAACTAAAAATAAAATGTTTTTGTATTGGTTTTTTAGTTTTTTTTATGTGAGAGCAATCAGCTGTTTTTTCTTGTCACTTTACGTAGTAGAGAATATTCTGTTTTTAACAGGTTCGTCCGGCACGCAACGTTACATTTCAGACAAACTAACCACACACACGCATTTTCATACATCAAACACAAATCAGCTGATTCGTCACGGAACGTAACGTACAAACTAATTCAGCCTTTAACATGTGGATCAATTTAACCATCTAACTGACAAGTCCGCCTCCAGGCGGTGTATTTCAAATTGGCCATTAGTGCGCCAAATGAGTGGTTTATAATAAGAATTTAAGCTACTTCGATAGAAAATCAAATTTACAAAATATTTTTTGAAATAATTTTTTGAGTGTTTGGCAAGGCTTGGAAGCGAGAAAGCGTTAAAGTTAAAATATAAATAATTTTAAATAACCACAATTCTCAAAAATCTTGAAAACATATTAATGTTGACGGGAAACCATTGATACTAAACAAAAGTAAAATTGAAGCTTAAACTTTTAAAAAAGCTTGAACTTTTAAAAAAGCTTGATATAAGGACATACAGGATTCCAAAAGGATACCTGTAAAGGATATCGTCTAAACTTTAAAACGTATGCACTGATTTTTATAAAATTTGGCAGAATGATTATATTAAGTAATATTAGCAAAGCCTATATATATGTTGAAGTTAAGATGCGTTTTCGCTCAAAATCACCATACCTTCAACTTGAATAAATTTTCATTTTCATAACAGAATTATAGGTCGAAAAAACATAATTTTTATTTTTTTAAATAATAATTATAACAGAATTTTTGAAAAAGACAAGTATAGTCTTAGTTTATTTCCCCTCGCAGACATTGTATTTTATTTTTAAATAAAAGTAACAAAGGTGGAATATAAACGAAAAATTTATATATTATCTCTGTCAAGTACAGAGTGTATACAAAATCAAATGTTTTAAATTTTTTAATTGTTAGTGGAAATTTTATTTTCAGTCTCAACTTAATTCTCATTTGTTTTAACAAATGGGATTATAAGTGTTTGAGTTTGTGAATGAGGTTACCACTGCTTTCTAAACTTGTTCTGATGATGGGGACCTAGAAAATCCCCGAAATGGAACCATCAACAAATTCTTGAAAGTGGTCAATTAAAAAATTGGAAACAAAAAAACTCTATAGATTATTTGTTAGGACAATATACTAATAAAGCTTAGGCTGGATTGAGGGTTCATTTTGGCGGATTTGGAGGAAAGTCAGTATTATCAATAAAAAAAAATATTTAAAAAGTATATTTTTGGTGAAAGAAACTAATTTTATATTATAAATTGTTTTATCAGATCAAAATTACTTAATTCCGAAATATTAAATATCTGGAGCATTGTCAACCCATTTTAACGGATGTCAAAATTGTCCCACAAAATAAAATTGATGGTTACAACAGATTTTTTGTTTAAATTAAACAACTGAAATCAAGTTTTGTCCTTAATTAAGTAAAATTTTCAATTTAATCATCATTAGTATTGAAAAATATTAACCCTTGTTGACCGAAGCCCGAAAAAAATCGGAAACTGATTTTGCACATGAGATGATTTTGATGAATATTAATTTTTGGCATTTATTATGATTCAAACAGAGAAAAAAGTGGATATTATTATTATTATTAAAATGTCCGTTTTTGTCCTATGTATACAAAATGTTGTTCTTCTTTGAATTTTTTTTTATTTGAAAATATTCAGTCAAACCGTCAACTTAATTTTATGTAAAACTTTTGACCTACGGAAAACAACGGTTAACTATGTACCAAATATTTATTGTTTTGCAAGTGTGTAATTGTGATCAAATAAAACAATTTACAATGTAAAATTAGTTACTTTCATCAAAAATATATTTACAATTTTCTTTTTATCTAAAAAACTGATTTTCTTCTAAATACGACAAAATGAAATCGGTCCACAACCTAACTGCATTAGGGAATACTTACAGTATTATTATTATTTTAATTCCTATGAAGTATTTAAAAAAGCACCCAAATTTATTTTAATTGCAAACCTTAGTTTTTTATTTTTTATTCATAATTGGAGCTTTGACAGCAAGGCAAAATTTTGGATTTTTTTTGGCCTAGAGTGGTTAAGGGTTAACAACCTTATAAAAATTAAATATTTTTTCCTGAGTTGTCGGGGTTAATGAAAATAAAAAAAAAATGTAGTTTTAATTTTTTTTTGAGTTTTGCTATAAACACATAGACCACAGCAGACTGCAGAGCTACACGACTGCAAATGCCGTTGACTGCAATCGTCGCCGTGTGGTCAGCTACTTATTATTTTGGAAACGACCGCAGCATAGTAAACAGCTGATCACGATTCAATTTAAAAATATCAACAGCTGTTTTTTATACAAATCAGGGATGTTAAAGTTGGTACAATTGTACTTTTTTTGGTACATTTTGACCTTCTAAAGTACCGTGGTACTACCGCGACTCATTTGGTACAATTTAAAAATTTTTAATTTTTCCCCTTTTTGAATTTTTAGTATAGCAAACAAATTGTTATTGTGTCCTTTTTCATTGCATTTATTCGTTTTATGTAATGAGCTCTTAAAATATATGCGACTATATCCGCCAGATTTTACGATTTATCATCATTTTAAGGATTTTGAAGAATAAAGTTGGCAATTTTTTTTTTTTTAATATCGATTAAAAATTTACGATTTTTTACAAAATTTATCTGGCAGCTCTTACATATATTGACACTTGTTGCAGCCAACTTCACTTTTATTTTGAATTTATTAAAATTCTGAAGAAGTGAAAATTGATATATAGATATGGCATCACTTATAACATATGGGAAAACAGTGGACATTAGAGTGAGGTGAGTTTCTAAAAATAGAACTGTTGTGTTGTTGGAGTTGTACTTCTGAGATTATGTATGCAAGAACAAAAACACCGTGTATTGAATAAAACTAGTTTTAATCACAACAAAACTCGACCTAACTATAGCCCAGAGGGCTAAAGCGCTCTGTCTAACGTGTAGTGCGAGTGCATGTGGCATTAGAAATCAGTTTATCTATACCACGGTCAGTGATTGCACAGAAAAATTTCATATAGACGCAATCGAACAAATAAAAACATAACAAATATTACATTATTCAAAAATTCAAAAAAACAGGGTCACTGACGAACGTTCAATACCAGAAACTGCGCAGTCTGATTCAGAAAAAATTGAATATTTGCAATGTAGTTATGATTTTTAGAAAATACACTCATTCTTCTCTACCACGCCTTTCACAATTAAATAAAATAAAATTGCATATTAATTATAGTATTAACTGCAATTGTCTGAAAAAGACGTTAAAATTCAAACTCAAACGAAAATTAAATTATTGTTAAAGAAATGAAAGAAAATTCCAAACAATCTTATATATGTTTAATTTAGAACGAGCTCTCAACCTCCGTATATTTACAAAAATAAAGCAAATCAAACATATTAGCTAGGTTAATACTAGTATTTCGATCTGGTTAAAGATCTCATCAGAACCCAATGTTTTAGAAAAGTTATAGCCTCCATAATAGGCAGAACTTTAACAAAAAACCGATTAATCATTAATTTTGCTCCATTCTTGTCTTCTTAGTAAAAATATTACTTGAGCCAGAGTAAAAACTAAAATTTTTTTAACTGAAGTCGTTAAAAAATTAAAACGTTTGTAGTTTTTGGTCGGTAGTAGCTAATTTTCAAAATGAACTGAATGAATGTTTCCAGACATTTCTAGTCGTTGCTGGAATTTTATCCATTCCACACTGGTCTGCAAATGTGGAAAGAGTTTTTTTCTTTTCAAAATATAATAAAAACTAAGGAAAGAAACAGACTACATTAGCCAACATACAGACTAAGGATTGGTTAAGAGCGACAAATTTATGCTGCTATGATGTAGAAATTCCAAATAGTTTATTAACTAAACAAATAATTCCATGATTTGGTCTCATATATTCATAAGACTTTTTTATGCCTTATTTTATTCATACATATAATGTATGTTATTGGAAGGTTTTGTTTTTTTTTTTCTGTACAAGAGAATTTTTATGTATTTTTTTTTTGTTGTTTTAATAAATTTTAAAAAAATGGTACCGTCAACGTCCAAAAAGTACAATTTTTTTTGGATGTTGGTACAAAATTGAAAACTCCATTTAACATCCCTGATACAAATGCATTTTTGTTTCAGTAGTGCCAATTACATCTTTTTTTTCTTTATTAAAATAGAACAACATGCTTGGTTGTAGACACGTATATAAAGTTCACTTAAAAATACAATTACTTATTTATAATACATTATTATAACCTGAAAATAAATTTATATAACCCCTCTTGAATATTAATGCAATTATACCATTTGATGTTGCGACGTTTTTTGTGTTTAACAAAATAAAATATTTTTAAGCACTAATTTGTTACATATTTTGTTTTATTGTCAACACTATTTTTGTTTTGCAGCCAACAAAAATAGAAATTAACCTAAGTTGACTACAGCGGCAAAAGTAGTCGGGTAGCCGTGTAGTTGTGTTGGTGCCAAAATAATCGTTTTCATATAAACGTGTGTATTTTATTTTTGACAGGCTGTAGTCGTGTAGCTGCAGTCGTCTATGTGTTTATAGCATTTGAATTTCAACGTCTTTTTCAGACAATTGCAATTAATACTATAATTAATATGCAATTTTATTTAATTTAATTGTGAAAGGCGTGGTAGAGGAGAATGAGTGTATTTTCTAAAAATCATAACTACATTGCAAATTTTAAATTTTTTTCTGAATCAGACTGCGCAGTTTCTGGTATTGAACCTTCGTCAGTGACCCTGTTTTTTTGAATTTTGAATAATGTAATATTTGTTATGTTTTTATTTGTTCGATTGCGTCTATATGAAATTTTTCTGTGCAATCACTGACCGTGGTATAGATAAACTGATTTCTAATGCCACATGCACTCGCACTACACGTTAGACAGAGCGCTTTAGCCCTCTGAGCTATCGTCAGGTGGAGTTTTGTTGTGATTAAAACTAGTTTTATTCAACACGTTTTTTTTGTTCTTGCATACATAATCTCAGAAGTACAACTGCAACAACACAACAGTTCTATTTTTAGAAACTTACCTCACTCTAATGTCCACTGTTTTCCCATATCTTGTAAGTGATGCCATATCTATGATATATTCTTTGTATATTCGATAGATAGCGCTTACGTAGTTAGGGAAGTTTTTAAAATAAACCATTTTTATGAAAATATGTCCTTTTTGAAAATTGGGAATATTTTCAAAGTCTGAGAGACTAAATTCAAAGGTAGCCCTAATTTTTTTTCCAAAATTTTGAAAAATTAGATATTTTTTTTTCATAAATCTTAATCTAGGGTTGTCCAGTCAAAAACTCGACGTTTTTAAAAATAAAAAGCACCCTAATGTTCACATACTGAGAAAACTGTTATAAAACCATGGTTGGCAAACACTAAACCTAAAATACTGATAACGATTAAATACCGGAACCATTTTTAACCTTAAAATAACACTAACGAAATAACTTAAAATACCGATAACCCTAAAATACCCTAACGAAATAACTGAAAATATTTTAGGGTTAAATACCCTAACGAAACTTTGTTAAACTCTTTAGTAATCAAATAAAAAGAAAAATACTTTAATTTAAAAAATCGGTTTGAATGAGGCTCAATATTGAATTTAGTTCTGCCAGGTTAGAAAAATACTATTCCTATTCCTGTTAACTTTCAGTTTCATTTGAAAAATCAAAATTTCCTTACCGGTTATGAATCAGTTTCTCCCCATAAGTTTTATTTTAAAGCACAATGTAATGTTTTTTATTTTGTTTCTTACAGGAAAAATGTGGCAAAATATCATCACGATCTGAGCACAGTCCGGTTTTTAGTAAGTATAAAATTTTTGTTTAGGACAAGTAATTAAAGTTTAGATGTAATGGCTGAATTTCAGTTTATGGGGGACACCCCTAGAGAAAAAATCTGAATATGCCATCCCCTTCAGAATGTTCCCAGGAGTACGAAAATCATAATGAATAAGGGGGCTCACGCCCCCTATGGGCGTGGCAGTCGAAAAACGACCCGGCCCACCTACGTAGACAATATGGGTATCAAATGAAAGCTAATGTCTTCACGATTCCAAAAATAGCCATAGTTGCCAGATCGGGCGGTTTTTGCAGCCGATACGGCCATTTTTGTTAAATAGGGGCGGGGGTGAAAAACGACCCATGCCACCTACTTAGGCAATATTGGTATCAAATGAAAGGAAATGTCTTCACGATTCCAAAAATACCCGTAGTTGCCAGATCGTCCAGAATTTGAGGAAGATATGTTAATTTTTATAAAATGGGGGAAGGACTTTTTTTTGTTTATTTCTTTTTAGCTCGGCCAGAGGCCGAGCACTCGAGATCCCCGCCGTCTACAATTAAGACATACTGGAGTTAAAAACCCCTAAGCCCGGCCGTAGGCCGGTCACGCAGAAAAACTTTACTAAACGAAGCCTGGGTAACGCTAACAATAGTAATCTTTTCGCACAAAATGCTCATTTTTGTTTGATTTTAACAAAATATAAGCAAAAAAAAAGGAAAAAAAAATTTCCCCCACCCCAAATTTTGCCAAAATGGCCATATCGGCTACAAAAATCGCCCGATCTGGCAACTACGGCTATTTTTGGAATCGTGAAGACATTAGCTTTCATTTGATACCCATATTGTCTACGTAGGTGGGCCGGGTCGTTTTTCGACTGCCACGCCCATAAGGGGCGTGAGCCCCCTTATTCATTATGATTTTCGCACTCCTGGGGTCATTTAAGGGGGCGTGGCATTTTTTTTTTTTTCCAGGGGTGTCCCCCATAAACTGAAATTTTGCCGATGTAATTAACAAAAATGGGAAGGTGCGGATCATAATTTTTAATAATAATAATAGGTCTGTTCGACGTCGTTACACAATTTACCCAAAACCACAACAATTTACACAAACATTTTAAATATAAACGCTTTAAGGTAAAATTGGGTACCCGTGCAGCTTGTAACATAAAATAAACATTAGAGTGACCCGCATTTAGCAAGAACAAACAGTTTGAACTTGAAAATGCGGACAGGAGTATGGCATCAGAAAAAATAAAAGTAATAAAACATTCGATATCACTAGATGGCAGGAATATGGCTTGAGCTGAAATGCAAGTTTTAGTGGACTCGGGACACTATTTTTACACTTCTATTTTAAAGAGATTCTTTAGTTTAAGAGATCACTTGGAACTAAGAAAAATACTAATTTTTGTAAAAATATAATTGCATGATAGTAATCTACGAGAGCGGTCCCAAAACACAACAAAGTTAGGAAAAGTTTTCTTTATTTTTCAACATAATCTCATTTTAGCTAGATACACTTCTCCCCAGCGACATTGAATAGCTTCGATATCCTGTTTATAGTAAGAACCGTCTACCTACTTAAAATAGCCATCAACTTAAAATAACCAAAAAATAATTTTTGGCATATGTTTTACCACCATGCCATTTTTTCAAGTTTTGGGAATGGAAATTAATCCAAGGGACCGAGGGACCTAAATCAGGCGAATAAGGTGCGTAATGAATTCCACCTTTAACTCATTGATTTTGGACATCGCAATAGTGGATGTGTGAACTGGAGCATTGCTTTGATGAAACATCACTTTTTCGCCAAATGCGGAATTTTTTCCCTAATTTCATCATGGAAGCATAATACTCGCCGTTGATTGTTCTTCCTTTTGGAGATAATCAATAAAAATTATCCCACGCACATCCCAAAAATCATCCATGGTTACGAATCGACCACTACGGTGTTTGTCTTGGCAGCTCATACGCCCTCGTTTAGTAAAAATTAGAGCATAAAACTTTTTCATAACAATAATTTTGAGGGGAAAAAAATTTACACTATTAAATTAAAAATACGTTTTTCGAGAATACTCCTGAATATGTACAAAAAAATCAATTTTAATATGAATACAAATATCTGAATTTATACTAAATAATTAATTTTAAAATGTAAATAATTTACAATTAGAAACATAAACAAAAATTAATTTTATCTCATCTTTGTGATTTTTGACTTTTTAAAATACGAGGGTCAATTGTGACCCCATGAAAACACAGGTTAACTATGAACACGAAAAATTATACTTTATAATAAAGTAATTACAATTATATAAAATAGCATACACAATAACATTGATGAAATATTACAAAAATCTTGTTAAAAAAAAGTCTATACAAATTTAAAAAACGTTGAAATCCGCTATAATCAAAATGCTCTAACAAAAATGTTTGCCAACGGATATCCGTAATACTTGGCTTATTTAATACTTGAGATGTGTTTAATAAAATACTTGACAGCAAACACCAGGTTTTTGATTTTTGTTGAATAAAATTTTCAAAAATGCAAAAGTCACTTTGAGGTACACCTAAAATATTTATTAATTTTTTTGACACAAAGTTAGGGTAAGTTAGCGATTTTCTGGGAAAGTAATATTTTTTATCTGAGTAGTTATGATTAAACCCAACACAAAAATTATTTTATATTTTTTTAATTTTGAAGAAAAAAAATTGTAATTTTTTTTAAATTATGCCCATTTCTTCAAGGGGCCGGATTTTCAAGGGCGATGCATGGTGAATTTTTGTACCCAAACAAATATTTTAAGAGGGGGGCAGCCCCAAAAATCGCAAGTTGAAACATAAGGACCACCCTAGTATACACGCAAGTGCAAAGCAACAACACTTTCGTATGCTTTGCTGGTAAACATTAAAATATTTTTTTCTTTTTTCTTTGTATGTATTGGTTTTTACAACAAAAAATATTGAATAAAAATTAGTTTTTCTTTAAATGTATTGGTGTTTGCTCTTCCATAAGGAACTTTTGGGCACCCCTGTTTTAATGCGTTATAAAAACTGGAAGTTTTGTTTTTACCAAATTCATTTTCAATTAAACAGCGAATACATATTATTTAACATTTAATTGAAAGTGAGTTTGAAATCGAACAAAAGTTTAATTGACATTTTTTTGACAATAATATTTTCTGTGTGTTTTGACATCATCTTTTAAAACGGAGATACCACTGGATTCTAAGACCCAAACTTAAGTTAACGTGTTCCTTAGTGTCATTTTAACAGTTGATACTTTACTTACAGTGAAATCTTTTTATTTTAATTTGGTTTGCTACGCACGAATCTGGAACTATAGTTTTCAGTATTTTTTACAATATATATGTATTACGATATCTCAAAAGCGACTCGTGCTCAGCATACAGAGACTATTTTTTTTTTTTAATTTTTCGAAATAAATTTCAGCCTCAAACTTTGAAAGATATGCAACATGTGTTAACGAGGTCCAATTTGACTCATATTTTCACAATTTTTTTTAGACTAAATATAAACAAATTTCGATTGGCGCTCCTTGAAATGCGACATTTTAAAATTAAGTAACTAATATAGTCTTTGTGTTATAAGGATGCTGTTTTTATTTAGAAAAGGGTTTTTATTTAAAAAATCGATTAAAGAAAATTGTAATTATTAACGAAAAAGTTACATATGAAGGGTAAACACACCAGACCGCTTGAAAAGCATCTGAAATCGTCCAAAATATAAATCAAAGTGAATTGGAAATACATAATTTAGTTTAAATAATAAATAATTAAATAATTCATTGCAAAATTTACGATTTTGTTAATACAAGACATGGAGTATAGCCCCGATGGGCTCACTTCGATCTTAAAAAATGTGGAATATATGAAAAAGGATAAAAAATAGTGAATAATTTGTTTAGCAATATTTAAAATAATTGAAATAAGTGGCAGTCTGGGTTCACGACATAGTGTCAAAATGGCTTTCAAAATGCTTTTTCGAGCATTTTAACGCTGTTTTTAAATAAGTCTAAATTTCGTAAACTTTAAACATATTTTCATACAAACATGTGTTAAATTTCACCGCCACTTTTAAGCCCCAAACCATGGGAATGGGCAGCTGAAAAATACGTTTATCATATTTTTTTGCTCCTTTATCACCAATCCTAATTTTATTAAGTTCAAAGGCAACCCATCGCAAAAGCTTCCTTTTAATTTATCTGCAAAATCTAAAACTTTTGAGTTCACGATTAAAAAATACGTAGTTTTTTGGACGGTTATAAATCTTTAAATAATACATTATTTTAATATGATGTCATGTATAGTTGCGTCTTATCGTATCTTGCTAAATATATAATTGTGCAATTTCATTTAAAATACGCTAAAACTAATCCAATTAATAATGACGTTATATATACCTAGACATTGCAAAATACAAAATAATATATATTTAGAAATTATATCATATTCAAAAACACAAAATTTAATTTTGGACAAAATTGTATATTACCCCATGCAGAGTTACACTAGAAAATTTGTCAATCATATTTTGGATATACAATAGTACAATTAATTGCCTCATTTTGTGTATAATTTTATACACAAAATTTACCTCAATTTTTGTCGGTTGAATTGATTTCTGTTTGGTTCTTGAATTTCTACACCTTATACACAAAAGATGTAGAAACCCCAAAAAAAGAACTTGTTTTATTTGTAACACTAGGAGTTTTAATTTTCGATTTCGATTTTTTTTAATGTAAAACGCTAAATTAAGTTAAACGTTTTTTCCGTGTTTGTGCGGGAGATGACCAACGTGTCAACGTTGACGTGGCCGAAGCGTTCGGCGATAGTAAAGTACTCGCATAGTGGTGCCTTATTGTGGCGATGAATTTTGCTTTTTTGGCAAGCTATACAAGCTTTTGCCCAAAGATGACAATCACTTTTCATACCTGGCCATACGAATTTTTCAGCTACTAGCTTTGTGGTTTTCTTCGCGTTAGCGTGACATAGATTATGTATTAATTCAAATGCTGTTTTACGAAATTCTTTGATTATAAACGGTCTAACTACTCCTGTTGATATATCACAATATATAGAAAAGTTGGTGTTAGGCAATACGAACGTACGATTCGAGTATTGACTTGATTTCCTCATCATTGACCTGTTGTCGACTTAATTCTTCGAAATCGATTGTATTGTTTACGTGGACGGCTTCAATACGTGACAACGTTCTCCTTGCCAGGTATATGCCTTATATCCGTTGTGAATTGGCCCAAAAAATCTAGGTGACCAATTTGTCGGGGGCTTGCCTTGTCAAGTTTTTGTTTAAATGCAAATTGCAACGGTTTGTGGTCCGCGTATTTACAAAATTCTGGGCCCTCGAGCATGTGCCGAAAATGTTTGACAGCTTTGTATGCACTTAACAGTTCCCTGTCATAGGTGCTGTATTTACGTTGAGCGTCGGTTAGCCGCTCCGAACAAAAGCCAAGTGGTTGAAGATTGTTGTTTACCCCATGCTGTAAAACTGCACCTACGGCAACGTTTGAGGCATCGACCATAAGTGCAAGTTGACTGTTGGTTTTAGGAAAAGCAAGGCATGTGGCGTCACGTAGTTGTACCTTGCATTACGCAAATGCAAGTTTTCCTTCATCGGCCCACTTAATAACAGATTTGTCGTTCTTTTGATTTTCGCGTATAAATTTGAATAAAATTGCTTGTTGGTTTACTGCTTTTGGCAAAAATCTTCTAAAAAAATTTATCATCCCCATAAAACGTTTCAAATCACAAACTCGGTTTGGCAATTTGTACTGAGTTATTACCCCTACTCTTTCCGGTGGTGAGCTAATGCCATTTTTGTTAACTGTAAAGCCAAAAAATTTTACTTCGGACTTACCAAAATCACATTTAGATGGATGGATGACGATTCCGTAATTTTACAATTTTTCGAAAACCAATTTCACATGTTGTTCCTCTAAGTTTTTTGAGGCGATCAATATGTTGTCAAGATATGCATAGGAGAACTCCAAATCACGGAGAATGTGATCCATTAGGCGCTGAAAAAATTGTGCTGTCCTCTAACCAATGCGTGAAATCGTGTATATGTGGGATCTGGTATTGATCCGGCTCTGTAATGACGTTCTACTTTCTGTAGTCCCCGCAAGTCCTCCACTCTCCGTTTTTCTTTTTTTCTTTTTCACCATGTGGAGTGGGCTTGCCGAAGGACTAGACGAGGGACGACAACCTGCATCGAGCAACAATTGTATTTTAGCTTTTGCGGCTTTGAGCATGTTCGGTGCTAGACGACGAGGTTTAGCAAAAACGGGTTGACCACATGTGATGATATGATGTGCAACATCGTGGGTGGTGGTGTTAATTTTTTGTTGTGTTTGTGTAATTCCGGGGAATTGTTTCAGAAGTACTTGAAAATCATCATTGATATTGATGGTGGATAATCCTATGGTAGGCGATTCGATAGTGGCGATTTCACAAAGTCCAGCAATACCAGTGTTGCCATCAAATAATTAACGTTGTCGTATACTAACTAATAAATTATACGAAATGGCTAATGAATTGGCTAGGGGAGGATCTTCCCTGGTGTTAGTCACTTTGGGGAACGCTACACTTTTTCGAGCTCTCAAGGCGGAGCTGGTGGATTGGGCTGACACCATGCATAGGACCATCTGGGAGAATGCGGGTGTTGGCAGGACCACGAGGAGGAGAGGACGAGGAGAACTTGGAGCACTATCTCTGTGAATGAACGGCATTTGCCGGGATCCGGGTCGAAATACTATCCAGTGACCCAATATCCACATTGGGGGTCTTAGGAGCATAGGATGGAAGAGTTCGAGGAATTTCGTCAGTGCGACGGAGTTCCTGGGGTAGGAAATAGACATGGGACCGATTTTTAGAGCGCACAACAAACCGACATTCTGGCTTAAGTGTAAGTCCTCAGGGACTTGAGTCGGATTAGGGAAGCATTTCCCTTCTCCGAATCCTCTTTTCGACCTAACCTAACCTAATAAATTATAGTAATCTAAAAAATTTTCACCTAAAATACGTTGAGATACGTCAGCAATTGTAAAATTCCATATAAAATTTCGTCGTAAGCCTATGTTGAGTGTTAAACTTTTTTCACCATATGTTTTAATGGGCGAGTTATTTGCAGCAAATAAAAAAGTATTGTTGTCCGGAGATCTTAGCTGTTGGCGATTAGGAGTGATGACGCCAACTTCCGCTCTGGTATTAACAAGAAATTTTAAATTTGTGTTTTTGTCAGAAATTATGAGACGGCGATGCAGTTTTGGCGGTCTGTCATTTACCGTCGATAGTGACAGACTGTCTAGTTTAAATTCGCGTTACATGGTTCTCTGCCTTTTTTTGTTTTTGATCCAAATTTTCTGTGGTACCAGCATATGCCATTCGTTTGAGTGTCTTCGCGGCTACATGAGCTCTGTTACGGCTACATGAGCTTTGAAACTGTGTTTTTAAACTGGAGATTTTCTTAGTTAGTTGCTGTATTTGTGTTTGCAACGCATCATTTGTTGTTTCAGGTTTTGGCACTGAAAGTTCATGAACAGATACACTGTCGTTGACTTCAGAAATTGTATCGGCCATAACAGCAATATTATCAAATAATAATAACACAGTACTTTTCGCTTATAGTCACATCTCTTAGTTGCACACAAGTTGTGGACTATATCGCTAGTTTTTTTATATGCCATTTTGTAGCCTATAAATAAATTGTGATATAGTCATCATAAAATGTGACTATATGCAATTTATTTATTATTATAATAGGTGGAAAATTTGGAATATAAAAACGATGTTTGAAACGATTCAGCTCAGTTTCCTTGTTCCAATTTTCGTTTTAGCCTCTTAAATTTTTGAATAATTTTAAACCGAAAAAAATTCAAGATTTCACAAATATATTAGAAATTTTCTGTATTGTGACTATAACTTAAATTATTTGAATATAAATTTACTTTTAGTAGCCAGTGTTTAGTGGCATATAAGCCAAATGTGATTATATCGTGAATGGACTATATCCTAAATATTTTGTATGCAATTTGATTTTAGATGACAGTAAAAGTGTAAAAATGGACTATATCGCTAAATGGACTATAATCGATGTGACTGTAAACGAAAAGTACTGTACTTCGCATGTGGTTTGGTAAACGAGTCATCCACATATATTTTAAAAAAGCATCATCGACCTGGTTGCCGGCCAAATTTTTTATCTCTCGGAGTAGCTATGATGGACGTAAATCTCCAAGTTCAATATCTTGTAACAATCTTTTCAGACGTTTTTCTTCGGAGACAGAAAACATTTCCAGCATACGTTTCTTTAGAGCTGTATATTAGTTTACCTGTGGCATGTTTAATATAACATCGCTAACTTGTGACAAGATTGCACCATCGATTGCTGCAACAACTGTGCGAACCAAAGTTCTGGGCGAGGTGGAATCTTTACCGAAATACGAGCCAGTTCTTTACGTTGTTGACCTGTTGTTGTTGGTAAGGTTGGTAATCCTCCGCCAGATCCTGTCTAGTTTTGCGTTTGGGTATTTTTTCCGTCTTCCATTGCGTTTTCTTTCTTTGCTTGTCGGGGTCATTAATGTGGTTGTCTTCTAGCTAATTGATCAAAATAAATGAAACACGATCAATTCTTAAAATAACTTAAATTAAACTTTATTTAGAAAATATCGTTTTTTATAAAAATGTCTTTTTGCGTGTGTAAACGTTTTGCGAGAAAAAACTAGAATGTTCTATGCATGCGTTATAAATCTTGAGTTGCCAAAGCGTACATTTTACTTTGTAACAAAAAAAACCTCTAGAATTAAAAAGATTTTTTTCTATTTTCGGTTCAGGGGCCGGAGCCCGTGGGGCCTCAAAGGGCCCAAAAACAAATACGCGTAGTAACATACAAGTACTCTAATGAAAGGACATTTCCTCATGATTTCAAAAATTATATTTGTTGTGATCTCTACACCCGTTTACAAACTTACAAATACATCGAAATTACAACAAATTAATTTGTTTTGATTAAATCCCAAAATGGAAAAACTTTACTCAACGAAGCCGATGAACTGCATATCCCACTGGAGAAACCCCCTAAGCCCGCCGAAGGTCGATCACGCAGAAAAACTTTCCTCAGTAAAGCTGGGCTTTGGACGGACTGAAGGAGAAAGCACTTAAGCCAATACATTTATCCCCGGGTAATGACAAGGATAGCAACTAAAGAGTCATATTTTCATGTAAAATAAATTATATTAACAGTAAATTTTAGCAAAAATAACCAAACAAAAAAAAAAAAACCTTCCGCCCCATTTTTGTACTTAAAATAGCTCTAGAGGGCGCAACGTAGGAGGAAATTTCCTTTCATTTTTATTGGCTTAATAAAAATTGGCTTAATAAAAATTTCTTTTATCAAGATCAAACACAATTAAAACCCACCATCTTTGTTTGGGCTGTATCTTTTTTTCGTACTTGAGCTTTACAATTTTAAACACATATTTGCAAGAAATTACTTATTATGTGTTCTGTTATTCCAAATTAAAACTGTTAAATTTTGCCAAGTATTATTTGATTCAAAAGTGCAAACAAAGTATAAAGGTTGACAATATAAATTTGACATTTTTATAAGATTTAACATAATAGGAACAATTGTATACATAGATAAAAATGTTAAATGATTTTTCGCAATGTATGAAATGACTTGCCACGTGGAAAGTATTTTAGGAAAATCGTGTAAATGCATAGACAAAATTTACAAATTGGGATACCTAATTAATACTAAACTTGATAAAATCAATTTTAATAAAAGAAATTTTACTAAGTATGCTTTCACCGTCTTCTCTCTTGGAATTTTTTGTGTGTAAAGATACTACGTATTTTAAAAAAAAAGTATCTTAAAGCAGAAAATCTAAGCTTTCATGTATGCTGAGATTGGTGAAAATCGGATAATTACATAAAGATGTAGAATATTTCTCTTAATTTTGCTAAAAAAATGTCGAACTTTTTAAATGTTTATTAATTTATGCTTTTTAAATGACAAAAATATAGTTTCACAAAAATTTTATCAAGAATAAAAATAATAATAAATTCAGTCTAAAAAGACTGCTAACAAGATAGAGAGTAGTTTTTTTTTTTTATTATTCAATTCAGTTAAAATAAAGGAAAAAATACAAAACACATATGCATATACATACATTTTAGATGGTTTCTCTGTTTGCTAAGCTCTTCTGAGCGCTAATAACATGAAGAAATTAAAGAAACCTTGTACACAAAACTTACGAAGCAAGATCATTAAATCTCTTATTAATAAAAAAAAAAAAAACGTTAACAATGATGATTTCTTATATTAGGGTTGCCACATAATTTGCTTCAACTTCCCTAACTTTTTAATTTTATGCCCAAAAACAAGTTTTTCAAAAATTTAGTGGGGTTTCCGGACGACGTTAGTTCTTTTACAGTTAACGTATTATATAATATCAAGCCAAATTGAGGTTTGATTTTTGTTATTTTTTAATCAAAAAATGAACAAAAAAACCATTTAATTAAAACATTTCTGGTAACATGGTAGTACATTTAATGAATATTTTGAATCTTCACTTTATATATGCGAGTATTTATTAGACTTTATGCTAAAAGGTGTTTTAGGCGTCAACATAAACACAACTACATACAGTGAGTGCTCTCCACAAAGTTGCATTTTTAAATGATTTTTAAATGATTTTAACTATCACTCCTTTAAACTTGTATTAAAATAAAGTCACCACTTTTTATTTGTCATAATATCTACTTTATTATTATGAAATATAAAGACCCGAAGGATTCATAAATTTTTTGTCGTTTGGACCAAAAAAAAATAGTAATATTGTACGCATAAGAACATTTTCTATCGTTAATATTTAAGTTCCAAACACTTTTACCATTCCTGCATGCACCCACCATAGCCTTTTCATACCTAGTATTCACAAGTTGGTTTTACTGTTTCTTCATCAAAATCGCAATTTCACTTGGGTTTCATAAAAGAATATAACGAAAAGTAAAAAGTACTGGGGAAAAGAAAATACGAATTTTACGAAAAATACTCAATATTCATCTTATGAAGGAACGGTAGGGGTGATGACATGCAAGAGTGGTAAAATTGTCTAAAACTTTCATTTTATCAAAGGAATATAATCTTGTATACGTAATTTCGAAGTTTTTTAAACATATTCTTAATCTAGACCACCAGCAATTTGTCTCTAGCCCAACATCTCAACAGCCCAATGTAAAATGTAGTCGATATAATGTTGTGGTTTCACTTTTATTTTTAAAAATGTTGTAAACAGCTCTAATCATCTTTGTTAATCTTAACTAATAAAATTTCGCAAAATTTCGAAAAAAAAATAGTGGATAAATTGAAAATAACTGAAAAAGTATCTGGTTAGGGGTATATAGGAATAATTGGAAAATGGTTCAATTAATGTGACCCAACCATTATCTAATTCTCTTTCTGGAATATAATTAGAGATAATAAAGAATAACGGTGAACAAATTTAATATAAATACGTGCACCACTTTGTGGAGTTTCAAAAATTATGTTGTTTGTTGTTGTGTTAAAAAAATATAGGAATCTTTCGGGACTTTTTATTGCAAAATAATTAATTAGGTATTATGACAAATAAAAAGTGGTGATTTTATTTTAACAAAAGCTATGATACTTTGAATCATTTGAAAATTCAAATTTGTGGTGAGCAATCACTGCACAGTAAAAATGGTTTAAGACGAACTCGGATAAGACGAATACTGCTAGAAAACGGGGGCAGTTGGGAATGGGTATCTGTCCCGTGATACGGGAAAAAGGGACCGGTTTCCAAAATAACTATGATGCGTCTGAAAGTACCAGTCCTGTGGTAGGTGAAAATAAGACCGGCTCCGAAAGTACTTATCACGTTACCTGTTTAAAAGTGGCTTGCACGTGCCTAAATAGGTGCAAATATCACGGGTTTTAATGTACCTATCATTTAACCGGTTTTAAAGTATCTATTAGGGAAGTCTTTCAAGGGAGAACTCCGCCTTGATTTTTCGATACCCTGTTTATAGTAAGATAAAAAATAAAATAAAAATAAATAAAAATAATAATAAAATAGCCATCAAACCCAGACGCCACCTCTTCATTGTTGGCAAATATTTTACCACCGGGCCATTTTATAGAAATAAAAATTAATCATATGGAGCTTAAATATGGCGACTAAAGTGCGTGCTGCAGCAGTTCGAACTTTAGCTTATTGATTTTGGCCATCGCAATAGTGGATGTGTGAACTGGTGCATTGTCTTGATGAGACACCACTTTCTTTTCGCCAAATGCGGCCTTTCTTAAATAAATGGTATCACTTGAACGCTGCAATAAGTTAGCATAATACTTGTCGTTGTCACAAACGAAAAAATTCGGTTGACACAATCGAAATATTCGTTTGGAAACTAATTCTGTTGTCCATACGCATGCATTTTCTCATGTATTTGTTATATCTTTTTTTTACCAGTTTATAGAACTCCAAATTAATATCCGTTTTAAGAAAACCAAAAAATAAAATCGATTTGAAAAAAATCCTAAATTGGCAACTCTGTTGCACATTATGGTTTGTTTACGCTCTAGATTCTTGTTCGTGACGTAAGGGATTCAGTGTTGAAAACGTCATGGCCTTTTTGTTATACGTCGTCTTTTTCCAACTCTTGTTATATGTAATTTAAGGTGTTGAAGAGTGTAAAAAAAACAAAACATCATTAACACTAACCATATCCAGCATTTAGAGTTAGTTCTACAGGTATATAAATAAATGCATCAAATAACAACAAGACTTGGCAGCATAGATAAAAACCGGTTTGTTTAATTGGGTGGCGGCGGCAAATGACTGGAATGGTCGTCGGCAGTTGATTTTTAGAGTTAAGCTACAACCCCGTATGGTTTTTAATAATTGTTTTCTGTTATATCGTGTGAGAACGAGTAAGAACGTTGAATTACACTTAGAAAATTCTCTGCATGATATTTATGAAATGTCACTGGAACCCGTCAACTGAAACTTTTCATTAAAGTAATGCACTCAACCAAAATCAGCGGTGAAATCAACTGAATCCCATGTTAAATTGATGAATGGGTGATCACTATACAACGAACAAAAACTGTCCGTCAAATTATTTAGTAAATGTATTTATTAAAATTTAACTACTTGTTGATTGTTATTTTGACGAAATATCGTCAAATGTGTTAACATTTTTTTATTATTTTAACAACTTTATTTAATCAAATTGAATAATTATTCAATTTAACAATGAGCTTTATTTAATCTATTCGTATTTTGTGGATTTATTATTAATTCTTAAATTTATATTTCTTTATCTTTTATACTTTATAAATTTAAATTTTTAATAATATACGTCTTTAGTTAGTATATTAAAAAAATAAGAATTTGATAAAATTTAAAAACAATAAAATTAAAGATTATAGCGTAGTACGTACCCAAACCAAAATTTTTAAAACACATGAAACATTACAATTACAAAACGCATTTGTTTATTTAATATTTAAAATAATATTAAATTACTTTTTTATATTTACATAATGATCACTTGTATAAATAAATAAAGTCATGACAGTATTAAAGTTTACAATTTAAATAAAACAGTATGAAATTACATAAATTTATTTAAAAATAATTACTAAAGACACACTTAACTATCCACTATAATTCACTGAGTTTTGTAAAAACCCATGTCACATTAATTCATAAGTTTTTCCAACTTTTACAAATGGATCTCACACGCTAGCACGAGTAATGACGCCACAAGACAAAAAACACGCCAAATTGACTGCCTTTTTTTATACATTTTTGTGGAATTAACAAATGGAATTTTGTTATTTAAATAACAAAAATTTGTCAAAACAACAATTGCTTCGTAAAGCGATAAAATTTGTTGGTTTTACAAAAATTAACATCAATTTGAAAAAAATAATTTTTGTTTTAACAATAAAATTTATCAAAAGGTAATAACAATTTTATGTTGATTTCACTTACGACTTTTGTTCAGTGTGTAGTTTTTCATTAAATTTAATTAAACATTTTATTAAAAATTCCATACGACTAATGAAAAAGTTTCATTAAAAACAGTTTCGTTAAAACTATGAAACTCTTTCATAAAGATTATAAAATGTTTTATTCACATAGTGAAGAAAACTTTATCAGATCAGTGAAAAAATTTCATAAAACTCGTCCAAGAAATTCTCTATGTGTACCCAATAGATATTATATACACAAAAACAGTTTCGAATTCAGGTGCGTGGTGGTCGGAATATTGCGATATTAGTTAAAAAAAAAATCGGACAATGAAAAAATTAGACGACGTAATGTATAGATGGCGGCAGTAGTTTGAAAAATGCTTTGGTGAAAAGTTGCAACCGTTTAAAACATATGTTTTAAGTTTCAAGGCGCCACGTTGTTTAGTATTTTTTTTGGAACCAGTAGTGGAGATGTTTCAATAGAGTGTCCTTTAAAGTTACTTTTAAGTTCGAATTGTTCACCACGCACCTTATTCGCCAGATTATTTTCTATTTCCAAACTTGAAAAAATAAATAAAAGATTTGTCAACAATGAAGAGGTGGAGTCTGCTGTTGATGGGTATCGAAGCTATTGAATATCGCTGGGAAAGCGAGATTATGTTGAGAAATAGAGAAATTTGTTGTGTTTTCTTTCTTATGTCGGCTAATTTTGGGACCGCCCTCGTATTTGTTACATTCCAACACGAAATAATTAAAAGTTTTCAACGATAGTATTTTTGGGTAAAACTTGGAAGAGGTGCCAGACTTTAGAATTTCGTGTCGGGTCTGGTTAGTTTGTGGTTGAGCCGCAGGAACATCAAAGTCGGCTGGCTTAAAAAAGTGTCGGCTGGCGGCGGTTAGTAGGTAATCGTATACTTAAAGGGAAATTTCATACGGTACATCATTAGCCTCAAATCAGCACAGGCTGATTATAATCGGCGGCTGAATCGGCTTGGAAAAGGTGTAGCCTGGCGACGGCAGACAGTTTTACATCGGTTCGCTTGTATCTCTGATTCGCAGAGAATAATTTAAACAGAAGAGAAAAAAAAACAAATAAAAATATCTAAGGTGTGTTACACGGTATCCACACTAGCTATTAACTTTGATATTTTTCTGTCAGCAAACTTCAAATTCAATGGCAGAGAGATTGTTACTGTTAGTTTTATATCTGATATCAAAAGAGAGTTGTTATGATAAATCTCTAAACAAAAATATCATATTATGAGCTGTCAAAATACACACATACACAGATTGTAAACAAAAAAAAAAATAAATAAATAAAAGTTAAACGCCTAAAATAAAAAAATACAAAAAAAATTTTATTAAAATTGTTTAACTGTTATAAATCAATTTATAGTTATTTTTTTTGAAAATTGAATCAATAAACGGACGGCTTTACTTTAAAATTATGAGAAGACATGATATAAATATGAATACGTTTTCCCAACAATAAACATTAATAGAACATAGATAATATAATTCCGTTATTCCGTTGGCGTTCTCGCACATATTATATCCAACTTAATATCTAATGTGGACACCGTGTTACGTCGACAGATCATATGTGTATACATACATAAACATCACGTATCAGAGCTTTAAATATATTCATAAAATATTTTAATTCAGATTTCAAATACATTTTAGTTAAAACACATTTTAAGCCTTAAAACTGTATTCAGAAACGAATATTAACTTAATATATCTTGTGTAAAAGCTAATATTCGTTTATGAATGCAGTTTTAAAGCTTAAAATGTATTTTAACTAAAAATTAATTTGAAATGCTGTTTACTATTTTTATGAATGCGGGGACTAAAATCTATCTTGATTTGTAAGTTAATCAAGAAAGATTTTAGTCATTATTATAAGTCATTATTCAATAGTTTTAATTGTAAGTACATACACTCAGAATATTCTTACAGATAGGTCACTCGGATAGTAAACAGTAGTAGTTGTTTTAACGGTTATTGTAGTCACTTTTCTATGAGAAAATGAAAAACGACTATTTTAGATAGTCATTTCAAAAAATACCCAAACAGAGATACTGTACTTCAGTAACAGTTGTTTTGAGTAGTTATTCTACACTGGACCAAAAGTCGTAAGTGAAATCAAAATACAACTTTTTGACAAATTTTATTGTTAAAACAACAATTATGTTATTCAAATTGATGTGAATTTTTGTAAAACAGCTGTTGAAAATTATATTGAGTGCTTTTAGGTTTGTTGCATCATTACTCGTGTTAGCGTGTGAGAGCCATTTGTAAAAAGTTAATAAAATTATGTTAAATGAGTATTTACAAAAGATTTGTGAACTATTAATTAAACTTAGTGAATTATAGTGGATAGTTAAGTGTGTGTTTATTAATTATTTTTAAATAAATTTATGTAATTTCATACTGTTTTATGTACGTAAATTGTTAACCTTTATTACTGTCATTACTTTATTTTTTATATAAGTGATCATCTGTAATAGTGAAGAAAACTATTTATAAAAATATAAAAAATGTAACTAATTATTAATTTAAATATTAAATAAATAAATAAATGCGTTTTGTAAATGTAATGTTTCAAGTGTTTTTAAAAATTGGGTACGTACTACGTTATAATTTTTAATTTTATTATTTTTTTTATCAAATTCGTATTTTTTTTTAATATACTATCTAAAGACGTATATTATTAAAAATTTACATTTATAAAATATAAAAGATAAAGAAATATAAAATTAAAAATTAATAATAATTAAATACAGTGCATTTTTAAATGGAATAAAGCGCATTGTTAAAACAACTAAATAATTATTCAATTTGATTGATTAAACGTCAAAAAAATGAATTTACTAAACAATTCATCAATTTAACATGGGATTAAGTTGATTTCATAGCTGTTTTTGGTTCAGTGTAGTATTTTAATAAACAACTACCAAAAGAGTAATTTTGCAGCAAACAGTTTCATTTTGTTAGTTATTTAAAAATAGAATATTATGTTCAGTTGAAAAAATCTTGTTTAATATAACAGTTAAAAACAATTGTTATTTTGTTGCTCGTTTTTATTGTGTATGCGTTCATTTAAGGTTAGTTGTTTTTTATTGCTTCGTTAGTTGTTTTTACTATTATTGTAGTTGTTTTATAAATAGTTAAATATAACTACATGGTTAGTAATTTTTATTACAAATATAGTCATCGCCTTTGTGACTACATTTGTAGTCATTTTAACGGTAATTTTTAGACATTTCTACCTTGTTAATTTCCTGAGTGTATTGCAATTAGACAGTATTCATCACTTACATGTAATAGCCTACTACTTATTTTCAAGAAAAATTTAAGTACTTACCTTCAGTGACATATACATATATGTGTTATTTTCGAAAATGTCAGTACTTATGACAGACTGAAAACATATAAAATCAACCACTCGATTTCCTCCAGCACTTCTGATTTTCACCAAACTTGGTACAAAAGATGTACATCATATAACTATAACCTCATCCAAATGTAGGACAGCTAATCTCAGCAGATCTTGAAATATCGCGTTTCAAAATGTGAAAAATATTCGAAAATGTTAAAGAAATAGTCGTACAACATATTCCATATCTTTTTAACGGCTTAAGCTACGAGAGTCACTGATACCTCATTTTAAAGCTACTTAAATTATGGTTGTACAAACATTTACTTCTTCACAGCAAAATCTATTGTTTCCAAAAACCGCAATTAAAAAGCTGTATTTAACCAAAATAGATTTTTAAAATTTTTAAAAAATATTTGTTAATTATATATTACTTCCCTATGCTGTTTCCAAATCAATATGCGGAGCTATTAGGCAATCCTGGGTTAAGAATAAAAATGTGAAAAAATTTAACTAAAACGTCGATAAACAGAAACATGCAGGATTACCACATATAGTTTTGGCAACGGTATAGAAGAATAATTTATAATTAACATACATTTTTTTAAAAATTTTATATAGCCGGTTTTTTGAAATACAACGGTTTGAACCACGGATTTTGAAAAAATACATTTTACTGCCAATAAGTCAATTATTTTTGTGAACCAGTAAATCCACGATTTAAGTACGTTTAAAATGAGGTTTCAATGACTCTTGTGGCTTAACCTGTCAAAAAGCTATGGGCAATTATATGCAACTACTTTTGCAAAGCTTTTATTTTTTTCAATAAATTCGTTTTTTTATTCATAACTTTGAATCCTGTAAGTGGAATAAATTATAAGTAACATATATTTATTTGAAAAATAAAAAAAAGCGTTTTTTGAAATACAGTGATTTTAACCTCGCATTTTACCTTCAAAAAATAATTCTTTTTGCTCATTTCACTTAAACAGTGGCTTTAAAATGAGGTATCAATGAATCACGTAGCTTTAACCGTTAAAAAGATATGGACGATTAAGTACGATTACTTTTGTTATATTTTTGTTATATTTTTGATTTTTTTTTTCATATTTTAAAACACGATATTTCCACAACCGTTAGAGCTAACAACCTAAAATTGGTATGATGACATATTTATATGACACTTGTCTTCCACACCAATTTTGGTTAAAAGTGAAGGGGGTAGAGGTCGAAAATTGGATATTTTTTATGGTTTTATATGGAATGAGTCTTATTTGAAAAAGTTTTGCTGCCCAGGTAAACATTTTCATATATGTATGGATCCATGAAGGTTCAATGTATGTTTGTACATGCTATACATGGTTTAAAGAAATTTAAAAGACTTTTTTAAAAATTTGCCAAAGTCCGTACAGCAGCTTTAAGTTGTTCCAAAGTGTCCTTTGAAGGTCTTTTCGAATCATGACGGTCTTGACTTCGGCTGCGATGACGATGATTTTGAGATTGATTATGATAATGATGTCTGGGAGAACTGCGTTTCGTCTGCTGATTATCTCGACGGTTTTTCTCTGCATGGTTTCTTTTTTCAGGCTGAATTCGCGGAGTTTTGTAAACGTGTACCAATGTGCCATAAGATAAGGCCAAATAGTTAAAACAGTATCTACATTTTTTAGCCACTTCCATTCGTTGTTTCATCGACATGTTTAAAAATCTATCACAAAACCGCATGGAATAATATTTTTTTTGCATACTTGATAGCGATGAAGGTTTCTACGACTGTAAGTATAAAATTTAGATTATACGGTTAACAAAGACCTAGATTAAAGGGCATAAGGTTTGGGTTGTATTGAAATTAAAGATTCTTTTTATGGGGTTAGGAAAGAGTATATCTAAATAGAGAGACTAAACTTCCTCCTACGCCTCTCAGCAACAAAATACCGATCTGGGGCAAGCAAATCAAAACATTTTTTTACACTAAAAATTATTGCAACATGTTGATAAAAAATTGTTGCCTAAAGCACTCACTTTTTTTTGCTTATATTTTGTTATTTTCTATTAAAAATTAATATATTTTAATTTTATCTTGTTGATTTTATCATTAACCCTCTAACTGGCAAACGATGTTTTGCAACGAAATTCATACCATGTGCTCAAACAAATAATAAGTTCTTCAACAAAATTGTTTATCGTTGCCTAATTTAGGCGATATGAGCCAAAATATTTTAGGGTGCATTTTGGAAACTAAAGCATGCACAGAAAGAATTATGGGCAAAAAATATTGAATTAATCGATTGTTTGAATATAAATGGTGTTTTATACAATTTTTTTTAATTGATAATTAAAATATTTATTAAATTTTCTTATAAATCTAACCAGTGTTGAAAACACATAAACATAATTATTAAAAAGTTTCCCAAATTTTTTTTTTATTACTGATTAAAATGTCAAACGAACGTTTAATTATATGCATCTATTATTTTATTTGTAAATAAAAAGGACAAAATGCAAATGATTAACTTTTATATACACGCAAAATCGTAATTATTTCGGTAGGGTTTGCAACACTGTTTTTTTTAAGTCAATGCTCGTGTACACACGATAACATACACGAAAATAGTTTTAGTTGATTTTCGTGTTTTTTAGAGGTTATAAAAAAAAGTGCACATGTGATTAAAAAAAAAAATAATAACTAATAGTGTTTTACAATTTTAAAGTTTGTTAGATTTTTTTTAATAATTAAAGAAAAAGTTATGTTACATTTTTTTTTTAATAATGAAAGAAATAAAAGTAAAATTTTTGTAAATGTTTGTTCTTTACTTTTAATTGTTTCATTATAATAAATTATAAAGTTTCAAAAAAGTTAATTGTATAACACAATTTGTTATAAAAAGATGATAAAAGAAATTGGGAAAAACATATATTCCTTTTGTGTGTGTATACCTTTTTTTCTTCTTTTGTAGCACTTGTTGTTGTTGCTTTTTTACTTTTATTGTTATTTTGTTTTGCTTTACTTTTTTGTGTTATGAATTTGTTTATGCATTTTTTATTTTAAGAATAAATGTCCCTAAAATATGCACAGCGCATACTTTAGGGACATGGCCAAAATTGTACCCGAAATATGCGGTGTATCAAAAAAACTGTCCTCATCTAATACGCTAGATGTATGAAAAGGCGCGAAAACTTTGGGGACAGTCCCCAAAGTAAGCAAATGTCCCTAAACTATGCGGGGGAATGAATAAATGTCTCTAGAGTATGCGCAAAAGTAATCCTCCTATCAGAAAATGCTATACATAATAAATACATAATAAAAAAAAAAGTAGTTTAGGGACATTTGCTTACTTTGGTGACTGTCCCCAAAGTTTTCGCGCCTTTTCATATATCTAGCGTATAAGATGACGACAATTTTTTCTATACACCGCATATGTCGGGGACAATTTTGGGCGTGTCCCTAAAGTATGCGCTGTGCGTACATATATATATATATGTATATATATGTATGCACAGTAGGTTGTCCCGTCCTTGAATGAGAAAAGTGTTTTTTCGAGCTACACTTTCGCAAGAGGTATCAAAATTTGCGTAATTTTACACAGATTACGATAAAAGAAATAAAAATCGAATTACGTGCCATCTTGAGGGCTCTACTTTTGAAAACGTTTTTACAAACCTAAACCGTATGCTTCAAATAATAAAAAAAAAACGAGATGCAAATTTATTTTATTAATATATTTTATACTTGCAATTAATGTAGAAGAAAATAAAATTGATAATAAATGACTAAAACTTAAAATTTAAACATAATTTTTGGGCCAAAATTTGGCATTTCAGCTCGTGATTTCAACCTGGTTCTAATAAGGCCATCTCTAGAAGCAGTGTTAGTTACACTTTGAGAGGCCTCTGTTACCAGTTTAACACATCTTTCCACAGCTTGTGTGTGACAAGGAAAGTCAATAATTTCCAAGCTGTTATCTTTTGCCATGATTTGAAGGTCCTCATTAGAACGGGAGGTGCTGTAACCCTACACTCGCAGAACGGGAGGTGCTGTAACCCTACACTCGTGACATATAATAATTTCGGTGTAATCTCCAGCATAGAAGTTAATTTTTGGTGGTTTAAATATTCTGTGTTTAGTGCTACTTTCAGCTTCTCTAGTTTTGATTATTCTTTGCAATGCCAGCTCCCGAATGTGGTCTCTATCATCAAACAGCATACTGACAAGTAGATTTTCCGGGTGAGCAAAAAAAACATTTCTTTCGATAACAGAATCCACAACTGATAACATATTTTAGTTGATCGACCACATTTTTTGGCAAGTCAGGCAAATTTCCAGCCACCGCACAAAAAGACACCGTAGTTTCATTATCACAAGTAGCTTAATTGTTTTCCAATAAGTCCAGAATATTCTCTAGGTCCCGAAGTGCAACCACCTAAAGTCAAAAATTAATGACGAAGGGGCAACTTATTGGCATGGAGCATACAAACACACCATTGTAGCGGTCTCTTCAAATACTCCTCCAAATATTGAATAACGCCACCCTTCCAACCGGTATTAGTAGCAGTTCCCTCACATCCAATGCAAATCACGTCATCTAAATTCCAACCTTTATCTTCTAATAAAGTTGTGATCGAAGTTAGAATGCCCTTTGCAGTGCCACGACTTGGCGTTGTGTGACCTAAATAAATTGATTCAGGTTTTGCTAAAATTGAGATATGTTCTTCTAAAACTTCTTTGCGACGGTAACGATCCCATATTTTCTCACTTATCAGAGTCTTGTCTTTTCGTCCATCAAAGTAAATGCTTTTAATAACAATACCTCCAATGTCTTTTGAATTTTCTTTTCGGACTTTAGATACAGCTCTGTGTATTTTGTTTTTATCGATTACCAGACATTAATTTTCTGTAGAAATTAAGCCGGAGTCAGTCAAAACCGCAGAGCAACAGCAGCAGCAGAACGAGTCGATAAACCGTATCTATCACAGACCTTAGCAACTGTTGGCAACGGCAATGTATTCCGATTCGTCGTTGAATTGGAAGGTGTATCTGTCGAAAGTGTGTTAGTGGGAGATGCCTCCGTTATCGAATACGTTTCTAGGGAAGATTCACACAGTAAAACTTCATCACAATTTTCTGGGATAGAATCGATTTCTTGAGTAGAACGCGCCTTTTTTGCTGCCCTTATGGAATGTTCAGTTTGTCTCTGCTTTCGTTTTATTAATCGATCTGTTTCTTTTTTATCAACTCCACATATAACCATTTTTCTGTAATTTCTTTGATCCAACAAAAAACTTCTTTCATTGATTGGAACTTTCGTAGGTTTTAAACAAGAACAAAATTCAAATGAAGTGCATTTGCAAGCAGCAACGTCGAACAGCTTCCCAGTTGACTCCAAGAAACACTTTAGTTTGTTTTCGAAACCATTTTTTCGTTTGCTTTAGGGGTATCTTTTCAAATGGAGGTACTTTTCGAAATAGGATTTGAGTAACTGAATAACTCGTTCCTTTGTTACGATTGGAATCGAAGCTTTGGTCCAAATATTGTCAATCTCTTCAAAAACAATCGCATATATATCTGAATTTGATGGATCTTTGCCATTATACTTCAATTTCATGTTATACTTGATAAATAAAATATATTTAAGGACGTCTCTGATAGTTGGTAGCTGCCGATCACTAAGTTCCTTATATGGTCCCAATATAACACAAGTTGTCTTACTACGCCTCGAACTCATTTTTTTTAAATCATAAACTCCACTCTAAATAAAAAGGAACTTAAAAACTGGTTCGCAATAAACAAGTGTTCGCTATAACCGTAATAATTGGTATATAATTTGAAAGTGAATGTTTTGGGTAAGGAAAATTTTTTTTCCGGAATTTTTTTGTTTTATAAAAAATTCGTTATAACTTGTGTACGTTATAAACGAACTCCACTGTGTCTAGCAAATTTGTAGTTGCCGGTAAAGTGTTGTTGTTATATATAGTCGTGGCATATTTAGTTTAGGTGTCGAAATTAAGGATGGCGAAATATAATCATGAAAATAACTACTTTTCAAAACTTTGAAGATCGGTAGAACCCTAAAGATATAGTTTCATTTTATTTTTAAAGTCATTTTGGTAATCTACGATCAATTACGCAAATTCTAGGAGGTCTTGCGTTACTGAAATCCAAAAAAAAAAATTTCGGGACAACCTAATGCACAGCGCATACTCCAGAGACATTTATTCATTCCCCCGCACAGTTTAAAGACATTTGCTTACTTTGGGGACTGTCCCCAAAGTTTTCGCGCCTTTTCATACATCTAGCGTATAAGATGAGGACAATTGGTTCTATACACCGCATATTTCGGGGACAATTTTGGGCGTGTACCCAAGGTATGCGCTGTGCATACATATATATATATAATGGTTCGATTTGTATGGAGGCAAAAAAATCGCTCAACGTTCAAGGAAAATCGTATTCTATAGATCAAAATAAGAAACTTTGCCGAAGGAACCATATCTCTAAAACGAATTCTGATGTCCCGACTATTGACTTGTAGGGTCAAATTTTGAAAAATTCCACTTTGACCCATTTAGAGTGCCCTCAATCGAATCCAACCCAATTGAATATAATTTATACATTCATCTGCTAGAGCGTCTTCTGGAGAACAAATAGAGACCCTAATCTTGGAAAGACTCCTCCTACTTTCTGAAATATCTCTATCCCGAGATTTGTACATTTTGCTATAAAAACACGGCTAAAAAGGCCTCTTTCAACTTAAATTTTAACCCCTTAACGGTCACCTAGAATGATGATTTATGCATTAATCTGCTAGCGCGTCTCCCGGAGAAGAAGCAGCTCCCATAATCTTGGAGATATTCCTCCTACTTTCGGAAATATCTGGTGAGCTTTTTTAAAATTTTACCCTACGGTTCAAAAGTCGGGACATCAGAATTCGTTTTAGAGGTATGGTTCCTTCGGCAAAGTTTCTTATTTTGATCCCTAGAATACGAATTTCCGAACGTTGAGCGATTTTTAAATCGACCCGCCCTAATATATATATATAAATAAAAATGTAAATTTAATTTACAAACCTACATTGTAAACACAGCAATAAAACATTCTGATGATAAATCCGAACAAGTTTCCAAGTTATAAAGTACAAAAACTACGCAAACGAAACCTTTATTTATTGGACAGTTTCTCAGTGCAGAGATTTTTAATTGAAAAGGGCCTGCAAAGTCAATGCCAGTGTGGGTAAATGGTGGAGCAAAAGTAACTCTTTCTGCGGGATGATCGCCCATAATTTGACATTTAACCTTTTTTTTTTGTGTTTTGAATATATTTTACAACGTGATATGCATGATTATATGTATCTTGTTTTTAATTTGAGGAATAAAAATAAGCGTCTCACGTTTAAAAGCATAAAGGCTCCATTAAGGCTGATTTTGTACGTTACGTTTCGTGACGAATCAGCTGATTTATTTTTGATGTATGAAAATGAGTGTGTGTGGTTAGTTTGTCTGAACTGTAACGTTGCGTGCCGGACGAACCTGTTAAAAACAGAACTTTCTCTACTACGTTAAGTGACAGCAAAAAACAGCTGATTGCTCTCACATAAAAAAAACTAAGCAACCAATACAAAAACATTTTTTTTTTGTTTTATAAGCTAAATTGTACAAAATAACATAAAAAAAGCTTTTGTGACACATTATGATACTAAAATAACAACTACATTTACAACTACTCAAACAATTACTATAGTCGTTTAGACAAAGCTGCTATGTTGTTACGGAACAGACTAACCACACAAAACAGCCATCCGGAACAGCACGTTACAGAAACGACACGGAACGGCAAGACTAATGGAGCCTTTAGTCTTGCCGTTCCGTGACGAATCAGCTGTTTCGTTATTGGTTTATGTGATGTGCTTTTTTGAAAAAGGCGCTATCCATAAACCAAAAACAAAACAGCTGATTCGTCACGGCACGGAACGGCAAGACTAACTGAACTACCACAAGTATCAACCGGTTCATCATAGCAATATTTTGTTTCGGTCATTCTTCTATAATATATAGAACGATCAACATAAAAAAAAACGCACAACCTGATTATAAATAACCATTATTTGAATTTAATTAAAATTCTTCAGTCCTTTTTTTCATAAATTAGTCCTAACAGATTTTAAATAACGTTAAATCTTCAAAAACAATTAACCCTTCTGTGAGATTGTTTTCTTTAATTTTTTTTATCCTACGGGATTAACTGATTGATTAATGACTCCACAAGTTTAATAAGCATAAACAAAAAATAACAAAAAATGCCAAAAACGCAGATATGAGTAAAAATTTGAAAAAAAAGCATATTTGTCTTCTCTGATGATCACACATTCACAAGCGTGTAATATTAGTTCATTCTATAGATTACATAGATTTCAAACTCTTCTTATTTTAACGACAAACACCTTTTACCCAGTATGTCCAAGACATTCTCATGTTACGTGCACTGACAGTTTGAGAAAGAGTTTGAGACCTAAGTAATCTATGGTTCATTCATGCGATAATCAGTAATTCAAATTTGAAAATTTAATTATGAAATTAATTCTTTAAAGGTGTGATATGTATTTATTTGTTCAGATTTTATATACAAGAATGAGTAATAAAAACAAAAGGAAAGAAGAAAACTAAATAAGCTAGTGAATTAACAACAAACAAGCAGTGCTGCCAACCCATTTTACTGAGAAATCATACATTTTTGTTCAAATAATCGCCAAACTCATAATTTTGTAAATTACAAATTATATAAAGTCGTCAATTAAAAAACTTCTTAGTACATATTTGAATAAAAAGGAAAATGTTTTCAAAAAATTAGTTTTTAGTTCATCTTTGTCCTATTTTCAAAAATCATAAATTTTCGTATAATAAAGGGTCCGCCAAATAACCTTTTTTTTTTTTTGAACTCCTGAACCAATTGGACTTTGTATGGCGTCATACCAAGGTCTTTATGCAAAATTCGTCTCAATGATGTCTCCGAAATGTTCAATTGTTGAGAACGACGGTTAATTGATGTCGATGGCGCTTCACGCACACTTTCTGCCACAGCAGCAATATTCTCGGGTGTACGCACTGTTTTTTTCTTTTCACGCTTTGGTTTATCGATGAGGATGCCAGTTTCTTTCACTTTTTCACAAGATAACGAACATACGGATCATATTCGTTCAGCGGAAGGATAAAACTAATTATCTGTCAAATCAGACATTTTTTTTTTTATTTCCAATATTATTACAACTGAGAAATGCTCATCTAGTAATATAATCTTAGCGTATGTTAGGTTATTTTGGAGTTAACCCACTGGTTAATTCCAAGCAGTAGTTAATAGTTATATTTAATTGAATATAAATATATTTTTAAATATAAGCTTAACTAAGTTGATTGATTAGGGGTAGAAAGATCCATTGGAATTGCTCTCCTTAATCGTCAGACATGAGCTAAGTGTTACCATTTACGAAATAAGCACTAGTTGAAAAAAAAACGTTAGATGGCGGACCCTTTACAATTTTAAAAATCGTCAATCAGCATATTATCAAATTCGAGTTTAAACCAGGATTTAAAAGACTGCGATTCGTTAAGAAGTTTTTCTTTTGACTTTAACTACAACTTTCAATAATTCAAAAAGTTCCAGCACAAGTTATTAAAAAACTTCCGGTTATTCAAAAAACAGCCAGTCTTTGTTTTAAGTAGTTTTTCTTTTCGTTATATGCTTTAACTTGAACCGCAGCAACACACAAGATACTGCCTAAACGGTTTAAACAAAAATCAATAGAATAACTTTCCAATTATGTGCTGGTAGCATGAAAAAAAAAAACAAATGGTGGCCAGCATAAAAAAATAACTAGGCAGCTAAAAACAAAAAACGATCATGAGCTGGGTGTGTTTGATTTTGTTGCAAACAGTCAATGCACACAGAGAAATAAAGTGCCAACCGAATCGAAAAGTATATTTTAATAGTAACAACTTATAATTTCAGTTAGTACAACGATATTTACATTAGATTTCAGAATATTTTTGGGGTTGCAACTAAAATTCAGTTGAATTAACCAAACTTTGTTGTGAAAACTAATGTTAAATTGTGCCAACCGACTGAACTTCTTAATAACCGAATTTGAGTCCTAGTAACCGAATTTCAGTTGGCAAATAGCTACATTTTTCTCTGTGTGTGTGTATGCATATGTAAAGCAGAACAGAATTATATAAAACAATCAGTGTCAGTGTTGTCAATCCATTTAGTTAAAAATCGTAAAGTTTTAGGAAAAAGTCTTAAACTTTTTTATTTTGTAAATAAAATTATTCAACATAAGCTTAAGATCCTTTATCTATCTATATATATAAAATACAATGTTTGTATGTTTGTCCTCTATAGACTCTAAAACTATCCAACAGATTTGGCCCAAACCAGTTTCATTTGAAAGGTTATAGTCCAAATTAGGTTTTCGGCTATATATATTTCAAGTGGGCGTGGCCCCTCCCACATAAATTGAATAACATCATATATCTTGACTATTGTGATAGCAAGAGTTTTGAAACATTGCAGTATCCCATATGTTACTGATTTGAATAATCAGGAAAAAATGGGCGGGATCGGACCAGTGGGAGTGGCAGCTCCCATACAAAGTAAATATTTAATATCATATATCTACAGTACTATAATAGCCATGGTCTTAGAAATTTGTGCACGTTGATTATTTGTTACGAGTTGCTTTTAAACCCGACATAAATGCTTCACCAGTAGAATTTTTTCACCAAACAAAAATTTCTGACTCTGCAAGCGATTTCGTCTCTAATTTCCAAACAATGATGCAAAAACTTAAACCAACCGAAACATTTCATCACTCAACGCCTCGAACTTTTATTTAAAAAAATCTTCAAAATTCGACACACGTTTTCGTCCGCAACGACTGCATTCGGCCTTCACCTACTCACCCGTATGATGGTCCATACTTGGTAATAAAACGTTTTGAAAAATTTTTCAAAATTTTATTTCGGGGTCGCAAAAGTAATATCAGTGTCGATCGGCTGAAACCTGCCTTTATCTGCAACAATTATCTCAACATTATTTCTACTAGACCTACCGCCTTAGAAAGCAACACACCTGATATTTCCAGAAATTTACAACATCATCAAGTTCCTAATGACATCGATCTCAACTCTAGATCCACATAGGTCATCTAAAAATAAAAAAAGATCTTATTGCTTAAATTGGTTATAAAAGTGATTTTTTTCAGCAACATTATACGGATTTTTCTAACAAAATCTTTCTATTTTTTTAACTTTTCGTTTTTTTTTTTTTTTTTAAATTTATAGAAAAATTTTTTAAACAAGTATACAGGCTTTAACAATGGCAAAGGATTAACTCTTTTTTTTTTATAAATAACTTGTTCTTAGTTTATTCTATTGCTTAATAACTTAATGCAAATTTAAACTATAGATAAACTTAATCTTCATATTTCAGACAATTAAATATGTTTCTTAAAAAGAAGTATGACAGTGATCCGCTGTAAATATAATATATTAACAATCAACAATTTTTCATAAAAAACACTCAAATGCAATAAATGCCTCCTGTGCTTATATTAAATGTTGAACACATTGCATTCAAAAAAGCGTTTATTTAATTTTGTGAGTGGTACACACTTTGTATACAAATCAGTTTGTTTGGCTTTGTTTTTTGTCGCTGGCCAGTCTCTCTTCGTTTTTTTTCAAGCTATGTAGCAGTTATACGACAGAAAACGATTTTATTGCTAGCCAGCTATTGTGTGTGTTTATGAGTAACTGTTTGTTCAAATTTTATTTCTACCCAACAAAAAATATAGGAAGGATTCTTAAAGAATCAATATTTCATTGATTCCAAATTCATTCCTGATTTCCCGCTTCTAAAGACGTTCTTTTTCACAACTTCCAAAGTTGTAATTTAATCTTTCCAAATCTAGTCTATCCAACTCGAGCCAATCACAAATTTGGGGGGGGGGGGGGGGGTAAATAGGAGGGGAAAAATATACCATATGTATTTTTTTTTGTCAAGGAACATATCTGAAATATGAGAAATTAAAATTTTTTGAACCCAACTTTAAAATCCTCGAGAAAAGAGGCTATCGGGATTCTCTCCTAGGAGAGAATCCCGTGTGAACATCAACAGAATTGAACTTTCATTAAACCATAAGCATTGCTTAAGATGCAGTGAATAAGAATCATAAGAGAGACAAGCCTATGACAAGCCCATATAAAATTCATTGGTTCCGGTCCAAATTTTCATAACATCCAAATCCAAAGCATTGCAATGTATTGATTCTTTATCTATTCTTTTGATGTTTGTTTTTTCTGGGTAAGTCTGCAAGTCTTTATTGCTGTTTGTAAAAACTAGAAGCTTTTACAATGATTTTTACTACTCAGTTTTTCGTTTTCAAAAAATAAACTTTAACTATGCTACTGCTGTTAAAAGTTGATGCAAGTTCAAATTAAAGTCATTGGAAAAACTTTAGTTTTGTTTTTTACTTAGCTGTTGAAACAGTTAAATTTAGATGCTTTTGCTGAAGCAGCGCTAGTTATTTAATCACTGGTTTAAATTGGAGACAAATCGTGAAAGTTGCCAGCTCTGCAAACAAGCATAGGGAATAAGAGAAACATTTGTAGTATTCTTCTGAAGAAATTTATTCAAATGGGACCAACTTAAAATGACGAAAAAATAATTCACAACAATTTTAAGTAAAAGAATTTTCATGGGCTAAATCAAACGCAAGTGATGCCAGGTTTTGTCAGAAAAATCGTCGTAATTAAAAATATTAAGTTTAAATAAAAAAATGTAACAAACAAAAACGTAACGAAAAAAAAAATTACAGAGGTGAACAATTTTTTTTGCGGCATATATTCCCAACAAAACTACAAATTTTTACACTTTTGTATTAACTAAATCAAAAGTTATTAAGTTTTTTACGAAATATGTACATATATCTTGTTTTGCGCTCCACATCATCTTTTTTTTAGTGTGACTTTCTCTGCTGCACGTCTATACATTTTGACATCTAACAGTAGTTCTCTTTTTTGTTTTGATTTTACGTTCGTTGTTTTGGTCATGCAGCCAAACAATAATAATATAAATTGTTAAACTTTTGTATTCAGTAGGTCAATTGCAGCAAAACAATAATGAAGTATTTTTTTTTTTAATTTTTGTATAAAAAATTTACTCTATGCGCCAAAAAGTCGATTCTGAATATCTCAGATATAATACAAGATATCGAGAAACTGGTTACGGAATTAGAAAAAAGATATTTGCATTATATATAATCCATTTCTAACTATTTTTTCTCAAATGGGCAGTGGTGTAAACTAATAGTGAGCTGGCGAGTTCTCGAAACGAAAACTTTAAGTTTCATTAATCCACCTTATCTGTATAGTTACAGAAAAAACTGCAATTCTTACAGAAAATTTGCTAATATTAAGCCAGCAGATCATTTTGCCAAAAGTTATTAAAATTTAGTATTAGTAATTTTAGTAAACTCCTAATGGAAATCGATTTGCTATGATTACACCCCCACCAGTTGATCGAGACGGCAGATTTTTTTTCTAAGATACTTGATATTGTTATCAGATGTAATGTGTTAAAAATAAGAAAAATCAGTATACGCGTTCAAAGATTATGACGATATTTCTTAAATGTTGATACAATTTCATATATTTTTGCTCTATTTTGCCACAAATTCATGCAGACGCTACGATAATGTAACTCAAAACTGTAACGGGTTGCCGAAATAGAAAAATGAGACCCTTTTAAAATTGGCAAACCTACACATAAAAATAAATTTGTTGACTACCCAAGTAAAAAAGTTTTGATATTATTATATTTATTAGTTATTTATTGTTTCAAAATATGTAGTTATGCTTTGTATTGATAACACAAATTGATGTTATCATTTTTCTGTGAAAATTTTATGTAATTTTTTTACTTGGGATATAATAAAATATAAAAAATAAGTACATATTTACAAAGATAATGTATACATTTTTTTTTTAAATAAAAATTTTAATTAAAAAGTGCGTAAGTGTTCAAACGTTTAAATAATGGAGCGTAAAAATAAAAATAAATTTTGCTATATGAAATTTTATCAAACTTTAAGAAATTTTTCATAATCTTTGAATCCGTAAACTGAATTTTTCTCAGTTTTCACACATTACATCTGATAAAAATAGCAAGTATTTAAGCAAAAAATCTGCCGTCGCGATCAACTGGCTGGATTCACACTAAAAATTGAATTGCGTTTAAAAACTCTAAATGAGCTGATCTAAAAATACTGAGAGATACGTATATTTTTTTAAAGCTATCTTTTAAGAATGAGGTCACTTTGATCATGGGTGAAAAACCGTGTCGTACAGTGTTATAATAGAAAATTATTTTGAATGTTCAAACATATTTACATTAAAATCATAATTGGAAGGGAAAAACAAACGCATCACATTTTGTTCAGTGGATTCTATGATTTTTTTAGTTAGTTTTATTGACTCTGAAAAGAGAATAAAATACAACTGATCTTAAATAGAATTCTTAATGAGAACAATGTTTTTCACATTTATTGTTGCCTTCATGTTTTCCTTAAGAAGGAGGAAGATAGAATAACAAGATACAAAAACAAAACACAAAAACAGAATACATGCATATAACTGCTGCAAAATAGTTTTAGTTGTTTTTTTTTTTCAAATATATCATCAATTTCGATCATGATTGGTTTTGTTACAAAAGAAACACTCATAATATGTTTATGCTTAACTAATTTTCTTGAAAAATAATATAAACTGTTCACACAAAAAAAATCTAGGGGAACGCTTATCAAGAAAAGGGTATAATATTACCAAGTACAGTAGGAGCATTTGAACTAATAACTATTTCTAGGAAAGTTTGTCAGTCAACTTAGGAAAATGATTTGGATAAAATTATTATGACATTTAACTACAAACCTTTGGACAATTAAGCAGAATATCGTAATAAAAATATCAACTGTATTTCATAAGAATCCCCAGATAGTTTAATAAATTATTCCATTTTATTAGATTAAAAATGCTGTTCTTTTTGTTAATGCATTCAAATTTATTTTTATTTATAAAATACATAACAAATACATGACAATAATATTAAATATTGCCCAAAAATATTTTAATTTTTGCATTAAAAATATAAAAATTGTTTTTCGGACTTTCTATATTTTCATATATTTAGTTAAAATATTGTTCTACCCCAAGTCCAAAAATCTAATATGATGTTGTCATATTAGATTTTATTTGATGCTTTTCAAAAAGTTTGATCATTTTCATGATAGACAATACAATTGTTTCATTGGCATTACCCAAATTTTCAGTTGTCTCCAATAGAAAAACATAAATGGCTTAACTCAAACCGAGACATTACATACAACAGACAAAATAAACTCTGCCAATCGTTTTGTCTGCCTTAGGGCCATTATTACAACTTGCCAATAGCTAAAGTTCAGATGTTATCTGACAGATTATTAGTTTTTCCTTATTATAAGTATACTTTAAGCTAAAAGTGACCGATAAGCTAATGGGAATATATTGTTGCCTTTAACTTTAAACGTAAGTTTTATGTGTTTAAAGTTACCACATTTCCTGCTCTATAAAAAAGAAGAAGAAAATACCGAATTTCACAAATTATTGTTTGTTTGTAAACAAATAAATAAAAGTACGTTGCCACTACGTATTTTTATAAACCAATTCATAAACTAATAATCGGTTTTTAGTTTGGTGCTGCCACATTATCAAAAATATTAATTTTATTTTATTGGGAAGTTGTAATAACGAAAAACATTATAGCTCACTTTATTCCTCATTTTAGCTAAAGTTACTTTTTACTAACATGTACTTTAAAGGCAAGTTGTAATAACGGCCCTTAGTGTGTAAACTGCATGATCTGGTAACCCTAATTATAAAATCAAACTATTGAAATAACAACAATTTCGATATACTTTGTATGTCAGTACATGTATCACGGGTGCTCTAGAATTGGGTTTTGACAAAAAAAATTTCCCACAAAAAGTGAGTATGGGGCTTGAATACACTATATTTATGATTAAAAAAAAAACGCATTTTAAAAGTTATGACCATTTAAAGTTTTTGGTTTTAAAAAATTTGACTGCCAATTTTTTTTTTTATTTTGGATTAAAAGATTCAAACCCATAATTTTTTTACTACAATATATTCTGAATTCAACTTGATCTGGTATTTTAATTAAAAGTTCCGATAAAATTGAGTTTATTTGAGCATACATATGTGTTTTATGTCTATGCTTGAGTATATAAAAAAAATAAATTCTCACGAAAATACAGAAAAATGTTATGGGCAAAACAAAACAACTCCGTAGGATATCTCTTCAAATGTCACAAGATATAGAAGAGTTATTTATTCCTAACTTTAACTTATTAAATTCAATGTTTAATACATCTATATGTGATTCTTGTCGCAAACAAATACTTAAAACAAAAAAAAAATCTTCTTCTGCAATGTCATATATAATTTGTAACTACAATAATGTTGAACGCCCTAAGCCATCTATCAGAGGTAAAGATTGTATGTGTTACATTTGCTCAAATGCACAGATTTTAAGTTAAATAAAATTGAATCGTCGTCCGTCAAACAGAAAAAACCTACACCAACTGCAAAAAAGGCGGTGCTTTGCACTAGCTGCTTAAGCCCATTGTGTAGAGGAAAATCCCACAAATGCAATAAACAAACTAAATTTAGAAACGTTCTAAGTATGACTGGAGCAAAAATGCTGGAACACATATCCTCTAAAACGGTAACAAAAAATCATTAGCTAGCAATAGCTCATTAAAAGTATCTTTAGAGAATAATCGGGGAAGACGTCCTCTAATAGTCTCTGTTGATAGCACTTCTGAAAATTCTGAAGATGGTAAACAATTAACTGCACACGATATTTCAGTTTTAAAATCTACACATAATTTTAGAAATAAAAAAACCTTAAAAATATCATCACCCCCTTGCACCCCCCCCCCCCCCCGTGCTACGTGCCTGCCGTTACCGATATAATTGAAATATCAATACCCTTAACATGCCGTTACCGAAATAATCTAACAAGATCTGAAAAATAATTTCTGCAAATTTATATATTTTCAAAAAGTTTGATCATAAACTAACCAGTCATTAAAACTCGGGCATAATGGGGCTAAAAATATCGGTGTGCATTAACATTAGTTTCAAATATAAATTGTGAATATTTAAAGTTTCACTTTGTAACACTTTATTTCAGGAATGGCAAATTGAATTGTACTTTTTTCGGTATATTTTGGACCTTCGCTGGTACAGTGGTACTACCGCGAATCATTTGATACGATTTTAAATGTTTGTTCTGAATTCGCGAAACTTTAAAAAATAGTACTGCCAACGTTGTGGCAGCAAAAAGCGCAACAAAAATTGTAAAAAGCGTCATCTTCTGTTCAAAAAGAGTATAAGAGCACCAGACAACCTTTTCTTTTAAATTTGGTTACAAAGTTGAACAAATGAACCTAAGTTTACCAGAAAACATTTTTGTATTTCCTGCTAAAATAAAGTAACCACATTTCTTCACCGATAATATCGTTGTTAAGTCCACTATTTGTTCGTACTTTTTCGAAAATATTTGTGCACATAAAAAAAATAATACTATTCGTATTAATTTAACAAGACCTTTTGTTTTAAAATTTTAAAAAATTTGAGTTTTCAATAGTCTTTACTGCAGCTTTTTTTTTGGACTAAACCGAAATTGGTTAGAAAACACTAACGACATGTTACAAACTCACCAATTTAGTGCTTTTTTATGTTTTGTCACCATGAGTAAAATTTTCGTGTTTTGTGTTATTGAAAAGTACCATAAACAGTGACAAAAGCATCAAGTTGGCATCACTGTTTAAAACTTTAAACAAACATTCAGACTGCACAAATGGAACTAAATCATTCTAACAACTACTTGCAAATATTTTCTTAAATTAGTATTAAAGAACAAATTTTAAGCTCAATGATCCAAAAAACTTCGATTTTTTAACAATAACAAGCTTGAAGCGATTATAGTGGTCTAAAGTTCGAGTGATATTACTACATGCAATTCTAGAATTTACAATAATTTCTGCAAATATGACACTGGGCGAACAAATTTGGGGATGGTCGAAAAAATACAATTATACCGTCGGCTTGGTACAAAATCTAAAAGCCCATTTTATATCCCTGCTTCATTTACATATATAATTATTAGACAGGTTTTTTGAAGCACCTGATTTATTTTGTTTGTTTTTATTCAACCTTTCAATATTTTATAAATCAATTTGTTTCGCAAAAATTCCATGCTTTTTATAATTTAAAAAATAATTTATTTTTATCTCAATCTTACACTAATTAAATTTTATAAAAAATGTAAGCACAGAAATGAAATGAAGGTAAGCCTTACATAAATTTATAAAATATGTTTTCCAAAACTTTATTTCACATCATATTAGCAAGTAAATGCTAGATTTCGATAAAAAATAATTAAGTTTTTAGTTTTAACGAAATAATAAAAATTCAAAAATAGACCCGGTGATTTTTTAAGAATGACAACTAAATATTTGCTTACATATCACACTTTTGTCAAAAAATCGTTATTTTTGATGCAAAAATCGTCATTTATTTATTTTGGGTACTAAAAATCGGCAAGCCTGGCAATACTGAAAAACGAACAAAAATAGATTCAAAACTTTTTAACAAAAAATTTGATTTTAACAAAACAATTAAATTTATATAAAAAAAAATGTAAAACAAATCAAAAAATATTCGTTATCCCTCAAAAAGAATAGCGGTGTCGATATAGCTATGTCCGTCTGTCTGTTGAAATGGCCAATATAGAAGCGGTGTTGCTAGTTTTCAGTCAAATCGTTTTTCGATATTACACTCACAAGAACTTTTCCATAAAAAATCAACAGTTATTTAAAAGTTAAATCGATATAGTTGTTTCAATGGAATATACAGTCAAATTACTAAAGGAACATATTTTTTAACGTTCTGTCTGTTATTCAACAAAAAAAAAAATAACCAAAAAACGGACTTTCCGTAATAGTTAAAATATTCAGTTAAAATTTTCTATTTAAAACAAAAAGTTGTTATATTATATTGAGTATTGAAATAAACGAAAAAAATCTATTGTTTTTATGAATTTTATCAATTAATATTCAACAGTTGAAAATAAACTAAAAAATACAATTGTTTTAAACGAAAAGTAAGTAGTCCTGTTTTTAACTGATTTTCAGTTAATTTAATGTGTATATTCAGTAGTCTTTACGGAAAAAATATTGTGAGTGTATGAGCAGTGAAAATAAGCAAAATCGGTTTACTGGTTCAAAAGTTATGAGTGAAAATGTGAGAAGACCTCGAAACATTTTTAAGCAAATTTATAAAATATTCTTTTGTTTCCTATTTTATCATTCATGATAAGGCTTGCCAGATACTCTTTTTCGTTATCCCCAACAAATCAAAAAATCCCCAATTAGAAAAAAGGTTGAACAAAATAATTCAGTTAAAATTTCTTATTTAAATCGACTGCATCAACCAGAGTTTCCACACACTTTTATCGATATCAGATCAAAAAAATATCCAGGAACAAAATCCCCAAAGTTTAACAATGTAAATTCAAAACGTTTTTTTCTAATTATCATTCTCAACCTTTAATAAATTTGCAAGGAAATAAGAGTTTAATTAACTCTATTAAAAACCCCATTAAATTTAAATGACATTCACTTTCAGAACTTTTTTATTTAAAACATATCCTTAAAAACCCAAATTTTTATTTGATACATACAAAAATAATCTAAAAATTTCTAGGAGTCGTAAACGAGAATTCATCTTTGAAGAACGTTTTCTAAAAAGTAGCACAAAGTAAGTAACCATTTTGTGAATAAGCGTATAGATTTTTTTTAATTTTTCAGTCAAGAAAGATTGTGTTTTGACCTTCGAACAAAAATTTTAACATTTAGTAAAATATTTTTAACTTTTTTAACTTATTTTGGATTAATTTAATCTTAAAGTTATTCGTTTGAATCTATATGACATCTTATTTTTTCGATCTACTTTTTTAGGGGTTTTCTATAAAATGTTTCAAGAGAATTTGAAATTTGTAATATTAAAACCCTGCTACAGGTGCTTGGAAAAACAGATTTCATAAAGGCTTTAACCAGACTGATTTTATTGTAAATCTTTATTCAATTAAAATATTTATTAAAAATTTTATTATTTTTTTTTTTTTTAAATCCCCGTAGCCCAATTTAAATTTCTGCCCAATAACAAAACAATAGAAACAGATATAAATGAAAGATCAATAAAAATCCAAATTTAGGGACAAAGCCCAAAGTCTGGCAAGCCTGTTTATTATTCTTATTTAAGCTTATGGACTTATGTAGTAAAAAAGCTTTAACAACTCATAATAGTTAGCTTTTCTAACATACCGGGCTAAAGGATGGTGTTGGTTGCTAACAGTCGCGAGGTTCGGAGTACGATTCCCGATAGAGGTTTGACTTTTTTGTTTATTATTATTTTTTATACTACATACTACCTATATGCATTACGTAGCTGAACTGTTTTTAGTTTTTTAATTATAATAATTCTTATTATTGTTTTCTAACATCACTTTTTATCAGGATTGGCAAACACTAACATGTTAATAACGAAAATTGTCTAATATCCCCATAAGACAAAGTGTTACAGAAGGCGATCATCTATTATTTTAACTACATATTTATTAATTTTTTTGTTTTTTAATTTTTTTATTTTTGTTGTATTTTAATTTTCTTCTTATTTATACATAATAAAATATGTATACAAATAAATTTAAGAAAACAAACAAAAAAAATATATACGGAGTTCACTGGTATCGAACCGTCGTCCTACGAATAATAGGCGAGACCCTAACCTACTATGTCGATATGAGCCGTTTATTATTTTCAAAAAGTGCTTATAAAGGGTGTTTTTTATAGAGGTGCAGAACTTTGAAATTGAATAAAACAAAGATGAAATTTTTAAATTGACATGAAATTTACTTTATTCGAAAGATAATCTTCTGGCTTTATAATTAAAATATGTCTTTTGGCATATGACCGCCACGGCTGGCTCGGGCGTAGTCTGATCTGGAGGTCCAAATTTCGATGGCCGTATATTGGCAATAACGCGGAGAATGGTGTCCACCAAGTGGTCAATCGTTTCGCGCTTATCGGCGTAGACTAGCGATTTCACATATGCCCACAGAAAACAGTCCAGCGGCGTTAAATCAAACGTCTTGGAGGCCAATTTACGAATCCGAAACGTGAAACTATGCGGTTACCAAACGTTTCCTTCAATAAATCAATTGTGGCACGAGCTGTGTGACATGTTGCGCCGTCTTGGTGAAACCACAGCTCCTGCACATGGTTGTTCAATTGATGAACGAAAAAGTCAGTAATCATGGCTCTATAGCGGTCACCATTGACTGTAACGTTCTGACCAGCATCGTAACGGTGCAACAGTGTCTCAACATACACTTGAGAATTATTTATTTATTTGGTATTATAAAGGCCCCAACACAATTAGGTTATATAGGCCACACTTGAGGATTATCATCACTCCAAATACGGCAGTTTTGTTTATTGACATATCCATTTAACCAAAAGTAAGATTTATCGCTAAACAAAATTCGCAAAATTCGTGCGCGATACGTATTTCGAACAGAACCATGCTTTTCAAAATAAATTTGCACAATTTGGAATCGTTGTTCAGGCGTCAGTCTATTCATGTTGAAATGACAAACTTAACATTAATCACTTGACAGCTGACAAAATGGCCGCCAGTTAAAAAAGTGTTGCCAACTTAAAGTTCTATACCTAAATAAAAAAACACCCTTTACTTTCATGGAATTCGTGTTAAGAGTCATTATTAGTAAGAATTTACTATAAAATGATGAGTTTCATCATCTTCTTCCAAATTTAGCCATTTCTAGCCATTGCTTCACTTTAAGTTTTCGCAACCTTGAAAGCAATACGTTGAGGCCTCTCGATTTTGTATCGCGTATTCTTAAAATAATTAAACTACGTATAAAAATGTACAAGTTATTAATTCATAATTAAGTTTGTTTTGTATATTAGAAATTTACAATATTGCAAATAAAAGGAACAATGGAAAATTTTCCGGTTTTTATGTTTATAAATTCATATGTAGATGGCTAAATGTTATAACCGAAAATAATATTGTCTTAGGGAATATTCTTTAGAATATAACTTTAGTTAGTGATAACACTAAACCAACTTTTGAGTTATGACTGTTACGTACTGCCTTATGGGTGGGTTTGAAATTCTAGTATCATTGAATTCAGCATAAGGTGACATAAACTAATTGGGTATAACAAATTATTGTTATAAAACTTTCGTTCTAAGAAATGATTGTTATAATTTTTGAATTTTCGATTCTGGTTAAACTAAGCTAATTTTAAACATGTTAAAATTAAAGAATTATTATTTTTTCCTTTTTTTCTTTAGGACAAAAATTTACAATTATAAAAGTTATATCTCGGACAATTAAATTGTGGGACAAGGAATTTTTTCGGATGAATGAACAATATTGTTGGATGTCATGATAATGACTTTTGAGAAGTATATATGTACAATTAAATTAATATATTAAAGCCTTCGGCATTCGAACTTGGAGGTTCACACATTTTGCTGTCAATTCAGAGTTGTTGTGGTAATGATATATGAAATAACTAAATAGTTACACCTAACTTATACTTACAATTTATACTACATTTTAAGCTGACTTACGTTAATAATGTGTCGATACGATTGGTCGTTGAAGATGTTTTCTCTAGGGTCCTTCCCGCAACTATGACGTTGAAGTGTGTTAAATAGTATGATCTGTTGTGGATTTTTTCTTCTATTATGCAGTTTCCACTAGACCTTTTTTCGTCTTCTTTACTTTGTATGAATATTAAAAACAGATTCCCTAAATTGAACCTTTGCCACTCAGACTCTATATTTGCTTCTCAACCAAATTACGGTTTGGCAAAGTATAAATATTTTATGACTGAGGAAACAAAATGTGACAGTGGTGACTCGCTATATGCAACCACCACTAAATTGAATTAAATGTTGCAAAGCACAATCTTGTTAAATAGGAATTTAGAATTAGCAAAAATATACACTCAGGGAACTTCTGCTGTAAATATTTGTAGTTGTTTGAGTTGTAATACAGTAATCTTTATTTTTAAGTGAAAAAATAGTCATTTGTAGAAGAAATTATTTTTTTTTTACTACATATGTAGTTTATTTAAAAACACAAACCACATCGAATTACTGTAATATGATTTTACATTTATTTTATACAGTAGTTTTTTTTTATTTAAAAAAATAAAACAAAAAACAAATAAATGTTTGTTTATTTTTCACTGCATATGTTGTTCATTTTTACTACAATTGTGGTTCATTTTTTGAACAGTAAAAAACAAATGGCAATGTTAGTTGAATTTACAGAAATGTAAGTCGTCATTTCTTTAAATAAAATTTAATTTGTTTTTAACTACATTTGCAGTGGTCTTTACCTAAATAGTATTCTAGCCCGTAAAAGGGGGCTAGAATTTAAAATAGTTTTTTTGGGAGTGCTACGGTATGTTTTTTAATTAAAAAGTATAAAAATATTCGTTCGAATCAATTTTTACACTCCTGACACACACACTGGTTCACACATTCATGTATAAAAACATCCGTCAACGCAGCCGTTGTCATTTAATTTGCGTTTTCTCACCGCAGCCGCTGCAAAGTTGTATCTATACCAGGGATCGCCAAAAAATGTTTGGTTGTGCATTAGTGAGTAAGAGAGAGAAAAAAATTGAGAGAATTACAGTCATAGAAAAATGTTAGTAACTGACGCCATTCTGATATTCATACAAAATAAGATAATCAAATACACCTGATTAAAAATGGTTTAAATATAACAGTGTATGATATTATATAATTATATGTTATTTTGTGCGGTTAAGGTGACACAAATATATGTATGTTTTTATATATTATTTCATCAACATACATAAAATTATACAATTAATTAATATTAATTCAAAAATATTTAATTACACATTACATTTAATTGTAAATCAAAATTCTCAATTACAATTACATGTAATAGGTAATTGAGGACGTAATTAATTTCAAAATGTATTTCACATCCCCTAAGCCTGCTTAAAAATTAGATTGCGCAACTATGTTTCTTAACAAAAGTTTTTTAGTTTTATCGCCTTTATTACATATCCAATTTTTATTACGATATGTGGGTCCGCGCAAAGATACTTCCCTTGTTAGACTTAATAACTTTAGGGCATGTTATTATTAGGTCTTTACAAGAAGATAACAAATCTTTTGTTTTACGAAAATCGGTTTAAAAAAAAATAAGGCGACTTTTCAAAAACTTCTTTTGAGTAAAAAAAACACATTTTCAAATGTACAAAAATAAACATATAAGTAAATAAAAAAATAAAGAAATAAATATATAAATAAATAAGTAAATAAATAAATAAATAACTAACCAACTAAATAAAAAAATAAATAAATGAATAAGCAAATAAATAAATAACTAACTATTAAACTACTAACTAAATTATTTATATTAGTATGAAAACAATCGCAATGTCTTTTAAGAACATATTCCGTACATTCCTTAAATGTTTTATAACATAAAAGGCATTGTATGTTACCAAAAGCATTTTTGATCATACAATATTTTTTGAGTGTAATCATTAAGTTTTTGTCTGTAAACATGAAAAAAATGTTAAGGCATCCGCTGAACATGTACACTAGGGTGGTCCTTATTTTTCAACTTGCGATTTTTGGGGCTGCCCCCCTCTTAAAATATTTGTTTGGGTACAAAAATTCACCATGCAAAAAATTAGAGTTCTAGCATAACGGGAAGATGTCCCGCATCGCCCTTGAAAATCGGGCCCCTTGGAAAAATGGTCATAATTAAAAAAAAAAATTCTAATTTTTTTTCTTCAAAATTAAAAAAATATAAAATAGTTTTTGTGTTGGGTTTAATCATAACTACTCAGATAAAAAATATTACTTTCCCAGAAAATCGCTAACTTACCCTAACTTTGTGTCAAAAAACTTAATAAATATTTTGGGGGTACCTCAAAGTGACTTTTTTGCAATTTTGAAAATTTTATTCAACAAAAATCAAAAACCTGATGTTTGCTGTCAAGTATTTTATTAAACACATCTCAAGTATTAAATAAGCCAAGTATTACGGATATCCGTTGTCAAAAATTTTTGTTAGAGCATTTTGATTCTAGCGGATTTCAACGTTTTTTTAAATTTGTATAGACTTGTTTTTTTAATAAGATTTTTGTAATATTTTATCAATGTTATTGTGTATGCTATTTTATATAATTGTAATAACTTTATTATAAAGTATAATTTTTCGTGTTCATAGTTAACCTGTGTTTTCATGGGGTCACAATTGACCCTCGTATTTTAAAGAGTCAAAAATCACAAAGATGACATAAAATAAATTTTTTTTATGTTTCTAATTGTAATTTATTTACATTTTAAAATTAATTAAAATTAATTATTTAGTATAAATTCAGACATTTGTATTCATATTAAAATTGATTTTTTTGTACATATTCAGGAGTATTTTCGAAAAACGTATTTTTAATTTAATAGTGTAAATTTTTTTCCCTCAAAATTATTATTATGGAAAAGTTTTAAGTTCTAATTTTTACTTAATTGACCTACTCGAAGACTAGAAACGGTTAACGAAATTTTTTTTAGAATAAATATAAATTGAATTATTCCTTTCTTTATTTTATTTATAAATTTTGCCACAAAGCTGCATTTTTCTTACGTGGGTCATATTTGACCCCAGGTTAACATGGGTTAACTATCAACAGAAAATATAGTATTTTTAAATAAAGTTATTACAATCATATAAAAAGGCATATACAAAAATATTGATGAAATATTATTAAAACCTTGTTTTAAAATAAAAATATATAAAAATAAAAAAAAACCTTGAAATCCCCGAGAATCAAAATGCCCTAAAAAAAATTTGCCAACGGATATGCGTAATACCTGGCTTATTTAATACTTGAAATGTGCTTAATGAAATACTTGACAGCAAACACTAGGTTTTTGATTTTTGTTGAATAAAATTTTCAAAAATGCAAAAAAGTCACTTTGAGGTACCCCCAAAATATTTATTAATTTTTTTGACACAAAGTTAGGGTAAGTTAGCGATTTTCTGGGAAAGTAATATTTTTTATCTGAGTAGTTATGATTAAACCCAACACAAAATTTATTTTATATTTTTTAAATTTTGAAGAAAAAAAATTTGTAATTTTTTTTTTAATTATGCCCATTTTTCCAAGGGGCCCGATCTTCAAGGGCGATGCGGGACATCTTCCCGTTATGCTAGAACTCTAATTTTTTGCATGGTGAATTTTTGTACACAAACAAATATTTTAAGAGGGGGTACAGTCAAAATCTCGTTTTTATTTTTCGCCCATACAACGAAAGACGACCCTAATGTACACTTGTCGCATTCTCATCGACGACTAAATGAAAGAGCACAAGAATGTGTGAGGTAGAGAAATTTTAGTTTGCACAATTGTGCAATGAAATGGCGACCCCTGATCTATACCAGCCAGGGTTGTCAGATTTTTTTGAGCTCCATCGCCAAACCGGATGTTAAAAATCGCCAATAGTCTAATTTGTTCAGTTTTTGTTAATTTTTTTTATTTAAAAAATAAAATTTTGTTTACACAAAAAAAAGCTAGTATAATATTTAAAGTCAAAAATTGCCAAAACCTAATAAAAAAAAACTAAAAAATCGCCAAAAGTAAATTTAGTTTAGTTTTTGTTATTTTTTTTATTTAATTAATAAATATTGGAAACTTTGCATACCTATTCTAATTTAGCAAAAAAAGATATACGCATTTACATATATATATATATATATGTATACATTGTGTTGAGTTAGTGCTATATATTTTTAAATTAGATAAAAATGGTGATCATATGATCTGTAAAAAAAAGTAAAAAAAAAATTAAGTACATAAGTAAATAAGATCGTAAGCTCCAGCCTCATCGATTTCATTACTTTTATACATATTATTTGAATTGAATTTTTTTATTATTTCATTAGTCGGTGTAAAACAATTGCAGCACAATTTGTTAACGTTCATGTGATTTATTATTCTCAATAGAGCGTCTAAAAGCTCATATTGAATTTTATTTCTTAATCGTGGTATGGTATAATTCATTATGGAAAATACCCTTTCAACGCAGGCATTACTGGTTGGAACAACCAACATATTAAGAACGGCCAAAGACAATTCTTTAAAATGGTACGTACCTGCTGCATCATGATAATCAAACACTTTTGGCCAAAAATCAAGTAAATTTGTTGGAATTTCGTTATTAAAATAACTATTCCAATTTATGAACGGAAGTTCATATGTCATACGACATGACATGACTTTTGATGTCGTTTTGACACTATATATGAAATTCACTTAAAATAATAACAAAACAAAATCATGCAAGTAAGGTTACCCGACTATATTTTTTTTTTATTAGTAATGATAACAAAAAAAGACAAACTATTTAACAAAATCACTGAAATAATATAAATGGTGAAAATAGCCAAGAAAATCGCCAGTTACATCATAAATTGCCAAAAAATCGCCATACCGCCATATGGAAAATCTCGACGCCAAACACGTTTCAAAATCGCCATGTTTGACGAGAAATCGCCATATCTGACAGCCCTGATACCAGCGATTGGCATAACACATACTATTACATTTACGCTTGTGTGTGTGTATTTATTTTCTTTATTTTCTTTATTTGCTTTTGAGTTTAATTTTGTTTTTTTCCATGTTGCCAGCTCAATTTTATTTAATGTTTAAATAAAGTGTCTAATATGTATAATTCGCTTAAAAATGATCAAACAAACGATCTAACGAACGATTGAACGAAATTGTCTAAGATCGATTGAACTAGAAGAGCGACCTAGTTCATTGAGATCAATTGAGCTAGAAAGAGCGCTTACTCAAACGAACTGGATTGATTGCCCAAGTCACGGATGTTAAAGTTGGTGCAATTGTACTTTTTTTTGTACAATTTGACCTTCTAAAGTACCGTGGTACTACCGCGACTCGTTGGGTACAATTTAAACATTTTTAATTTTTCCCCTTTTAGAATTTTTATTATAGAAAACAAATTGTTAGTGTGTCCTTTTTCATTGCATTTATTCGTTTTATGTAATGAGCGCTTAAAATATATGCGACCATATCCGATTTGACGATTCATCACCATTTTGAATATTTTGTAGAATAAAATTGGCGATTTTTTTTTTTAAATATCGCAAATTTGAAGATTTTTCACAAAATTTATCTGGCAGACTTGTATAGAGCTCTTACATATATTGACACTTGTTGCAACCAATTTCACTTTCATTTTGAATTTATTAATATTCTGAAGAAGTGAAAATTTAATTAAATTATTGTTAAAGAAATGAAAGAAAATGCCACACAATCTTATATAAAGTTATGCGAAGTTTTGACAACCAAAGTCAACTTTAATAACGAACTATTAATGGGGTTCCATAAGTTTACTCCAGAAAATGTTATTTCAGGTAAAACAAGTAATATTGTACCTATTCTAGTAAAAATGTTCCCGAATGAAATTGCAAATTTTGATTCAATAAATAATCAATTTAGAGCTTTCGCTGATGTTGAGCAACTGAAGTCATTAAAAAATTAAAACATTTGTAGTTTTTGGTCGGTAGTAGCTAATTTTCAAAATGAACTGAATTTCAATATGTTTCCGGACATTTCTAGAGTCGTTGCTGGAATTTTATCCATTCCATACTCATCTGCAAATGTGGCAAGAGTTTTTTCTTTTCAAAATATTATAAAAACTATGGAAAGAAATAGACTACATGTGCATTATCAAGTCTCATACAGACAAAGGATTGGTTAAGACGACAAATTCGTGCTGCTATGATGTAGAAATTCCAAATAGTTTATTAACTAAAAAAATAATTCCATGATTTTGATTTCATATGTTCATAAGACTTTGTTGTACCTTATGTTACTGTTAAGTTTTGTTTTTTTGTGTACAATTGAATTTTCATGTACTTTTTTTGTTGTTTTAATAAATTCAAAAAAAAAATGGTACCATGAATGTCCAAAAAGTACAATTTTTTTGGAGGATGGTACAAAATTGAAAACCCCATTTAACATCCCTGGCCCAAGTCTAAACAATTGACTGAATATTTTAACACAATAAGAACAAAGCAACAGCCGAACGTTCATAATCTTTAGCCACACGAAGATGCTTATAGCGTACGTGTGCCTATGTCGCGCAAGCAACATTTTCTAGCCTAACCCCTCGGCGGTTGAAAATTGAGAGAATGACCTTCACTGATCTATACTCCAATCACTGTTGCCAGGTTTGACGATTTATCGTCATTTTGACGATTTTTAGTACCTAAATTACTAAATGACGATTTTTGCTTCCAAAATGACGATTTTTTGACAAACGTTTAATATGTCAGCAAAACATGTTTATTTACTATTATTAAAAAATCACCGGATCTATTTAGGAATTTTTATTATTTCGTTAAAATTAAAAACAATTTTTTTTTGAAAGTTTAGCAAAAAAGTTATTTTGTGGATTCATATTAGGTTTATTTTAATTTATTTTCTGCACTTAATAACGGTAAAGACCACTACAAATGCAGCTAAAAACAAGAGAAATTTCACCTAAAAAAAGAACGACTTACTTTAGTAAATTCAACTAACATAGTCATTTGTTTTTTACTGTTCAAAAAATTAACTACAATTGTATTATTAATGAGTGGTTCAGTCAGTGTAGTAAAATATAAACAAACATTAATTTGTTTTATTTTTAAAATAAAAAAAAAATACTGTACAAAATGAATGTAAAATCATAATACTGTAATTTAATGTGGTTTGTTTTTTAAATGAACTACAATTGTAGTCAAAAATTAAATATTTTTCTACAAATGATTGTTTTTTCACTTAAAAATAAAGATACTGTATTACAACTGAAACAACGACAAATATTTACAGCAGAAGTTCCCTGAGTATGTGCTTACTTTTTTCATGGTTGGCAAACACTACCTTTTCAATATAATGGCCGTTGCCTGCCACGGCCACACCAATGCCGTTACGAACGTTTTAAAGCTACGATTCCAATAGTGGCATGTGTCTTTACAGGGTTTATTTCAAAATTCTACCCATTAAATTTTGTTACATCAACAAAATAACGTTATAAATCGTCGTTTCGGTATTTTCGTTCGAACTTTAACTAGTTCAAGATATTTTAAAATCAAATAGGTTAAATAGAAAACTAAAACCGTTTACATAAGAAGAAACATGTCTTTAATGGAATCGCTTTTTTTAAATTTCCATTCCGCTATTAGTGTTACTGTGATAGCCAATCGTTATTATGAAAAGTTATTGAATGCCAACCCTGCTTTTTTTAATATTTATATTTTTATAAAGTTTAATTAGTGCAAGATTGAGATAAAAATAAAATATTTTTTAAATTAAAAAAACATTCAAGTTTTTGCGAAACAATCATCGAGTTCGAATATTCTCATTTATAAATCCAAAAATAAATCCGGTGCTTCAAAAACAGGCCTAATAATAATATAAATAAAGTGCTCCAAAGTGAAACTTCAGATATATACAATTTATATTTGAAAATGAAAAAAATGCAGTAATAAACAATATTTAAATAAAAATAAATAATAATAAAAATAATAAATAAAATAATAAATAATTTTTAGCAATATTAAAAACCAACCCAAAATGAAAAATATGAAATAATCAAAAATTTCACAATTTATTGTATTAAACTGTATCATCACATGTAATGCAATTTGAAACTTTAACTCGTTAATGGAAGTCCAAATTAAATAATTAAAGAAAATAACATTGTTAAAGAATTTTTAAACTATGTGAAAGAATTTAAGCTTTAAAAATTGTGCTACTGAAGTGGTGTTTACAGAATTATGTGGAATGAATTAACAGTTAAAGTGGTAAAGTGCTATCGTTATAAAATTTCATGATTTTCGAAGTTTAAATTACAGAAAAGTGTAAAAAATCGTATTATATTACACCGATAGTACATGAGCATTTGAAATGTGAATTACATTATTATACTTTTTTTGTATTAAAACTTTATCCCACTTGTAACAAATATTTTTTGTTTTGACGATTTTTGAAAATAAAATGACGATTTTGAAGATTTTTATTGGAAAATTTGACGATTTTATGCTCAACATACCTGGCAACACTGACTCCAATTTAAGACTTAATTTAATATACTCTTTCTCTAATATACTCTTTAGTGTTGCCATATTTTCATAAAACTATCTCACTCTTTGGTGGTGTTCATATAATATGTGAAGTGCTCTCAACACATACATCAGGGATGGGAAGTGAGATTTTTATTTTGGAATCAAAAAATTTTTTTAAATTGTTTTTAAGCCTAAAAGTACAAAACAACAAAAAGTAATTAAAATTGAAGTAAAATGAGTTCAAGTTTGTTATAATCTTAAAGAAGATTTTTTAGTTTTTAATTGCCACTATTTTTTTTTGGGAGTAATACAATACGATATTTTATTTAGTTAGTATTCAAAAATTCTATCGAATCAACTTTTCCATTCCTAAAACAAACAGTTGTTCACACAAACATGTATAAAAACATCCGTTGTCATTTAATTTACATTCACTAACCACAGCGGAAATCTCAGCCGCCTCCACAAGGTTGTATCTCTACTCTAGGAACTCGTCGTCTTTTCCATACAAACTGACATTTAAAAAGCGTCGAGCAATGCAGTTATGAAATAGACTATTTTATTTTCACAGCGTTTCTCTAACTTTTTGTTTCTCATTCTCTTAACAGTGTTGCCGCGTTTTAACTTTGTTTTGTAAACGAACAACATATGATGAGTAAAACTGACATAGACATTCTATCGTTCTCATGTGCACTTAATGTACTAGCGAGTGTACAACGTAATTTAAAACAACTTAATCTGGGGTTTTACAGAAAATAAATCGTACACAAATTTTTAATTTTCGTATCGATTTCTGTGTGGTTGTTGTTGAAAAACGAAAATGTTTTTCTGTGACATGCCTGAATTCCGATACCTTAATTTCCATGTCAACATGTTAATACAAATTCAATTCCTTAATAAAATTATAGATTTAATGTTACTCAGAACATATTTTTTTTTTGATATGCATAATTTAGACACCGGTAAATATGTCTTCAAAAAAGCTTTCAATTGACACCAAATTTGTATATACATACAGTAGTGGTCAAAACATTTGGAACTGAGATCGCATTTGTTGTTTTTATTGATTTATTTTCTTCAAATCACACTTAGTTACTAAAATTTACTTTTTACATATTAAATTAAAACAACAAAAAAAAATTATAATAGTAGATGTATTCAAAATGCAGGTGTTCAATGCATTTGCAACTCTCATTATTCTTACTCTTAACAATTTATACTAACAAATGCTAGGATATAACGGTAATGGCATTCCTTTTTAATATGAGATTCAGGCCGTTACATTTTTTAAAAAAATTATTATAATTATTGTTGTAATAATAGTTGTAATAAGATGTTGGAAGCATAAACATCGTAAGAATAATTTTTGTAAAAAATGGCAGGAAATAAATACAATTCTGATTTTAAATCAAAAGTTTTAAATGATTTTCAAAATGGACTTTCCCAAAAAGAAATTTCTATAAAGTACTCCGTTCCAAACTCAACGATTTGCCGCTTTGTTAATAGTGGTAACATCCACACAACTCATAAAGGTGGAAGACCCCATATTACAACTGTAAGAGAAGATCGGAAAATCAGGATTTTTTTTACGAAATATCCCAAAGCAGTTCCCAGAGAAGCTAAAACTGAACTTTTAATAGATGCCAGTCTTCCCACCATTAAAAGAAGTGCCCCAGGAATATGGTCTTAGAAGTTATAGATGTACAAAAAAAACCGTTTGTGTCGGAAAAAAAACCGAAAAGCTCGGCTTGACTTTGCACCCACCCATTTGAACTGGACTCAACGGCAATGGAAAAATGTATTGTGGTCAGATGAGTCTAAATTCAACCTCCGGGGATCAGATGGAAGAAAAAATGTTCGAAGACCACGTGGCGAAAAGTTTAATACCAGATACACAACCGCCACAGTGAAGCACGGAGGTGGAAACATTATGGTGTGGGGGTGTTTTTCAGGAAATGGGATTGGCCCAATTCACCGCATTACTAGCACAATGACGGCCACAATCTATAGAGATCTTTTGAGTTCAGTTATGCTTCCGTACGCTGAATGGGAAATGCCACTCTCATTGACCTTCCAGCACGACAACGACCCAAAACACACGGCAGCGGTTGTAAAAGTTTGGCAGCAGGAAAATGAAATTAATATCATGTCGTGGCCGGCTCAATCTCCCGATCTCAACCAGATTGAGAACATGTGTATGATTGTAAAACGGAATATCGACAATAAAGTATTCCGAAATGGTGATGAACTTTTTGTCGAGTTGGAGAACAGTGGAATGAAATTTCTGACGATTATATTGGAAAGCTCATTGCCTCAATGCCTAAGAGGTGTTCAGAAGTTATAAAAAATAATGGCTACGCTACAAAATACTGAGCGTTAAAACCATTGTTTGTATTTCCTGTTAATTACTTTAAGAGTTGAAAGTGTTTTGAACACTGCACTATCGACTTATTTTGTTAAAATTACTTTTTTTTTATTTTTTTGTATTTGAATAATTTTTTTGTATTTGTAAAATAATATGCTATAACTGAATTTAATAAAAAAAACAAAAACTTATAAAACAAATCTTTTTGATCAAAAACATTATAATTACCTAAACCATGATTTCAGTTGCAAATGTTTTGAACACCACTGTATACCCAATAGACTGGCCCACGCTTGTATGAAAAATTAATTGTATATTCCGATTCTTTCTGCACAAGCTTGCTGTTGTTCCTTTTATCAAAATATACGTGTTAACCAAAAATGTACTCATTCGGACGATATTTAGTGCTCGCTATAAAATGCGACTTTTGGGTTTCGTCTCTTACACATAAAAAAATTATAGGGGAACGTTTATAACTATCAACTAATAACTATTTTCAGTAAAGTTTGTCAATCAACTTAGGTAAATGATTTGTATACAAATATGATGTCATTTAATTAAGCAGTATATCGTAATAAAATTATCCATTCTATTTCATAACAAACCATAGATAGTTTAATAAATTGTCCTATATATTTATATATCAAATATCACAACAAGTTACAGAGGGTTGAAGTTGAAAAATCGATAAAAATGGCTTGAAATAATCCATAGTTTTTACCTTCTTTCGCTTTTTTTTTAAGTTCTCCTTATATTTACAATCTTTTCCGGCATATCACAAAGTCAGTACATATAAGAGATTATTTTAATGTTGGTTTGATAGATGCTTCATCGCTTGGTAAGAAGTTATAAGACGGTTAAGTTTTGAAACCAAAAATTAAGAGTTTTTAAATTTTCGAGGTTTTTGGATCAGGGATTTCGGCCCCTTTATAAAATGAAAAAAGTTCAACTAGAGTTGGTAGCTGTTTTAATTCTTAACATTTTGGAATTAATCCCGTTAATGTGCCACGAATAGTTAAGGAGTTTCAGCAGATAAAAGTTCGAAAGAAAAAACGTAATTTTTTTAAAATACCAATTTTTTCGCGAGGCACATTCGCGGTTTCATTCGAAATGGTGGACTCTTGCGTAAACCGAGTTTTTTGTGAGTTTACATAAAAAAAATCACTGGCGGGTTTATAAAAAATTAATTGCAAAAATTTTATGGCATTTTTGAAAAATGTCCGAAATTTACAAATCTTTTTCTAATTTTTTTAGTAGCAATTAATGCATTTTGTTCAAATTTAATATATCAAAAGACATGCCTTAACGCGTAGAACCGATTTGGTTTTTCATTTTTTACTTTACGTCATTATTAGCGGTAAGCGGGATGTATTTATCTAAACTTATTTTGATCTGGCACATCCAAGGCTTTGCACGAAATCGGATGAAATTTTTTTTAAATGAAAGCCCATTCGATGCCTTATTATAAAATCAGAGGCGGTTTAAAAAATTTTGATGATTATTGATTTTTTGGACCATATTAAGTTTTGTTTTGTTATAAAAAAGCATCCCAGATTTTTTTTTTTTTTTAATTACTGGTGTAATCAGACGATTGCCAGTAATTTGAACACACATATCCTAAATATGCTATAAAGAATTGGAAAATTTTTTTTCATCGCGAATAAATCGCAATTTTGGATAAACACATAATTTTTAGAAAAAAAATCGCAACTACTTTACATTTGTTAGTAAAAAAAAGTCATAAGATATTTTGGCTTATCTGTCATATTTTATGTGACAATTAGTCTTTTTGTTTTAAAATAAAAATTCAGTTTTATTAATTATGGATAACTTAAGAGCGGTAAAACATTAATTTTTATCTGATTTAATAAAAATCTCTACTTTTGATAATTAATATACTTTTTTTTTTAATTTAAGAACTGATCAGAAACAAAAATAATACTTATGCCCCTAAAAAATAAATTATTAGTTCACAAATTTTAAGGACTTGCTGTATGTAAGTGGATGCAAATAGAGACTTTCTGACTACTACGCTATTGTTACCGTAACACTCCTCTTTAATTCATCTTTTCACACACTTACCATATCTCTTAAATATATAATCGCTAAGAACCCATTGACAAGAATACCTAGCGGTGGTCGTTAAAGTGTTAAAGATGTATCAATTAATAGAATAGATATGGCCTAGCATGTTTTAATAACGAATGCAAACAAAAATTTAAAAAAAACAAAAAAAAAAATTTTAACAATTTTAAGACCGCCATATCTTTAAACCGCCATAACTTTTGACCCCCTCACGCGATTTAATTGACGCGAATGAATCTCTTATGCTAAAATAGCTCCCAATACTCATCAAAAAAAAAATTTTTTTTTTTTTACATAAAAATTTAACTCTTAGCCGGATCTCCTCATATGCTGTTCTTGAATTATTTTATTAAAATTTATTTTATTTATATAATATAAAATAAATGCACAAATTTTGAATAATACCTCTTCGAAATAATATTAATTCCTTCACTTGATCCATATTAGCACCAAGAAAATATATGATATCAAACTTCACCACTGCAATGACTTTAAGCTAGAAAAGAATAAAATCGTGGTTATAATTTAGTTTTTTAATAAATGAGTAAAATAAGCTTACCATTTTTTAGATTTTTGTTTCTAGTACATTTTTAGATGTATACACAGTCAAAATTGTTTATACACAGTTAAAACTATGACTGTGGATTCTTGTTTCAAAGTGTATTTATATAATTTGATTATTGTTGATACTATTTCCACTCTTTTCTATGATCTTTACTAGCTCTAAATTCTTGAAAATTCAAATGGACCCAACCCTCTGAAAGCAGAATGAAAAAGAATAATAATAATAAGAAGTAAAAATAAAGTTAATTCAAGCGTACTTATTGCCAATGAGTTTAAACTTTGCTAAAGTAGTTTGGCCTCCTAAATCCGAATCCGAAGCCAAAAACGTTCCACCAGTTTTCTTTCCGAGTTATGGACCATTCCCTCTTACCCGGGCAAAACTGGCTTATTGGTCAATATTGCGGATGTCTTTATTTTTTATGGATTTGAATCTTACACAAATTTAACTCTCATTTGGGTAAAGCTAAGTCGGGAAATGTGCAAGGGTATTTTGGAACACCGGAGGCGTACCGAAAATGAACTTTTTTGGAATTGTACTTACAACATTCAGATTTGTTCAATTATTTGGACATATTAGAAGCTTGTTTATAATATACACTTCAATAAATAAAACGAGGCGTAAACTTGGAAATACATTAGGTAGATCCAGAAATATTTGAAAAAAAGGACGAAGTTTTGAATCAACTTTTTTTTTTGAAGTACACTAGGCCTATATTTCGGGAAGTTGGTTTAATTTAGCTGTTTTGACATCAGATTCATGTTTAGGAGGCCAAACTACTTAAAAAAATCTTTTAAGTTTATATCATTATAAAATTTGAATTTCTGTAAAATGTCGGCCTAACCCTGAAAAATTGTTAATTTATAGCCACCTCTAAATACTGACCGATTTAGCTGAAATTTGGTCTGAGTATTACTGGGAACTATTGGAACAGCGGCACCCCAGTGGAGCTCTAAAATTCGACAGTCTTTTTTTTGGGAAATCCTAGTACCTATTATAATAAATGTATATACAATTATAGTAAAAATTTCATTCTACTTTTGTGCCTATTCATTTCATTTGGTATCAAGTATTTTGAAAATAGTTGTTTGTGGTATAATGCAGAGTTTTCAAATAAAAAAAAAATTATGAAATTATGAGGACTGCAGGACATGACGGCGTAAACATTTAATTTTGTTATAACATTACTTAAAGCAAAACTATGACAAATCGCGTTGATTAATTTTATTTTATTTTTCATTTTAGGTAAGATTGAACAACATACATCTAGCTTTAATATGGGTTATTTAGTTTCGCCATATTCGTATTCGAACGGTGGAGCCGGGGGCTTACCCGTAACGATGGTAAGTTAAAAAAACTTATTTTTGTTTTATATTCGACCTAATTAAACGATGTTTAGACCATATATGTTTTAAGATTAAGTGAGACACAGAACACACATTGTTAAATATTTTTACTAGGTGAACCGGGGAGATATTCTCACTTCACTTTTCATCACTTTTCATCGATTCTTGTTTGAATTGTTGTTGACAGTTTTATTTGTAGTGAAATGTTTTCAGTTAAGCCTCGCAGCTCTAACCCCAACCTGGAGCGTACCATACATTTTGCATTAACATTATTGTTGAAATCTCGATATTTTTACAAAAATAACTTTTTTAAAACATTATTCCAAGGATAGTGAAATATGTCAGGCGCCATCGAAGGCTGATAAAACAAACGAAAAAATAATCTTTAAAAAATTTCGTAGAAATCAACACTCTTGTAAGATTCACCCACGAACTTGGTATAATCTCCCATAACGTGGTCATCAAATACAAAATTTTAGATATTTAAAAAATTCAAAAAAAAAAAAAATTTACCAAAAACAGTATTTCAAAAACATCCGTATTTATGAACTGAACTCCCGGAGTCAAGTGTAAAAACATTCTTAAAAACATATGTACAGTGTATATTAAGGTGTCCCATAAATAACAAATAGCCAAATTTCAATGCTAACACCCCCAAATTTGTCCCATTAAGGGCGACTAACTTTTATATACATAACCAGAGATGAACTAACCACAAGCATTTTAATATAAATTTGACATACATAACTACTAGGGTTGTCACTCGAATAAAAATTATTCGATTAATCCAACGAACGAAAAGAAAATTCAAATAACAAAAAAATTAAAAACATGATTTTCGAATAACGAATAATTCAAATAAATTATGACGATTAATCAAATAAACGAATAATTTACTTTTTTTACAAACCTTTTTCAAAAAGTGAAACATTTTCGGAAAATTTGAATAAAAAATGGCATTGGTCAATCAAAGCTTTATTGAAGAAATAACTGAAATTTTAAAACTTTGTTTTATAGAATATGGACTCTTTAATAATCCCTAAAATACAGTTACCGATATAATTTGAATACTGTTATCCGTAAAATACCGCTAACGAAATAATTGGAATAGCGTTATTCTTAAAATACCGTTACCGAAATAATCTGACAAGATCTGAAAAAAAAAAATCGGTGTAAATAGATATATTTTCCCAAAGTTTCTCCATAAACTAGCCAGTTATTGGAATTCGGGCATAATGGGTCTAAAAATATCGGTGTGCATTTACATTATAATGAAGAACTAAAATAACGTTATCCTTAATATATATACTATAGTCTACAATTATTTCATTTGGGAATTTGTTTTGTTGTAATTTTCAAATTGATGCCAAAATTCATAAAATGAATGAGATGATAGGGGAAACTATTTTAATTATTTATGTATTTTTTAATTTATTTTTATTCGTTCGATTAATTCAATAACTATTAAAGATTAATTGTTTGATCGTTTGATAAAAAATTGTTTGATCGTTTATTTGAACAATATAAAAACCCGAATAATTAACATAATAGTTACCCTAAATTTTGATTAATTTGAGATTAGTCTTTAATGAACGAATTTGAAAAAAATTTAAATGGTACTGGTTACCAGTCGCCAGTGTTTCAAATTATTTTTATACATCATGCGACATACTTTTTCTTTAAAACGAAAATATAAAAAAAAATTTAAACCAGCCAAAAGGTTTTCGAGTTGTTGATTTGCTCTTAAAATCGCATTTTTCCTACATTCACAATTAAAAAAAAATCAATGCAAAATGCATTGAAAATACAGGTTAATTTTGTTAAATATAAGAAAAAAGTGCCGTTTTGGTGAAAATCATGTCGTAACAACTCGAAACCCTTTGAAGCGATTTACAATTTTTATAATATTTTCGTGATAAGCATATACAAATTAAGTAAAAACAAGATAACCCAAATGAAAATTCTCTAAACTGTGAGATTTTATTCGTTCGGTTTGAGATCATGACAAATTTTTCTCTAAATTAACAGAAAAATTATAATTTTTATATGATAATTTACTTTGACTATTAGAAAAAAACACAGAAAAAGTTATTAGACACTAGCATGAATGGAATGCATTTTCTGACCCACTACGGTCTTCATCAACATTCTTCGTGCCATTTAGTGTTAATCGTAAATATCTTCTATTTAACTTACACGTTAAAGAAATTGGGTAACGTTAAATCCCACATTACTCTATGTGTTGAGTTAAAATGAAATTTACCACAAACGATTTCTATTTATAGTGTGTTTGTTATTCGTGCATTTGAAACCAAATAAAACTAAATTGGGGCTGTTAGCATTGAATTTCGACAATTCGTAATTTATGGGATACCCTAATTAAATATATACACATTTTATATGTTTTCCATTGTTGTTTTTGTGGTTGTGTTTTTTTTATCCGTTTATTTCTCTATTGTACTGAAAGCTGATATAAGAAATATTAAGATTTTAATCATTTAAGCAGATTGATCCTCCAAACAACCTTAAAAATATAATAACACAAAAAATTTTATAGAAAAAAGGTATAATAAAGAAATAAAAGAAAAACAAACAAGTACACATATACATATGCATACAACATATATGATTTGTGTTTATACACTGCGTTGCAAAACTATAATTACACATTAATTTCACTAAATTTCGTAAGTTAAAAAAAAGTAGAAGAGTTTAATCGGCATAAATGTAAAACCAATGGAAAATTAATAATATTTAACAAAACAAAAACATTAATTTATTTTTTATTTTACTATTGGAAAAGGAATAACAAAATCAATTAGTGTTTCATAACTATAAATACACTTAACTTTATATATTAAAATTTACAAAAATTTAAGAAAAATATTTTGAAGGAGCAGTCTCAATAATGAGTGAGGCCTCCTATTTTTTGAATCTACTCGAAAATTCGATCAGACACACTGTCTACCAGAGTTATTTGAAGTTCTCCCGTTATAGCCCAGTAAAAAAACGCTGCTTACATTCAAGCAGGTTTGTAAGAGAGTAAGCCAAAAATAATCCCTTACAAACCTTCTTACATATGCCATTATTTTTATATGGCGAATTCCCATTTGGAAGCATTACTTTTGGGCAAAATAAGCGCAGATTTTAGCGCTTATAAAAGCTGTGATTTCATGGCTTGCAGTAAAATCATATTTCATGTCTACATTTTTGCGATTAAAAGTAATAATATGAATATAAACATAACATTGCAAACATAATTTATTTTACATAAAATTCTACATATATTAATATTTTGTTGTTAAATTTTTTGACATACAATATAATCAATTAATTTTGTTTACCGCTCCACGTGCTACCTCTCCAGAAACAGTTAAATGACTAATTGCTGTTTATTACATACTCGAAAACTAAAAAACAATCGGAAATCACTCGGGAAAATTTTTGCAGATCGTTTATAATGCACGATATGAAACTTTCTGCATTACAACCTGCATCCTTATAAGGGATTAGGGTAAGCCGCTTACAAATTGCATCCTTGTTGGGGAAAACAGTAAGCTCAACATTTTTGTTTGTTTATTTTTATACGAAAATTATTCGTTTCTTTTGCTGCTTCTCAGTATGATGTAATATTAAGCACTTACATTAGCGCATTTATTTTATCCTGCTTCTAAAAACACCGGGAGTCTCCACGCATCAATAACTGCTTCTTTTAGATGGACGTTTTTCTGCTCGACGAGTTAATCTCAATGGGATTTTGTTCTGGAGAACATGCGGGCCAGTACAATACTCTTGTATTTTTTGATGATAGCCATTACATCGTCTGACGACTTCAAGTACTTAGGCATTGTATTGTTGGAAAATTAATTCTTCTTCGTTGCGCTTTTCAATAAATACACCAATTTCTCTTATAATCTCTTCTGCCAAGTTTAGAAGTTCTTTAGCAATGTTTAATTATTAAATTTAGACTTCCATTAACGAATTAAAGTTTATTATTAAATTTAAATCGCATTACATTTGATGACATAGTTTGATACAATAAATTCTGAAAATTTTGATTATTCCTTTTTTTATTTTGGTTTCGTTTTTAATATTTCTAAATATATCATGTTTTTAAACTAAAATTGTATATTACTGCATGTTTTTCCATTTTTAAATATATTTTGTGAATATCTGAAGTTTCACTTTGGAATACATTTTTTTATATTATTATTAGGCCTGTTATTGTATCACTGGATTTATTTTGTTTGTTTTCAAGTTGTTTTTATTCAAACTTTCAATATTTTATAAATCAGAATACTCGAACTATATATAATCAAATAAATGTTAGATTTCAATAAAAAATAAAGTTTTTAATTTTAACGAAATAATAAAAATTCAAAAATAGATCCGGTGATTATATAAGAATAGCAAATAAACATGTTTTGCTGACAAATTAAACTTTTGTCACAAAATCGTCACTTTGGAAGGAAAAATCGTCCAATCGTCATTTAGTTGGTTTAGGTACTAAAAGTCGTCAAAATGGCGATAAATCGTCAAACCTGGCTACACTGCTTCTAATACTGTAATGTACCCAAAAGAATTCATTCTGGTGGAAATAGGGTAGCCAGACGTACTTTTTTCAGCAGTACGCGTACTTTTTTATAGTCAATGTACTGTTTTCTGCATAACCCCTGAAAAAGTACGCTAAAGTACTTTTTTTTTGCATTTTGTACTTTTATTTGTACTTTTTTCCCTGTTTAGTATCTTTTTTTCAGTGCAGAAAGATTCACACAGTTAGAAGCGCCCTGTTAAAATGTCTTTACAACCTGAACACATTTGTGGCGACTAACAGAAGTATTTTTTGGTGTTTTTTATATGAGAAGCAAAAATCGCCAATCGTGACGACTTTTCTTCTTTATATTAATCAATCGTGAGTCGCCAGCATTGTGATGAAACTCTTAATCAAAACAAATCGTAAATATTTTTCATGTTTTAAAAGCGTGGTATTAAAAGTTTGTAAAGCAGAATATCGGAGTTTTTAAATAGTGGATCATTTCCAAATTTTGAAAAAATTTGTATGTTTATTTTTTCTATACCACATTCAAATGCGGCAACTGAGAGAATATTCAGTTTAATGTTTACCTTTTTTAGAAAGGAAAGAAACAAGCTTTTAATTCAAAATTTAGAGAGTGAACTGACCATTAAAACTAATTTTGAATTTACATGTGTAGAGTTTTTTAATTTGTTAAAAACTGAAAATGGCAAAAACGGAAATGTTAACCACATTAAAAAGAATGATAAATATTTGTAACAGTTTTGAATTATTTAAAAAAGAAATAAAATATAATTATTTAATAATTATATAAACGAACCAAACCGAAATGTAGAACAAACAAGTGATATTTGGTATTAAACATATTAATATAAACTTATTCAAATTAACTTTGTATTTAAACACAATTAAAAACCTGACTAATTTTAAGTTAACATTTACGATCTCATTTTTATATTCTTTACTGAAGTATATGTTATTTTATGTTATGTTATTTAATGAATTTAAGGACGTTTTCAATAAAAATACAAATGTACTTTTTTTTATTAATTGTACTGCTTTTTTTTCTTTGATGTATTTTTTTGCCAATTCAATATCTGGCTACCCTAGGTGGAAATGCCAAATCAACCATATCGTCGAAACAAAAAGCGCCCCAAAACATAAACGATCCGCCTCCGAAATTTCTTTTTGAGAAATATCGTGGTTTTACTTAATTTATAGATTGTTTTTATTATTTTCTACTACATTTACATCTACAAACGGCCAGCCGAAGAATGCTGTTATCACTTCAGGGTTGCCAGAGCACTTATTTAAACATTGCTGCATATTATTTGCCAACGTTTCAAAAAACAAACGGCCAACTAAGATTGACGTTTTCATTTCAAGGTTGGCCCAACGCTTTAATATTTCTAAAGTATACGGTCTGCCAACGCTTGTACCACCATATACAGTGCTTTGCCAATGTCCTCAAAATATCTTATTTTTATAAATTCTCATTTAGTTCATCATTTTAATACAACAATTATAAAACTTTAGATATTAAAATATAATACTTGCAAGCGCTTGTATTAACGATTTATTGTTAAATTAATAAAGCTAATTTTTGAAATCAAAAAAATCAACCAATAAAGAAAGGAAATTTCCTCAGAATTTCCAAAATGACATTATTTTCATTTTTCGGATCCATGATACATAGCGCCCTCTGCACATTTTTAAACCACATATTATTAAAAAAATAATAAATAAACTCATTTATAGTAATTAAATGTGCTAAAGTCCCAAAACTTATTTAACAAATTGTGAAAAGCAATCTGATGTAGGCGTGTCCCTATCCGGATTTCATTCCTGCCCAAGGAAATCTTCAGGGGACTTTGTTATTAGAATTTCTAGAGATATTTGTTATGTTAAATCACAAACTCAATGAGAATTTCTTGTCCTCGTCTAGGAGCGAGATTCAAAATTTAAAATATCAAAGAAAAAATAAAAACAACAACAAAAAATTGTCACAATTGGCTTTGTCATCTTCCAAATACTAAACTCATTTCAAAACAGATTTTGATGTCCTTTACTTAAAATACACTCAAAAATAGCTTGAGTCATTGCAAACTTTAAATTTAAATATCTTTTTATTTTGACCTAACCTATAACAAACGGCGTATACCACTGAGTTCTACCCCCAAAAATTAAGTTTACGTATCCCAGGGTTTTGGTGTGTCATTTTAACATACTTACTGTGTAATCATATAATTAAAAATTATACCTTATTACTCTAACCGAACACTATTTGCTATGGCTTACGGCTCGTTGTAAAGAATAGAGAACAGTGTCTCTGGTGGGAATCGAACCCACGACCCCCACACTGATATGCTAGCACGCTACCAACTACCCTTCCGGGGCTCACTTTCTCCTAAATAAAATTTTAATTATATTAACCGAATTTTATTGCGAAAACCAACATTAAGTTGCACCAACTGATTTCAATCGAGGTAATTAAATTTCAGTTGGAAAAGATAAAGATTAAAGATTAATTTTTACAGTTTCCATCAGATTACAAAATTATTAATGGATAAACCACATCTGGTCCTGAATGCTTTCTGTTTTGGAAATTTTTTTCTGAAAATGTTAAGAATCAGTTTGAATTTAAAAAAAAATACATTACAAATCAGCACACGATTTTTGCCATCAGTACACGTGACCAAAAATCAGTACATGTACTGATCATATCAGTACGACATATATAAAAATTAGGGTATACACACTCTAAAATCTGCTATATAAATAAAAATTAGCCTTACTAAAATGGCACCACATTCCGGACAACTACATTGAATATTTCTAATTTCTTAAATAGTAATAGCTGTTCGCTCATATTATTGATACATACTTTAAATTGCAATACTATACGGCGTGTGAGCGACTCATCCTTTAAAATGGCAACCTCATCCCTTGTTTATAGAGCGCAACAATAAGCTACTCGATTGTAGTAGAGTATCTAGTAATTGTTATATGTATGCAATCACTTTGCGTGTGACTACGTATGTGTAACCCTCACCCTTTCTTTTTTGGCTATTGTCATCGATAAATGTATAACAATAACATAGTTTTATTTAAGTTACATGGTATTTAGCTGATAATTGTTTTAAGTTAAAATTATAGTGGAAACATTGAACCCCACCCTATTATTTTATATGTATTTATTATTATTAATACTTCATCATTATCATTATTTTTCTCTTCGTCGTCATTGCAGGGATGGCAGACAATGCTGCTAAAATACCGTTATCGATTCAAACCCCATTCAACTGACTATCGTTATCCCTAAAATGCCGTTACCGATATAATATAAATACCAATATCCTTAAAATACAGCTACCGAAATAGTTATAGCTAAAATACCGTTATCCTTAAAATACCGTTATCCTTACAATACCGTTACCGAAATAATCTGACAAAATCAGAAAAAATAATCGCTGTACATAGATATATGTATATTTTCCCAAAGCTTGATCATAAACTAGCCAGTCATTAGAGTTCGGGCATAATGGGGATAAAATTATAATTGTATACTTTTTTATATTTAAAACCCGTGCTCCAAAAAGTGGAAAATGCATAAATAAAAAAAAGTAAAATAAAGTACTTTTAGATTCGAAAAAATTAAAAATTTTTCCTTGCCGCGCTTTTTTTCCAACTCGAATTTTAAAAATAAGGCGCTACGAAATAACCCCCAATGAAATAACCCCCAACGGCCAAAAATGAAATAACCCCCAAAAAAATTGTGTAAAATTGTTTGGGGGTTTTTTCATTTTTTTTGGGGATTATTTCATCTTACGGTTTGGAGATTATTTCATTATGAAGCAACCCCCAATGAAATAAAGCCCAAAATTTAAATTCTTTGGAGATTATTTCATATGCAATTATTTTGGGGGTTATTTCATATTAATTGATGGTACGTTTGCTGTTGTACCAATTGGATGTTTTAAACAACTGCTGATCATCAATATCGAATACCTGGAAAAGGTAATTAATCGCGCGATTTTTGAAACCAAACCAAATTTTCGCCTGCGGCGCTTTTTTCAACATGTTACTTACCAAAATTATGAATTTAAAATTTTTAATTCGGTTTCAAATTTTCGCCTGCCGCGCTTTTTTCATTTAGTTTCTTACAGAAGAATAAATTTCAAGTTTTCTGACACTATCCAAGCTTTTTTATGAATTTTTTACCAAATATATAGAATGTATATAATCAAATATATAAAAACAAAAAATAAAAAAAATTTGGGACATATTTCATTTCTTTGGAGCTTATTTCATTGGGGGTTATTTCATTTCTTCCTTTGGGAGTTATTTCATTACGAAACAACCCCCAAATTTTGGGTGTTATTTCATTTTCACCTTTGGGGAATATTTCATTTCTTTTGGGTATTATTTCATTTTTTTTGTTGGGACTTATTTCATTTTTTTTTGGGATTTATTTCATTGGGGGTTATTTCATTTTGTCGTTTGGGTGTTATTTCATTGGGGGTTATTTCGTAGCGCCTAAAAATAAACTTTATAAAATAAATCACAAAAGTTTACGTATTCGAATAAAACGTATTTCGTAGGAAAAAAATTTTAAAAATAATATTATGTGTCATAATTGTCTGCTCTAAAACCACTTTATTTTAAACAATTTTCGTAATTTCCTTTTATTTGAGCACTATTTTTGCTAATAAAATAAGTTTACCAATTTTCTCTATTCCCTAAAGGGTTAAAAATTTACTAAAATTTCTCTAGTACTATATTTTATGCTTTTTTTAAATTTCCTTTCTCTTTCCCTTATATATTTAAATACCAATACCGAAATAAATAAAATACCGTTAACTCTTAAAATCCCGTTATCGAAATAACTGATATGTAGTTATCCCTAAAATACCGTTACCGAAATAACGTTTCCCTGGCCGATAACCGCATCGAATCGGTTACCATCCATGCGTCATTGTCATCATATCACAGTTTGTTTTATTTTTGTCTTTTAGCTGTTTGTATAGCGTCTGTCATCATAAACTCTAATGCCTAAGGTGGTATCTATAGACCCTTTTACGCTGACATGATACATACTACTTGTCATTAGTAGGAAATAAAGAAAACCGCTGCCGATTGAAAACACTATTATGCACATTGTACATGAATGGTGTAATCATACAAATTTGATTTTCCCAAACATACAGTTATCAGGCTTTCAACAGGCAGCGGTTACGGTTAAATCGAAGCAGACGAATTATTAGGACATTTTCATTAGGGTGGATCGACTTTGGTTTTTTGTACATCGCAAAATATGTGCTACAAACAGTAGGTGTTAAATTTAAAAGAAATCAAAAAAAATTTATAACAAATTGATTGCATTACCCAGCAAAAAATAACGTGTATTTGATAAGCAGTTACTACATTTGTATGCTTCCAAAATATGCTTCCAATATTGAATAACAGACAGAAAGTTAAAAAATATATTTCTTTGGTAATTTAACAAACAAATTTAATTTGAAACAACTTTACCGATTAAATTTTTAAATAACTGTTGATATTTTATGGAAAAGTTCTTGTGAGTGTGTTCTTATGTTTTTCATCTTAAAATATATTAAAATATTTGTATCATACATACACGCAGAAAAAAGCGGTTGGAATATTATCGAAGTGCTTAAGGTGTTATGATACTTGCTATTTTTTGTATTGGATTTTTTTAGGATTGACTGAAAGAAACAACAAATGCGAGAAAGAACAAGAAATATTTTTTTGTTATTTCAAAATAAAATGTAAACAAAACAAACAATATTGCCCACGTTTTCTTCCCACAAAAACCGTCAAAAAAAGCTAAAAATCGCAAAAAAAAAAGTTAAAACCCGCTACTTTCGATCAAAAACTAAAAAAGTTGGCAGCAGTGCTAACATTTAATCTGGAAATGTAAATTTTAAGCCCGTATGACACTGTATAGTTTTTGTATTGACAATCTAAATTAAAGCAGTACAAATATATTGTTACTCAATTTTTTAACTAGTGTAAAGAGTACGAACACATAGTGCCAAATTGTAGTAAATGTCAAAACAAATACTTTTGTTATCGATAAATCAGCGAAAAATTGGGATATCTGTCAAAAGTGCAAACGAAAATTTTGAACTTTATCTTGACATTTCTCACAGGCAAATAAGTTTGTTGTCAGTTTCTTTTTGGAACTGTCAGTTTAAAAAAAAAAACAAAACTGTTTGTTTACAAATTGTATATATGTTTCATTAGCACATTAATGTTGTTTCTTTCTCCCAATACATCTTGAAACTATACAAAAACTATACAGTGTCATAACAGCTTTAAGCTAAAAATTTTTATATTTTTTTTGACAGTCTAAGATTATTTATCGATAACACACGTATATTTGTTTGACATATCAAGATTTTTTATGGTATAATCATACTCTTTACACTTAGTCAGTTTTCCTATGCAAATATATTTGCACTGTTCTCCAATATAGAAAAAATACAAAAAATAGCAAGTATCATAACACCTTTAGTAATTATACAACTACATAAGTTTCAAGTTAGTTTTACAAATTTCTTGTAAAATATATGAATTTTTTAGAAAATTTTTACTAGGCTTGTATATATTTTACAAGAATTTGTAAATATTTTACTAGAACTTTGTAAAACTAACTTGAAACCTACACTCAAAAAAAAAGTTTGTAAAGTCAGCAAAACAGTTAAGTGTTGAATAAGTATAACAAAAATTTTAGCTGAAAACACGATTTTAGCAAAAAAAATTTGCTAAAAAATAGTATACCTGATTTACCAGACGTTTTACTAACTTTTTTACTAACTTATTTTTTTAATATTATAATAAAAAAAATTTGTTTTTTTTAATTAAATAAATAATTTTTTTTATTAAATAAATAACGTGGTGATGCTGGGATTCGAACCTGGGGTCTCTGCTATTTAAAAATTAGTTAGGCGAGAACTCTACCAACTGAGTTATCGATACATATAATATTTTTTTGCTTAAAATGTAAATGAGTTATTGTGCTTCGTGTTTTCGTTCGTGGTATCAAAAATATACACCTTACCCTCATGCTTACAAAAAATCACAAAGTAATGTGTCTATAAATAGATTTTCAAAAATATATATTAATAATTACTATACGTTTATAATCCATGCATTATGTAACTGATGATCGGTAAGTTATTATTTTATGTTTTGAAGTAATGTAAAATGTAATGAGGTATTATTACAAGGTAATCCATGAGTGTTCAATTATAAGTAACTCATAACTTTAGGCTTTAAAATAATGTTGCATGAAAGGAGTATACATTACAATATAATGCATTATGTAACCAACTATAAGTAACTCATTACTTCTTGTTGGAAAATAATAATACAGGTAAGAAGTACACATTACAAGGTAATGCATTACTTTATCGCACCCATTACCAAAGTTTTGCTGGGATTTTCATCTTGGTAGTTTATGTTGGAAAAATTTTAAAATATTTTTTAAGGTGTTATTTGGTTGGCCTTTAAAAATCATGACAAAACATGTCTTTTCTTGATTCTTGACGAGCATTAAAAGTTCTTGTACACCAAGCGAAATCAAGACCGTCTGGCATCCCTAGGTACATACAGAATCATTTCAACTATTTCTAAGAAAGTTTGTCAATCAACTTTAAAAAATGATTTGGATAAAAATATTATGACTATTAACTACAAAAACTTGGTAATTCTTCCACTTTTGTTTAGGACAATTAAGCAGAAAATCGTAATTAAATTATTCACTCATTTCATAAGAATCCCTAGATAAATTGTTCCATTTTTTTAGATTAAAAATGCTGTTCGTTTTGTTAATGTATTCAAAATTATTTTATTTATAAAATATAAAACAAATCATGATCTATTATAGATTATGTTCGTCCTCATTTATTTTGTTACATGTTACCAAGTAATGCTTGATTTAAATATGTACACAAAATGTTAGAGGTATGCAACATAAGTTTGAAATTTTGTAAAGATTTAGCATAATATGAACAGTTGTGTAAATAGATAAAAATTATAAGTAATATTTTATAATGTATGAAATGACTTGCTATTTGGAAAGTAGTTTAGGAAAATTGAACAAATGCAAATACAAAATTAACACAATATGATACATAATTTATACAAAACTTGATAAAATTCACAAAATTTGAATGGAAAAAATTTTACTAAGTATGCTTTCATCGTATTCCCTCTGGAAATTTTTTGTGTGTATAATACACCCCAGAAACAGTGTGAATTGTATGTAACAAAAAAATAAGTGTGAGGACGGAAGGTTAGAAAGTCTAAAGGCTGAAACATAACTGATTACGTGACTTATTTCAGGTGTTGGTATGAAATGAAAATATATTTCTTTTAATTTAAATAATTTTATTTCCAAATTTTCGTTTTATACCAACAGCTGACTTAAGAATTTATTTGCAAATGATATTTTTTAATTTCAAATAAAAACTTCAATAAAAATCTAACATTTTATTCACAAAGCTTATGAAACTTTTTTATGAAATGATGAAGGTCTATGAAACATTTGTCATAAATTTGTATGAAACTTTTCATCATATTTATGAAAACTTCATAAATATAATGTATAATTGATGATAAACTATTTATGAAACAATATAAACAATATGATGAACCTTTTTTCTCTGAGTGTACCATTGTTTTAGTGTTATTCTTGTCTTGTTTCAATTAGTTTTATTGTTTTTTTTTGTTTACCGTATTGATGTCGTTCTGTTTTTTTAATACATTTACTACAGGATAGTTACTCCAAATGAAAAATGAAACTTTTGTTAACCCTTTTTATATAATTAACCCTCTAACGGGTAAGATTGCCTCAGGGCAGCCTTCATAAAATTTACCCCAAATGCGTCGAATGAGTGTTTTTTTACTTAGAAATTAATATATTTCGATAGAAAACTAAATTCACTTAATGTAGGAGATTTTCATGTGCCGTGCACTGTTGATACTCGAGAAAGCTTCAAAATCTAAATTTCGTTCAATTTCCAAAAATAATTATTTTTGGAAAAACATAGATTTCAAAAATCTAAAAACTAATTTAAGTTGACTAAAAACTCTTGATAATGAAATATAAGTAAGATTGAAGCTTTTTATTTATTAATAAGTCATTACTTTGGTCCAAGAACACACTGGATTTATCAGGATATCACTAAAGAACACCGTCTTAACTTATAAACTAATAGACGGATTTCTTCTTTTGAAATTTGATAGAAAGAAGACAATAAGTATTAATAGCAATGGGTTTGAGTTTGAACAATATATATTGAAGTTAAGATACTTTTTCGCCAAATTTCGCTTTTCCAAAAATCGCTTTTCACCATATCTTCTTAAATAAATAGATTGTGGTTATATCTTGCTAAGAGCAATACTTTTTGTCCAAAACTTCTCTTTTATATACGAGATGCACTCTAAACTATTTTGGCTCATATCGCCTAAGGTAGGCAACGATACAGATTAAGTTATTATTTATTTTTCGAAATGAGCACATGGTATGAATTTCATTGCAAAACATCCTTTTCCCGTTAGAGGGTTAAATTTAAATACATAATTCCTGATATTTTCATTGCATTCAGTGATGGTCCTTGACAGTTCATTTATGTACACTCACCCCTTGAGTCTATTATAACGTATTATTATTATTTTTACAAAAAGATCGTCATCGGAAGCTAGTGTTGCTGTAATAGAAAATTCGAAACTGTTACTCTAAAAACTGTAATTATTATAAAAAAGTTCAAAGCTGACATACATTAGGGTGGATAGTGTATTAAGGATTCAACAGAGTTTAGGTCGAAAAATATGGGAATCAATAAGTTAATTTTTGTTCGAACCAAAATTGTGTTTTTAATTGGCATTGTTTGATGTCAATGGTAATTAATTTTTTGGGCATTACAATTGCTTAATAACATTGCCAATGCAATTTTTTCAATTGTCGTTGATTAATGCCAATGCCTTAAACAGACAATTGTAGTTGTTTGTTATAATTGTTTGTTACAATTGCCTAATTGCAAATTTAGAGTAAAATCCTATATTTTCTTACCAGAGTAATAACGTTTATATATAATCATATCTTATTTGAGATAACATTATATAAAACAGAAAGGTTTATATAGCTTAAAATGGATATACTCGTATGTAATGGCGTAAATGATCATCAGAGAAGACAAATATGCTTTTTTGCCATTTTTACTCGTTTTAGCTTTATCTGCATTTTTTGATTTTTCATTATTGGGCTTAAAAGCTGCTTTTTCTTAATCCTCTACCCGGCAAACCCGCCTCCAGACGGGGCCTTTGAAATGTTCTATAAGTGCGCCAAATGAGTGTTTTATAATAAGAGTTTTAGCTATTTCGGTAGGAAACCAAATTTTCAAAATATTTTGTGAATTAAAAATGTGTGTACATGGCACGGTTTGCAGCAAAAAAACAGCTGACTGTTCTGCCGTCAAAAAAATTCATTTTGTGTTAATTGTGTAAAAAAGATTAGAAATTGAAAAAGATGAACGTTTACGCAAGTTGGAATTAGCAAGAGAGAATCGAACGATTCGAAATTGAAATGAGGTACAAACATGGCTCGCACAACTGAAAGTACAAAATATATTTTTTTGGTATTGAATTTTTTTATTTGCTTTTTTAATAACCTGTTTTTTTTTGTTTGTTTTTTTACGTATTGAATAAATTAATTAAAAAGTGAACTGTAAATAGCTTGTCTTTTATATTCATATTTTGCATTTACTGAACCCACATCTGGTTCTTCATCTGGTCCCTCGTTTTCCTCCAATACTTCCTCCGGTATATGCGCTTCTGTTACATCCAATAAAATATTATGGAAAATGCAGCATACGACAATCCATTGACAACTAAATAAATGACTTTTAGAAGAATTAGTGCGCATTTTTAAGTTTTTTAAACTGTTGAACCTTTCTTTTAACATTCAAAAGCAATGCTCTATCCTTACTCTATATTTGCTGTGTCTTCTATTAAACTGTTTTCGTATTTTGCTATCCATTTGAGATGAATTACTTCTATAGGGTGTTATTAGGTTTGACAATAAAGGATATGCTGAATCTCCTGCTATCCATTGGTGAGATGACAAATATTTCTCAGGTTCATTATTAATATCAGAGTTTTTAAAAATTTTTGCATCGTGAACACTACCGGGGTTTAATACAACAACGTGTATGCGACGTTTGTAATCGCAAGTGGCTTGGATTTTTATAGAATATTTATGTGTTCTGGAAAAGAAAAATACTTCACTGATTACTGGAGTTTCAGCAAGGGGTATTTCAGAACCACCAACATATCCAATGCAGAATGGAAGTTCATTATATGTCTCTGCAACAATTTCAGTTCTTTCCTCTGTGTTTGGCCAGAATATATACCTTGACTGTAGATTTAGAAAGGCTTTAAATATACGTTTTGTTATTTTGTTGATCGTACCACCATCACCCACACCAAAAAAAGCTGCGATTTTTTTATACTTGCGCCTTCTAAGGATGACCCGCGTCTATATAAGACAATTACTAACTGCTACTCAACCGGAAAGTGTTCACAGGAATGGGTTTGGTTGAATTCTTTATCGCCACAAATCAAGGAAACGAGTGTATAGAATTCCTTTCGACTAACCCGCAGCATTTGCAAAAACTGTTTTCATCTAATTGGGTTAATATATCTAGGGACCATTCCATTGATTTTGGAACCAAATTTGAAACTCCACGACGGTATTGAGAAACCAAAATAATATCCACAAATAAATCGGCTAAAATGTTTTCAATGGCATCATTTTCACAGGTATCTACAAAAAAAGGTAATTATGTGTGTGTGTTTTTTTTTTCAAGAAATGTCGTACCTTCAGACTCCAGAATATCCATGAATTCTATTTCATCAATTGCATTTTGCATTAAAAAATTTGTGATTTTTCTTTTTCTGTAAATTTTGTCATTTTTCTTAAATTAAAATAATTTTTGATACATACATATATGGAGAACAACAAAAATCAGCTGATTTATAAATTTACCATACATTAAAAAAAGCCACTCACGCTTTGTTGTGAAAAGATCGTAGTAAATATAACACGAAGTAAATATAACAACAAGAGTGAAAACCGCTGATAAAACACGAATACACAAACCTAACAAAAAAAAAAAAAAATTAAAATTTGAATTTATCTTTTACATTAGCAACTGATATTAACATACTTTCTTCTTTCGTAGCTTTTTATGTCAGGATGCTATTTTAAATCCGCACAATATTTTCGTATTGATTTTAATTAAATTTAAAAAATATTTTATTTGTTTATTAATTTCATTTATCAAGATCGAACGCAATTAAAAGGCCACCATTTTTGTTTGGTGCCGTGTCTATTTTTTATACTTGAAAAAAAAAGCATTATAATTTTAAAAACATATTTTCAAGAAATGACTTATTATGTGTTCTGTTCGTCCAAATTAATACTGTTAAATTTTACCAAGTTCTATTTGATTAAAATGTGCAAACAAATATTAAAGGTTGACAATATAAGTTTGATATTTTTATAAGATTTTACATAAAAGATAAAATTGTAGACATAGATAAAAATGTCAATAACTTTTCATAATGTATGATATAAATTGTCACGTGGAAAGTATTTTATGAAAATCATGTAAATGCAAAGAAAATAATTACAAAACGGGATACATAATTTGTACTAAATGTGATACAATCGACTGAATTTTAATGAAAATTTTTTTACTAAGTATTAGGGTGTCCCATTAAAACAAAAAAATTTGGGGATCATTCTTAATTTGAATACTCATAAGGCTAAGAATTTTTGAGAATTTTTTCAGATTTTTCGGAGGTGGTTTAGAGGTCGCGCAAATCGATTTTTTACCAAAAATCGAGCTTTTTGGGCTTTTTTGAATTTTGCTTGAAAATTGGTAAAAAATCGATATTTCTTCAGCTTTTGAGTCAATATTCTTAAAGAAAATTTTCCGATCTTTAATTTTATGTGCATAAATAATAAGTTTCGGCAATGATTTTGCACATTTTGACAATTTAAAAACGGTTTTTCGTAAATTTTCAACAAATATGGAAAAGAATGCTTTATAACTTTTAAAATTTGTATAAAGACTAATGATGCAGTTTAATAGATTATTAAGTTTTAAATTAATTAGCAGAAAAAAAATGAATTTTCTCTCACCGTTCTCGAATTATACCCTTTTAAAGCTTTGTACACATTGTATGAAATTTATAATACTATAAGGTGTGAACTAGGTTTGCATTGGTTTAAACTTTAAATAATTGGATTTAGAAAATGTTTTTACAAATAAAATAATAGTTACTTACCACTCCTACATAGCACTTATATTAAAAACAAAGAAAAATAGATTTGTTATAAATCATTTATTAGAGTTCTTGCGATGCTGCTCTACCCCCTGCAGTAAACTCTGAAAGTCTGTTTCAGAAGTTGTGATATTGATATAGCTATTAGCCAAGGCCACACCACGTTCTGCGACATCATTTACAACTTGCAATTGTTGAACTTTGTGTTTTGCTTCCTGAAATGATTTGTTGTTTTCCAATTTTTCTGGATCCGTTTGTAAAAAATCAGTAGAAATGTTGCAGGCTTCAAAAAAAGTTAGGCTGGCTTTTGTAATAAAACACTGAATTGGGTTATTTTTAATCATGTCTTCTGTTAAATTTCCTTTCACTAATTCGTTGTTATTACTTGGTTCATGTAGGTTTCTAAGCATTAAACGCAAAGTTTTGGTATCTATACGTTCATCAAAAAACGATAAGGCAGCCAACTTCTCGGAAAGGTACCACTGATGAGCCAGAAAGGTTTTCAGAGTCTCGTGTGCAACTTTTTCATTAAAGCGTTTGTAATCATACAATTGTTTCAAAAGTCTAAGGTCATTGAGAGGAGCGTATCGGGCACACTGGCATAGATACAATAAATAATACAATAAATAAATTTTCAAATCTCATAATCTAAAGTTTACAACAAATCGGATGCCCAAATCTTACAGTACTTAAAATTTCATACAATGGGTGCAACGCTTTAAAAGGGTATAACTCGAGAACGGTAAGAGAAAATTATATTGTTTTTTCTGCTAATTCATTTAAAACTTTATAATCTATTAAACTGCATCATTAGTTTTTTTAGTCTTCATACAAATTTTAAAAGTTATAAAGCATTATTTTTCATATTTGCTGAAAATTTACGAAAAACCGTTATTAAATTGTCAAAATGTGCAAAATCCCTGACGAAACTTATTACTTATGCACATAAAATTAAAGATCGGAAAATTTTCTTTAAGAATATTTACTCAGAAGCCGAAAAATTACCGATTTTTTTTTAGCAATTTTCAAGAATAATTCAATAAAAGCCCAAAAAGCTTGATTTTTGGTACAAAATCGGTTCGCGCGACCTCTAAACCACTTCCGAAAAATCTGATAAAATTCTCAAAAATACTTTACCTTATGAGTATCCAAATTAGGAAAGATCTTCCGAGAAAATCAAAATTTTTATTTTTTTTGGGACAACCTACTAAGTATGTTGTATATCAAATTAGAAGCAATAGTTGTTGAACTAAAAAGGATATTTAAAAGTGATATTTTATTCACATCTGAGCTGCCTGGGGAAAAACTGCACAGGGAGAATTTCTTAGACGAGTTTTAATAAAATTGTTTCACTAAACTAATGAAGTTTTCTTCACAATATGAATGACAATTTTTTTAACTGTATGAAAAAGCTTCAGCAGAAGCTATTTTTAATGAAATTTTTTCATTAGTCGTATGAAATCTTTAATAATTAAAATTAAAATGTTCCTTAAATTTTATGAAAAACTTCATTAATTTAATGAAAAGTGTTAATGGACGAGTTCCAGTGACATTTCATAGATTAAATGGAAAAATTCAAATATCATTCATACAATTCTCAATATGGGATATTGGTCGTCAAAGGTAAAAAAGAAGAGGGTTTTGTTCAGTTTTGTTTTTTTATTTTTTGTTCGTGGAGAAATTTAAGCAATTTTTGTTCGATTTTATTTAAAAAAAAGTGATGTTTATAGATTTTTATCTCGTGATTCCAAATCTGGTCTCCAAATTCTAATCCCTTCACAATTTTGAAATATCGTATAAAAAGCATATTTTATTACTACTGTTTTTAAAAATTTTGACATATTCATGTTTAGCATTGCAAAATAATTAAAAACCACGTGTTATATGACGTAAACAACGTAATAGAAATGTTGGGACGATAAACCCGAATCCGCAAAAAAAAATTCCAAATTTTCCAGCAGTTTAAGTTCGGCCGTGAAAGCGTTAAGGAAAATCCAATTACCGATTATTGTCTGATTGCCTGTTTTTGGAAAAAGCCGATTAATTGGTCCGACATTAGATATAACCAAACTTTCATCGACCACATTAAAGTACAAAAATTGCGGATTACCGGCTCTCAATAATCGCCAAACCCACTCATGATTTTAGCGAGCTGTTGGAAACGCCTACGTTTAGCAGTTATCATATCGTTCATTTAATAAAAAACTGTAATAAGTAAATTTTTGAGTTAATGATGCAGATTTATTATTTATATCATGCTTCAGAATATGTAAAAATTTCATATTAATATATTGTATACTTTTCGAGTTAGAAGAAAAAATGTTTTCTTTTTTCTGAAAAGTGGGTGCAAAGAAACAATGCTACTCACGGTTCTCTCGGTAATTAACGAATTAAAAACCTTATTTATAAAAAACATGACCAAATAAATATAGAGGTTTTAGTGAGGCAGATATGGAATGAAAACGAGTTTTCTGCTTAATCGGGGTTTTTGTGTTATGTCAGTCTTTTCGTAAATGACCGATATTTCTTTTGATGCACTGACATTCTCTCTGGAATATGCTTATTTTATAAATATTTAAAGATGCAACCAGTGGTGTCAGACGTGACGATTTTACGTCATTTTAACGATTTTTTTGTGTAAATTTATCAAAATGACGATTTTTTGTACGGAATTCCTTATGTTTTGACGATTTTTTGACAGCACTAAATTTTGCTTTAAAAACTTAAATATGGCAAGAATAATGACGCAAATTTTATATGTATATGGCATTACTTTATTTAAAATATGTTAATCTGGTATAGTTTTTCGTATAGCTTTTCGTAAGTTTTTTGTATAGTTTTTCGTATTTTTTGATAACGAAGAGAAACGCAAAAGAAAATAGACTGTAACACAAAATGCAGTAGAAAAAAGGAGACAAATGTACAGCATGTACTTTTTTTTTGTCAATATACATAACTGTAAATTGAAAAAATAATGCAACAAAAGTGGAAAATAAATGAAACACGTTAGAGTTCTATAAAAAAACTAATATTAAAGTTTTAACTAAGAAATAAATTAATTAAACATTGAAAAAATTCTGAGTACAGGAGCGACACATGGAACGATATTTTAGAATAAAAGGTAAGCGCTAACAGTTTCAATTTGAAAAATTTTAACTCTGCTTTATTTTTTCAGACCAAAATGTTGATGAGGAGGAGAATGGTTTGGATAAGGTATATTCCCTTTTTATCTTGTATTATGAATTTATTTTTATAATGGGTTTTGTTTTATAGTTTTTGCCAAAAAACTAAAAGTTCGAGAAGAGTGGATTAAAGAATTCCGTTGGATTGAAATAAAAAATTCTCAGATTATGTGCAATGCTTGTCTGAATAGCTTAAAAGTTTCTTCAGGAAGGTCGGACCTGTTGAGACACTCTGTTTCTAAAAAACATTTAGATGCCAAGGAAGATCCATGCCAACCCACCATTTCGTCTTTGTTCACCGATCCTAAAATAAAATCAAAAGAAGCCGAAATTAATTTCTTTGTTTCTGGCAGAACACAATATTGCATTTTTGGCTGTGGATCACTTAACAAAATTATTAAAAAGCTGTTTTTCTGACTCATCTGTTGCTAAAAATATCACCTTGGGAAAAACAAAATCAACTCAAATAGTTAAAAATGTGGTTGGAGCAGAGCAATTTGATATTGTTTGTGGATACATGCGTACAAACAAATTTTATATTTGCATTGACGAGTCTACAGGCGTTAGCAACATAAAGCATTTATGTATAGTAGTCAGAGTTAGCATCAGCTTCCAAGTAAAGGATCTATTTTTTGGACTTATAAGTGTAACAAACTGTGATGCACTATCTTTACATAATTCTATAGCCGATTACTTTCAAAAACACAAAATCGATTATAAGAAAAACATGATAGGTTTCGCTGCTGATGGGGCAAATAATATGACTGTTAAGAACCATTCTGTAGCTAAATTGTTTACAGATGAAATTCCCAATTTAGTAGTTTTAAAATGTATTTGTCATTCACTGGCGCTATGCTCATCCTACGCCTGTTGAAAACTACCTTCATGTGTTGAAACTCTTGCCAGAAATATTTACAATTATATTGGCAATAGCCCAAAACGTAATAACCAATTTTTTTATATAGAAACTATATTGAAGATTAAACCAAAGAAAATGCTTCACCCATCCCAAACTAGATGGCTTTCTTTAGAAGCAATAGTTTTTAGAATTGTATGAGGCTTTGAAGATTTATTTTTCTTTTGCAGCTAATATCGATGATATTGATACTGCTAAAGATGTATTTAGAAATTTGAATGATATAAATGAACTTTATTTGTGTTTTTAAAGTACATATATTCTTAATTTTATTAACAACATTAACAAGTTAAGGAATTCAAATTCACAATATGCACAATAAAATGTCCAAACTTTTTAAAAATATTTTATCTAATTTTTTAAAGGATGATTTCATAAAAAAATATTCATTTAAATGAAATTGAATTTTGTAACCCAACATTTTTTTTTAAAAAGCACGAAATTTATTTTGGGATTTATGTAAGAGAAAAAATTTCCCAATGTGCAATTACTGCTGAAATTCACAATCAATTTATTGATAATTGCTTATCATTTTATATTGAATTGTGGCATCAAATAAAAAAAAGATTTGATTTTGACTCCACAATTATAAGAAAACGAATATAATAACCCCATCTGTAATTTTAAATAAATATTCAGACATACTTCCTTTATTAAAAATTTTTCCTAACTTGGTCTTTAAAGACAAATATCAAATAATAGAAAATGAAATGAGAGAACTAAGATTTATAAAATTTGATGAAAGTTCGTTAGATATAAACATATTTTGGAAAAAAGTAAAGTCAATAAATTTATCAAACAATAAGCCTGCATTTCCAAATTTATGTGAATTTTTTAATAACTTAATGACTTTACCAAATTCATCAGCTAATGTTGAACGAATTTTTAGCCAAATAAACCTTAATAAAACTAAAGTTAGAAATTCATTGCAAACAAAAACCCTGGAAGGGATTTTATTTTCAAAAGATTATTTAAAAGAACATTCCTCCGAATGTTTCAATGTACACATTTCAAAAAATGTTATAAGAAAACATAGTTCAAGTAATATGTATGTATGTATAAATTTTGTAAAAGATTATTTTTTACTTAATATGTTAATGTGTATGAAATGTATTATTAATTTTTGTTTTTACTATTATTTCATGTTTTAAAGCGTTTTATTCAAGACTGTTTTGTAATGTACAAAAGTTCGTTTTTATCAATAAAACTATATTGTTTTTTGAACTCAAAGTTTGTTTTTTAATCGTTTTTCATAGTGACCAATTTTGATGATTTTTTTTAAACTCTTGACGATTGTGACGATTTTTTGTTTTAAATTTTGACGATTTTTCGAAAAAAAAAGTCTGACACCACTGGATGCAACATACATACAGAACGATTAACTCCGTTTACCACTCATTTTGGCGCAGAATGTGGAGTATAGAAAAGCAACGTGCACCAATAACTGCAGCAGCAGCAAACAAACGATTGCAAAAATCATATGATGATAATGAAGCGTCAACATTATCAATGCTAACGAGCAAAAACGCCTTCCTGTGTCGCTTAAAAACAACAAACTGTTCGTTTAACTACATTATGGCAAATACCAGAAATAGCAGCAGCAGCAACAACAACATAACACGTTATTTCAGAAATAAAGAAACAAACAGCATCAAAACAACAACAACAAAAAAACAAATAACACAAGGAATACTAAAATTGGAATATTTATACACTAAAGGGGAGTATGAATGTCTTGCAAGACATTCGTAAGACATTTTTTATACAGCAACAGTTTTATTTTTTTATCTGATAGTATTAACACTCTAACCTAAAAAATAAATATGTTTTTTGAAACGAACACAATTTTCAAAAATCTTGAAAACATATTTATGTTGACGGGAAACCGTTGTTACTAAACACAAAGCAAAATTTAAACTTAAACTTTTAAAAACAGCTCTAATTTTGGATAAGGACATGCAGGATTACAAAAGGATACATGTAAACGACATCGTCTTTACTTGAAAACGTTTTTACGAATTTTTATGAAATTTGGCAGAAGTTTAATCAGTATATGTTGAAGTTAAGGTGCGTTTTCGCTCAAATTCGCGTTTTTCGAATAACGAAAATCGCCATCTTCTTTACTAAACGCACAAAAAATATAATTTTTGGACTTTAGTTATATTTTGGTAAGAGGAATAACACACCTCGACAAGCTTCCTTGGTTTGAATGCTTATATGTGATTTATACTCTTTGATGCTCTGATTCCAAATTTTTCAATCACCTCACAATTTTGGGAAAACCGCAGTTAAAGTTGCGAAAAATGGGTACTTTGGCTCTTTTTGAAACTGTTGATTATACGATTGGCGCTTTCTAATGAATCAAAATAAAGATAAATATGCAGAACGCACTTTCCTTTTGAAGATACAGCGATGAAATTTTCTAAACCTTAATTGTTAAAATAACGTAAAGATACATTTATCAAATGCCTTCTACATTTTTTATATGAAATTTGAGAAATTATAATTTTGTACAATTGAAATGCAATTTAAACAAAGTTTTTTTTTTTTTTTTAAATTTTGTATCTTTATTTCATTTTAGTTTTAACAAAACAATTATATTTTTGCCTCAGCGCCAAATATGGCTTTATAGAGGCCAGTAGGCAACATAAATATTTTCATTAAATATACAAATTTAGATTTAATTTATTCTACTTTATACAATTTTCTATATAAAAATAATAATAATAATAATAAATTTTTAAGCTTTCAAGATGCAAGAAGTACTTTAACGTTTTGCAATAAAAATTCTTTTAAACTACTTTTAAAAGTTGATAGAACTAAGATATTTTTAAAGCGATTAGGTAAACTGGTTGTATTCATTAGCTCCAGCAAAAGATATTCGTTGTTTAGGTAATTCAAGTCTACATCGTACAAAATTTAAGTCCATCGCCTGTCTTGTGATTCTTTGTGTGTGTGATATATTACTACTAAATTGTATGGTGTGAGAACCAATACCTCTAATACATTTGTAAACATAAACTAATAGCTGTTTTTTTATAAAGACCTTTCACCGGAAGTATCGTTTTTGCATAATTTTTGTTGTTCCAAACTGCAGTGGAAGGTTGAACACAATTTTCAACGCCTTATTTTGTGCTGATTGCAATGATCCCAAGACTGAGTTAGCTTTACTACCGTAAATTACTGGAAGATAAGTCAAGTGCGAGTGAATTAAGGATTGGTAAATTAAAATTTTCGTATCAACATTTAGTTTATTTTTAAATTTATAAAGTATACCAATTCCTGATGATAATTTAGATTTTAGGCAACTGATGTGATTTTCCCACAGAAGATTATGGTTTAAGTTTATGCCAAGGTATTTAACACTTTTCGATTAATTTATTAATTGACCATCAATATAGACACATAAAGGCTCTTCATTTTTTGAAACATATGGCTTAAATCTTATGAATTCTGTTTTGTTAGCATTCAAACTTGTTTATTGTATAATTTATGCCTAAAGTTATTTATTTTAATGGGTTAGTTTTTGAGATTCGCTCTTAACATATTTTGGCACATATCTACTCCTAAAATAGGCACCAAAAAAATGTTTGTTTATTTTTCGTGCCGAACAAGTGGTATAAATTTCATTGCAAAAAAGCTTAGGCCGTCTCGGGGTTAACTCTTAAATATTATGAAAACATGGACAACATTAAAGTATCCAATGAAAAAATTAAAAAGTTTTTTTTGCTGTTTTAGGTATAAAAATCGTAAAAACTGTCATTACGGCACACAAAGGAATATTTTCAAAACATTCATGCACCCCTACGCTAGAAAGAAACTCTTTGCAAAAGCGCATTAAAAGATGTTAATATATACATAAATTCGTATTCTCTATTTCTGTTTTGAAGACGTTCTTCTTTCTGTCCCTTTTCAAGACATTCCCTTTTTTTAAATGTCCAAAAGAATAGTCTGGCACATCACACAGTGGGGAATTTGAAAAAATAATGGTAATAAATATAGAACTTCTAAAATACTGATCCGATCGGTACGAATCAAATTGGAAATTGTAGAAGAGGTGTTAATCTTTTGTAATATTGTGATTGGGTCACCCTGTTTTCGTACAGAGTATATTTAACAAAAAATCATTATTATTTAATGGATTTAAAAACAAAAAATCTCCGTATTAATAATACTTCGCCATAAAATATCTAACAAACTTTTCCAAATTATAGTCGTGAAAAATCATTGAAGTTCAAAAAAAAGTATTTATCTTTCTTTCAAATTTTCTTGGAACTTTGTTAAAAAGCAATAGAAATTTTAATCTTTTCTGAAATATAGGGCTTTGAAAAAAGAAATTAAATGTAATTTAAAATAAATAATCGGCTTAAAACTGACTAACAAGGAAACTATACAGTGGTGAGTACTCATATTTGAATGAAACTTGTATACATATGTTGTAAAGGACAAAAAATATTACTCACGTATATTTTTTTAGGGCGCAATCTTAAGTTTAGGGGTTAAAAATTTGACGTTTGCTTAATATATTTTAAAGACGCATCCTCTTGTACATAACACATGCCCGAGCATGTCCGAACATTTTTGTTATTCAAAAAACGATTTTTTTTTATACCAAATTTGTATGGAAAGTTGGAGAAAGTTTGTATTAGAAAGTTGGAGTTCAAATTAACATATAATAATCCTTATTTTATGGGGGGTGTTTGGGATTTTTTTAATATTCGGCTTTAGCACGACTTTTCCTGAAGCGCTTTCAAAATCCATATTTTAAGTATTTCAAATAAGTGGAAACCCTGGGCCCAGAGCATAGATATCAAATAATATCAGCATTTTTGTTTTCTCGATTACTTTAATACATACTACTTAGAAAAAGATTTGAATGAAGAGATTTGCTCAACCAGGCCTACAACTTAAATAAGGTAATTTTAACCCTTTGACTACCGAATTTTTTTGACATTGGGTTGGCCTTGTAAGGCTCTGAGACTATCAGGCTATAATTTATAGCTATAGCAAAAAGTTACATCTCTCTAGTGTCGATCACATCAAGTTATGTTAAAATCGTTTGTCAGGTTTTCTTTAAATGGGGAAGAAGTACACTCATAAAAAAGCCCGTACAAATATTTGAAAATTCAGCTACGGCAAAAGAAAATAGTACCTGAATTTGCGCCAGCAGAATTTTCAATGAAATTGAGTTGGCAGTTGTAGTTAAATTTACTTAGAATTTAACAATCAAACAGAAAATTGATGCTAAAATGGTCTTTCCGGATCTGACCAGAGGCAGGTCCATATTTATTACCGGTAGTATGAGTACTTAACAGAGAGTACTTACTAGGTACGGAGCATAAGTACGGTACATTTGGCTCTATCTCACTTAGTTTCCGAGATATAGCCTATTCTATGATTTTAAAATAAAAAATATGAGAAAACAGACCATCTACAAGTGAGACTGAAAAATAATGGTATAACAACAATTGTAGTTTAAATGAACTGACAAATTTTGTAATTTTGAGAATCACTAATTACAAAATTTTAAGTTGAAAAATTAGTTCAAATACACATGATATTTGTCTTGAGGTAAAATGAGCTAACTAATAATTTTAGTTAAATAACTGATTTAAATGATAACAACAGAAAAAATTAGCACAAAAAATTAGCACAACCGAATTGGATCCTGTTTAAGATAAGAGACTTTTGAACTAACTTTTTTTTTATAAGTGTTAAAATGGCACATATTTTAACCGATATTAGTTTTTCGGTTGTATTAACTTAAATTCTTTATTTGTAAATACGATTTCATAAACTTTTTTGTTTTTCATTTTCTTTATCGACTTCAGTTATTCATTGAATTCTGGTTATTTATCGCACTTTTTCTCTTGAAATTTTGTAATTATCTGATGAATATCCCCTGAAAAAATGAATCACATTTTTATATTTTATCTTTTATTTTTGCTTGTTAATTTCCAAAGCGTTGTTTTCGTTAACACTCAACTAATGTTTTTTGTGAGTGTTAGTGAATTGTATAGCAAAGCATTAAACAATAATGCGCACGCGGATTCTTAAACAGTATACATCCATATATCGCCACCTAAAATGAAAAATGGCATAACTAACAAAATTTCGGTTTTATTGATAATGATTACACACAGAGAAATATTTAGGCCTTTGCCAACTAAAATTCGGCTCCATTAAAAAAACAGTCTGTTAAGTCAGCAACATTTTTGCTTGAAGGATTCTTGCAGATAAATTGCTAATTTCAGCAAAATATTTGCTAAATTTTTTTTTTGTTGATATTAGCAATTTTTGCAAGGATCCTCCCAGCAAAAATGTTTCAGACTTTCCAAACTGTTTTTTGAGTGAGTTTTTTTTTTGTTGTGTAAGTGTAAACCAATTGTGTGAATATTGGTTTTCACAACAAAGTTCGGTTAACAAGTGGCGACTCCAGCTCAAGTCTTTGAAATTTTGAATTCAACTAACTATGAAAATTTGAATAAATTTTTTTTAAGCCAACATTATTTTTGTACACACTATTTCATTTTCTTCATTATTTCATTTTCCGCCCTTTCCGATTTTAACCAATCTTGGTATAAGATAGCTAGTTTAGGAAAGCTAGTCACAGAAGATCTTGAAAAATCGGGTTTTTAAATAAATATGAAAAATATTTGAAAATTTCACAAAAGTAGTCGTACATAAACGTCCATATATTAGAAAAAATCGCAAATTTAACAAAAAGTAGTCGTATAAAATCGTTTATATCTCTGTAACGATGGAAGCTACGCGATTCGTTAACATCTTAATGCTACTCGTGCTTTAAATAAAATTAGAAAGAAATTATATATTTAAAAATATGTGTTAATTATAAATTATTCCACTATGCCGTAGCCAAATCCCATTTTGTAACTCTTAAGGAATCCAAAGTTATGCATACAAATGTAAAAAATATAATTAAAAACCGTTCACTTTGGAGCCCGCAGGAGTATCATATAGGGATTTTGCAACGGTACCAGTTATACCAAGGTTGGTTAAAATTGAATTTGATCGAGGCCAGAAATTCGATTTTTTCGATGGTTTTATATCGATGTTAGACAAAATAGGAAAAACTTCCCATAAAAAATATATTTGAAGTTTTAACAAGAAGTTCGATAAATTCTAAATTTTTTTGCAATAATTCAAGATATTTTTCACGTTAAAAGTTACAATTCGAAATAATTCATTTATTTTCCAAATGGCATAGTTCTAAAAATCTATGGAGGATTAAGATTTCATATATACCATGATTTGAAAAGTTTATTTAATTAAATTTATTTATAAAATCACTAAATATTTCCAATTTTCTACCAAAGATAAGATTGTTATTACTTTTTTGTTAATCTCTTGTACTTTTTATCAATTCCAACCAACAGGTGTCGAAGTCGAACAGCTGTTCAAAATGTAATAACTAGGGCAACCAGAAATATTCTGTATCATGTTTTTCCTGTGATACTATTGAAAAATGGATGAGATATTTATCCGTTTCAAAACAATTGGCGAATTCTGGCATCGATTTATTAAGAGCATATTTTTGCATATTTTACTCTTAACAGCGTATTTTTGAATCGTTGGATCAAAATTTTTGGGAAAATCTAATTTTTAAGCATATTTATGTACTTTTTGGAGCAAAAACCACTTTTTTTGAAAAAACCAAGGTTTTTTTTCTAAATTTTCTAGGGGTTGTAACAGTAAGTTTAAAAAGTCAAACGATTTTTGAAAATTTGAATTTTCAGTTAAGACAACTGATTTAGGTATAATTAATCTTTTATCTATTCTTTTTGTAAGCAATTGAAATAAATTTCACAAAATTTAGTCCAACTGTACTAAATACGGATTTTGAAAGAAAAATGTGTTTTTAAAAGCATGTTTTTAATTTTTTAAGGCATTTTTTATGGTCATGAAATCGATTTTTTAGAACATATTTCTGGTTTCCTGGAAATAAGAATTCTATCAGAAGGCCGCGAACATAAAATTTAAAAAGTGCATATTTTTAACAAGGCATCTAGTTCTAAACGAAATTCACTTGTTTGCTAATTGATAACTTTTCAAATTTCATCTAAATATGAATAACACATGTTTATTTGTTTTACTTCATTCTTTATCTCTCCTTTTTTCGTCTTTTTTCATTTCCCCCTTGTTTTCCTTTCTTTTCTTTTGCGATTTTGCTGGGTTAACACGACTAAGTTTTAGCTGCCACACTCAAAATATTTTGAAATTAAATTTAAATATGGTTGCTGATTTGTTGTAGCCACCAAAATACACTTTTTTAATTTATTTTTAATTCGGTTGACACTACATTTTTCTGTGTGTATGTTTTATTTGGATACACTACATGCCTACGATGAAAAATAAAGGTTTGTAGTTGTTTTTTGTTTTGGCTTAAGGGCCTCTAGTGTAAAATATTTTATAAAAATAAAAACACAAAGGTTTTATATGTTTAGTAAGTATTTCTTTTCTTTTCGATATTTCGGTTAAATTCTTTAACCATCCTTTGGGAGTTTAAAACAAAAAAAAAGCAATTACAAACTTTAATACAGGTCAACAAGACAACAATAAAGTTTTTATGAAAAAGAGTTAGAATCTGATATATATATTCCGTGTTTTTTGGTTGCCCTATAAAAAAATTAAAGTCGGTTTCAGTGATTATGAAGCACTGCATCTAACTACATTTCTCCACACATTTTTTTCGTTCTATTATTAAAACTATCAGCTTTATTAACGATATTGTTAAAATCTTTGTGGACATTATTTGCATCTCCTATAAAAAAAAAATAAATATGTTTTCTACGGCCTTATGGATTTTCGGTGACGATATGAGGTATGATTGAACATGAAGGCAAAAAATCATGCAGCGTGTTGCAGTAAAAGGAAATAAATTAAGAAAAAAAAAAAAAACGAATGTATCAAAAGCACTATAAGCAACAACGACTGTTCTAAAGAATTGAGTAAAAAGCTACAATGAATTCGCGGAATCCCAACTAAAATTGAACATACATATCCTCTATATTTGAAAATGTGTATTGTTAAATATAAATACAATGGGTTGTCCAATAGGAATGATATCATTTTAACAAAACTTTCAGAACAACCGAGTGAGATATCAATGTTTTTATATCTCATCCGAACGGCTAATGTTACACACATTTATTATATAAATTGATTTTAAAAAGTACACTCAGGAAATTAAGAAGGTATACAGTTAAAATGACTACAAATGTAGTCAAAAATGCGATGACTGTACTTGTCATAAAATGTACTAATTTTTAACCCTCTAGTACCCAAGACCGCCTGTAGACGGGCTAACTTCATTGCTCACTTATGCGCTTCCCAAATTACGTTTTGGTTTTATTTGTATTTTGTCTAATTCGGGGAAGTCCCAAAAATTGTTTTATTGCATTCGCAACGCAAGCTCATGCTATGGGCAGCTATCACTGTAATTTTAAGTTGGAAAGTTGTGAAATACGGACGGAATAATTATTTTGCAAAAGTGTGAATTTCAAAAAATCAAAAAAAATATTTAAAGTGGTCGCAGGTGAAAGAAAAAATTATTGGTGTGTTGCTGGTAGTATAAAGAAAGCAAAAAAAAAGAAAAAAGAAAAAAAAAAACTTTTCTCAAGCTTTTTGTTGGTCTTGCAAGGTAGCCCGTCTGGAGGCGGTCTTAGGACAATTCGGAAAAAAATAATATTTTAGGTAAGTTTGAAAGTGGAACATTTAAGGAGATATTAAAGCTAAAAAAATTGTCATTTACAGACATGTAACGTCGACAAATGCAAAAGTTGTCATCGCTTTCTGATGAAGAGATTGGGCAAATTTGTATTTGATGAATTTCGATAGCGATACTGACGGAGAAGAAGATATGGAAGACGATTTGGATGACAACGCTTGCGAGACGGAGTGCCATATCAACATTGGATTTGAGGATATAAATAGAGCGGTGAATATGTCAGATTCAATGCTGGTATCAGATATTTGCCTTACTTCCAGCGGAAGTCCCGCATCATTTCAAAAATTATTATCTCCTTCTACTTCGATTGATTCAAATACTCCTCGATCACAGAAACGCAATGTGCCTGCTGACCAGAATATCATTCAGCCTGAAGATAGTATTATATGTGAAACAGGGGAGTTTATTGGATCCGTTTCGGATATAGATCCCAAATCTCAGACTTTCAAGAAAATTTTGTGGCGCCAAAAGAATTTAGTGCTGGATAACTCTGCGATTGCATTTTCTGAGCCCGAACTAGGAGAAGATCTCAAAAAGCTTGATACGCCTTTCAAATGCTTCGAATTCTTTTTGGGCGACACTATTATTGAGCAATCGAATTTATATGCCACTCCACAAGATATCACAACTTCCTTCATTACAACCAATTCGGAAATTCGTCAGTATATTGGCATTTTATTTTTTATGTCAGTTTTTCGCTATCCGAGTTTCCGTGCATATTGGGGCGAATTTGCGTTCCAAACAATCCAAAATAATAGTAAACTGCCCCCCAGGAATGCTGCAGACCACGATGCTTTGTATAAAATACGACCAATTGTAAATCATTTCAATGAAAAGTTTCAATCCGTTCCAATGACGCAACGTTTATGTGTGGATGAACAAATGTGCGCAACGAAGATGAAGAATTTTCTTCGACAATATTTGCCAGATAAACCACACAAATGGGGAGTAAAACTGTTTGTTTTATGTGACTCCTTCGGCTTTTGCTATAATTTCGAGATATATTGCGGTGCAGGAGACAATGTTGTGCAAACCTGGCTCGCCAGACCTTGGAGCGGTAACTAACTACACTTCACTGCCACTTCTTGAATATCTCAAATCCCGCGGAATTCATTCCTTGGGGACTATTCGTTCAAATCGCATTCCGAATTGTAAGCTGCCAACCGACAACGATCTCAAGAAACAACCACGTAGATATTCTACAGAGTTTTGTGGATCTGCTTCTGGAGTCGACATTTCTTTATCACTTTGGAAAGATAATAAGGCTGTGCGACTCGCATCGACCTACGCAGGCACGAACCTTTTCAAAATGAAACAAACCCAAAAACACAGGTATCCCGTTTTGTTCGCTCTGAAAAAAAGTTTGTTGACGTCGATTGCCCCAACATAATCCATGAATACAATAGCCATATGGGTGATGTCGATCTCATGGATGGCATTATTGGCCGATATAAAATTTCTGTGAAAAGCAACAAGTATACAAATCGACTGTTCGTGCATTTGCTTGACTTAGCCATGGTAAAAGCCTATATTTTGTTCAACAGAATCAACAAGCCTAATGCTAATGATAGGCGCTACCAGCTGCCAAACTTCTGAGCAGAGATAGGGGCGCCCACGCCCACGCGTGGGCGTGGGCAGGGCGCCCACTCCAAGATTTAAAAAAAAAAATGTACCGGACAAAAATCCTTTCTACCGCCCACAGACGTCCGTTTCGATGGAGTCGGACATTTTCCGCAGTTTTTATCACGCGCTGGTAAAAAAACTTGTAAATTTGCTGGTTGCAATTCCGAAACTCAAATTGTATGCCGAAAGTGTAATATAAACCTGTGTCTTTCTAAGCAAAAGGAATGCTTCTACGGATTTCACCGCCAATAACTTGAACAAACTATTTTTGCCTCATATTTAAATATTTTTTTTTTTTTTCAAAACTTGTTTGAATTAACTTAAAAAATTAAATCTGAATTTATTGTTTATTTTCTACACATTTCTGTTATAACCAGTTCTTTTTTTGTTAATAAAACAGTGTACTCTATATGAAAAAAAAAATTTTTTTCTGTAAAATTTTTTGGTTTGTTTTCCTAAAGCCGCCTAGAGGCGGTCTAACTTTTTGGCGCTATAAAACCAGATCTGACCAAAAATTTCATTTTTATTTTAAATATCATTTACTTTTAAAATAAGTCAAACCCAAAAATAATTTTTTTATCCAGAAAAAAAATTTGGGTACTAGAGGGTTAACTATTGATATAACAACTACAATGATAGTACAAATTACTATCTCAACGTTCAAATGCAACTAAACTTAATGAATGCATAAGCCATAAAAACGAGCAACAAAACAATGAACATAAAACTAATAATAATATGTAAAAACTTCTGTTTTAAAATTTAAAGAAAACAAAAAACAGTTTTTTTTATTTACAATACATACAAGTTTGTATTTCCTACATTATATTTAAAAATGCCAGTTAAAATTCCAGAAGGTATATATGCATATGATAGGGCTTTTGTAACAAGGCGAAACAGACATAGGGGTTTTGTAACAAGGCGCAAAAAAGGCCTAGGGGGTTTGTAACAAGGCGAAAAAGGCATAAGGGTTTTGTAACAAGGCAAAAAACTCATACGGGTTTTGTAACAAGGTTTTCTAAGATCCACCCTACTTCCTCTTTTGATCCAGCAGAGTGTGCTCTTTCCCTTGTTACAAACCCCTTTGAAGTTTTCTTCCGTGTATCAAAACGCTTATGCCTTTTGTCCTTGTTACAAAACCCTTATGCCTTTTTGGCCTTGTTACAAAACCCGGATGAACTTTTTTGCCTTCTTACAAAACCCCTATTCCCCACTTACTCATTTGTTCAACAAAAGGGTCACAACTAACCGGACCAACGATCCCGCTTTTGTCGTGATTATCCGCTTTTTAAAGGCTGATCCCGCCTTAAATTTTTCCCGCTTTTTGAACCGAAATCCCGCTTTTTATATTTCAGAACTTCTTAACAGATTTTTTATACCACAGCCATCAAAATTTGGTTACATTTTTGAGGTTTCTTATCCTATGAGTCGAAAAAAATCAAATACATTTATTTCTTTGGAAATTTAAAAATTTTATTGTCAAAAATTACAATTTTTTGGACGAAAATATGAGCAATCACACAAATATTTGAAAAAATATATTAAATCCAAAAAATGGTTCAGAATTGACTCAGAAATGTAATTGAATTTGAATATTTTGTGAACAATTCAAAAAGTCTCCAAAAACAGATTGATTTTTGAGATTATCGTATTTTTTTTAATATCTTTTCTGAGTAATTTTTGAATCAGAAAAGAAGCCTTTTTTGGATGAACCACTTTAACACAAAAATTTTAACTTTTTATAATAAAGGGTCCGCCATCTAACGTTTTTTTTCAACTAGTGCTTATTTCGTGAATGGTAACACTTAGCTCATGTCTGATTTGACAGATAATTAGTTTTATCCTTCCGCTGAACGAATATGGTTGTGTATACGCTTGAACAACGCTGGGAAATATTGCGACATTACTTTGAAAATCATGGTAATGAGCAAGGAGTGGCCGTTACAGTCAATGGCGATCGTTATCGGGCCATGTTGAACGAATTTTTGTTCACAAAAATTGAAGAGGAGGATATTGGAAACATTTGGTTTCAACAGGACGGCGCTACGTGCCACACAGCCGAATCTACACTCGATGTTTTGCGCCCTGTTTTTGAAGATCGCATTATCAGCCGCAGAGCTGATGTCGCTTGGCCACCTCGGAGCTGCGATTTGACACCGTTGGACTATTATTTGTGGGGTGCCGTCAAAGATAAGTGTTACTCCAACAAGCCAGAGACAATTGACGCTTTAAAGAACAATATTCGTGAAGCCATTGCTGAAAAACAGCTGTACACAATCGATAATGTGCTTAAAAATTGGACCGATCGTGTAGGCTACTGCATGGCCAGCCGAGGCAGCCATTTGAATGAAATTATTTTCCATTGAGATTTTATTTGTTCGATTTTAGATCATTACAAATTTTTCTCTAAATTAACAGAACAATTATAATTTTATATGATAATTTACTTTGACTATTAGAAAAAATCACAGAAAAAGTTATTAGACACTAGCATGAATGGAATGCATTTTCTGACCCACTACGGTCTTCATCAACATTCTTCGTGCCATTTAGTGTTAATCGTAAATATCTTCTATTTAACTCACGTTAAAGAAATTGGGTAACGTTAAATCCCACATTACTCTGTGTGTTGAGTTAGAATGAAATTTACCACGAACGATTTATATTTATAGTGTGTTTGTTTTTTCTCTAGTCATTATCATAATTGCCAGTTTAACTTTCAGTTAAAACTTTTAAATGACAATTCTTTTCTCTAATGTCATCATATACTATCCTTCTACATAAGCAAAGAATATCAAAAAACATTAAAGATTTTTTTGTTAATACATATGTCGGTGATATGATTGGTCTATAAAAGTTACAGAAAAAAACTGTAATTCTTACAGAAAATTTACTAATATTACTCCAGCAGATCGTTTTGCTAATTTTAGTAAAACGTTTCTGTAACTTCTTAGTAAAGTAAAGTAGTAATTTGTAAAATGCTGAAATCAACCAAAAATTTTACTAAATATTAGTAAACAGAATCCTTATTACTTTTTCTACAAATGAAAATTTTGTTTACTTTTTGTATTATAATTTTCCACATGTTGTAAAAGTAGTCAATTGTAGTAAATAAAAGAACATAAAATTTAATGGATTTCATTATAGATGTTCCATTTATGCGATATGTTTTAACTATGATTAGAATGTGTTTATTATAATAGAAAATTATTTTGAATATTCATAATCACATTAAAATCATTATTGGTAGGGAAGAAAAAACACATCACATTTTGTTCAGTGGATTAAATGATTTTCTAGTTAATTTTGTTAACTCTGAAAGGGAATAAAATAAAGGGTGATTTTTTAGTAACTTTCTTTTTGGCAACACTCTTTTTGACATTTCAGGTTGAATGGATACGTGAACAATTGGGGCCGGTCAATTGGCCGTCTAGGTCATGCGATTTAACAATATTTTTGTGGCGCTATGTTAAGGCTGATATCTATAGGGACAAGCCCGCAACGGTTGACGCACTGGAAGCCAATATTGAATAATTTATTCGTGAGATACCGGCCGATATGTTGGAGAGAGTATGCCAAAATTGGACCCAGCGTATGAACCATTTGAAGCGTAGCCGCGGTCAACATTTACATGAAATCATCTTTAAACATTGAATTATATAGATCGTTATATCAACTCAAATAAATATTTCATGCATTTCTCTAAATTTCATGTGTTTTTTTTTAAATCAAATCCGAAAGCTCCTTTAAAATCACCCTTTACTACTGATCTTAAATAGAATTCTAAATGAGAACAATGTGTTCATATTTATTGTTGCCTGCATGTTTTCCTTAAGAAGGCCTATAACAACATAACAAGATATTTGTAATACAAAAACAAAATACATGCATACAAATGCTGCAAAATAGTTTTAGTTGTTGTTTTCAAATATATCATCAATTACAGAAGAAACGCTCATAACATGTTTTTTCTTAACTAATTTTCTTGGAAAATATTATATACTGTAACAAGGTAAAAAATTAAATATGAAAAATATATTATTAAACAATTGTTTAATAATGTCTTTTAAAAATCAATATGTATATAAAATGTATATAAATTTATAATTTTCACTTTCCGCTTGTATTCGTGTTTGTCAAATAAGTATAGGGACCATTGTGTTTTTTCTATATTGAAGTTTCTTTAAAATCAGTTTATATATTTTATGAGAGTGAAAAGAATATATTGCATGTAGAAGAGAACAACAGGTTTCTACCTAGAACACGAACAAAATAAATTAGACTTGTGTTGTTCGTAAACGAACTAGTTCAATGAAACTACTCACCCTAGTGAACGAAATGACCTAGCTCACCATTTTTCTATATTTTAGTTCATTTCGGTTTTTTACTCATGGCACCATTTTCTCTCTTTTCAACACGCACCTATTTTTTTTAAGAGTAATATTTGACACCCAAATGAAATGAAATGCATACAAAATATTTTGTTATTTCATACCAAGTTTCTTTATTTTTATAAAAATATGTTATTTTTATTATGTTTTATATAATTTATAGTATATTATTGAAGTTTAAATTTGTTCGGCTTTTTTCGTTATTAATAAATACACTCATAGAAATAAACCTGTAGTTAAAAATTACCCTGCAGAAAAAACTTCTAAATTTAGCAGATTTTTTTGCTAAATATTAATAAAATAAGAACAGCAAAAATAAATCTTTACAAAATTTTAGTTATATTCTTAGTGAATTTTAGCTTTTACTGTGTAAAATTAGCAAAACTTTTACTAAATATTTGTAAACAAAAACTGTAATATTAACAAAAGTTTGCTATATTTACCTCAACTTTTTTAAAATGCCAAAAAACAGTTTCTTTTTCTTAAATCAACAGAAATCTTTGCTAAAAAATTGTAGATTTCTGATTTCATAAGAGCAGAGTTTTTTTCGCATTTCATAATAATTTATAAAGATTTTTTTGTCTACTAATATTTAGAAAATATTTTTGCTGATTTTTAACAGATTATTTTGTTATTTTCAATTAACTAAAATTTAACTCAAATATAACTAAATATTTCTTATATTACTAATATTTAGTAAAAAAATCTGCTAATTCTAGCAGTTTTTTCTGCAAGCTCATTTTTAACTAATTTTTGGTAGCTTTTTGTGCTATTTTTACAGGTTTGTTTCTATGAGTGTAGCAATATAGACGAAATATCAAATACAAATAGGTCGCTTAAATTTTATCAAACAAACGATCTGACGAAAGAGTGTACGACATTGTCAAAGATCGATTGAAGTAGAAGAGCAACCTAGTTTGTTGAGCTCAATTGAACTAGAAAGAGCGCCGACTCAAAGAACCAGATTGCAAAAAGTCTACAATAAATTGTGTTTTTGTCTTCTATTGAAAATATTGCCATTTCACATAACAACTAACATATGTATCACGCAATGGATAATACGGACAAAGAGTTCAGAGTTTCCATTCAAAATTCAAAAAATAATTAAATGTTTCATTTTGCATTTAAAATTTGGAAGACATTGAAACAATTTTCTAACTGAAAATAAAAACATACTCGTAATTATATATTAAAAAAAATCAATTATAATTCAGAAAATTTAAATGCGTATATGTAAATAATTCCATTTAATAGAACAAGTCAAATAATATTCAGAAAATTTAAATTCAGAAAATATGTATTATTTTTAGCAGAAAAACGCTATTCGCAATGCAGAAACATCTGTTTAAAATTCAGAAAACAAAATTGAAAATTAATATGAAATTTCGGATTATCAATTGATATTCCAGAACTAAAAATTATTTTTGAGCTTCGAAAAGAAACCGAACTATAAATGATATATTTTTAATTCCAAATGAAAAATCCAAATTTCAATCGATGATTTTTGACTCGAAATTAATATTCGGAACTCCAGTTGATATTTAGAGACCTTTCTAATGGCGTAGATTTCGTTTAGATAAAGTCATCAACATTTTTTGTAATGTTATCAATAATAAATATAACTAATTTACCTTGAATAAAATTATTTTTACAAAGTTTATAAAACATTTTTACGAAATTATGAATATCTATGAAACATTTGTCTTTAATTATTATGTGAAAACTTCAAAAATATGATGAATAATTGATGACAATAAACATTTTCATCAATACGTGATGAAACTTTTTTCCTTGAGTGTAGATAATATTAAAGTGCATAAATGAAGTTGAAGTTTCTTCCCTATCAAATAATTTTAGCTTTAAAATAAATCATATTATTGGTAATTTCTTTTTTTGCTAATTTGAGTAAATCGGGTTTTAAAAGTTAGTAAAAAAGTTATTAATATAAGAATAGCAAAAAAATTTTACTAAAAAATAACTGCTTACTAAAAATTAGTATAATAATAGTAAAGTGCGATTGAAAACTGATTTACAATATTTTTTTACTAAATTTTCTTTGAGTATAGTTGTATTGGTAGTAAGCGGTGGTATAAACATGGTTAAGTACTAGTGATGCCAACTTTTTGAGAGCAAAAAGTGGAGCAAAACAATGTGAATTCAGCAAAAATTTTGCTGAATTTACCAATTTTTTATTAGTGATATTAGCAATTTTTCTGAAAGGATCCTCGCAGCAAAAATGTTGCTGACTTTACTGACTTTTTTATTTTAGTGTAAATATTAATGTTCTGACATTTGTCAAAAAATGTATCTAATGGCTACAAAATACTATGCTAATATAACTCCTTATTCATTCATCCATGGAAAACACCATAAATAGTTCTAAAAGCACCAAGTGGTGAATATCTAAGTATCTTGCTGAAACGCTTGCCAGATATTTTTTTTCATTATCCCCAAACAAAACACAAAAAATCCCCACACACTGAGAAAAATTCGAAAAATTCCCAAATTTGGCGACACATCCTTAAGTCTGGCAAGACTGCTGACTAACTGCATAACTTAGTCGCTGCTGATTTTATTGCCAGTCATAAGCTGAGAAAAATTCCTGAGGCAAATATCACACAATTCTTAACGTTATAACATCATCGTTAACATCCAGATAAGAAACATGTAGCTACTTCAATCTGAACAGCTCGAACCAGATCAGACTTTATTTATTAACTCATTAATGGCACATCATAGATCGCTGGACTGTTTCAACCAAACTTTTCATTTACGTATATAGAGACATGCTTGATTCAGAAAATTGTTTAAATTTGTTTTGTTTCAAAGCGCCCTCTAGCGGAAATATTGGCAACTACAATTGAAACTTTACAGTATATAAATCCAAGACGGTTTAAGATATTTAAAAAATTTAAATGTTCTATCATTTTGTGAACAAATCTTTATTCAAAACTATGTGAAAAATATTTTTTTTAATTTAACCGATTTTTAAAAAGATCGTGTTCCAAAATTATATACAATCGATGCACTAATTTCTAGACGAGAAATACATTTTCATATTTTTTCATCAACATAACCATTAAAAATATAAAAGATTAGGCTTTTTTATATTTTTAAAAAAAGTTCCATCAAAAAAGGTCAAAAATTTATTTTTTCAAATAATTATTTTGCAACTCTCTATAAAAATTTTTAACAATTTTTTTATTTACGATTAAAGTCAAAATGGTTTCTAATTCAGAAGGGGAGGATCCACCACTGTGGCACATATGCCACCCCCGATTTTTGATGTATTTAAAAGAGTTATTAAAATGTTCCTTTCCATAATTTTCGCTGTTATTAAACTTCTAACATGTCACAATTTTATTTTTGTACATCACATGTGGTCAAAGATAGACATGTTTTTTTTCGGTTTTGCAAACAAATATTAGAGTTTAGTGTATTTGGGATAACTTTTTCATTTCGAGTATTAACACAAAATACCCTTTAAAATTGATATTAATTTATAATATATAATAATTTTATAAATAGGTTTACCAGATCAGGCAGTTTATACACTAAGGCAGGCAAAAACATTTTCACAGAGTTTATTTTGTCTATTGTATGTCTCGGTTTAAGTTAAGCTAACTATCTTTTTCTATTGTAGACAACTGAAGATTTGGGTGATGCCAATGAAACAATTGTATTGTCTATCATGGAAATTATCAAACTTTTTGAAAAGCCGCAAATATGACAATATCATATTAGATTTTTGAACTTGATGTAGAACAATATTCTAACTAAATATATGATTAGACTTAGGCAATCTAATTCGTTGAGGGCGTGCTCTTTCTAGTTCGATTGATCTGAATGAACTAGGTCACTCTTCTAGTTCAATCGACCTTCGACAATTTCGTTCAATCGTTCGTTAAATCGTTTGTTTGATAAATGTTATTCTATTTTTAGAATTAACATTTTAACATTAAAAACTAATTGAGCTGACAGCATTGAACAAAAAAACAAAATAAAACTCAAAAGCAATATAAAGTAAAGAAATGTTACTCAAATACCAAAAAAGAACGCAAAAAGCGAATGAGCTGAAGTTTGCGAACTGTGAGCTCACTAGTTCAATTGAACTAGGTCGTTCACGAACTACACAACTCTAATGCATGAAACTTTTTATATAAAATGTCCCAAAAGTAATGAGTTATGCATTACTGGCAGCCTTACGTAGATATGAATTGTAATGGGTAACCTATACAAGGGTATTGTTTGGTCAGAATAGCACCAGCTTTAATGCAATTTGTTTTGTTTTATATTTGTCAATTTAGTCCTTTATCCATCTGATAAAAGTACCTATTCATATTGTATGTATTCAATTACATTTTATTTTAGATCACTAATTCTTTCTTCTTGCTTTGTCAAATTCTTAACGCTAAATTAATGTAAAATCTTGCTTATTTAATAAATTAGTTTTAACAAACTATTATACAGTCGAGTCTTCGATCAACAATAAACCTATTAAGAACAACAAAACTTGCAAGTCTTTCTTTTTCGTATAAACAGGTATGGAATAATAAGCCATTACCACAAGGAAAAAATAATGGGTCTAAAAATGAATTTTGAAAAAAATACGAATAGTACAACACATTTCCCTCTTGTTTTAAGATATTTTGGGCATTTTCGTTTAAAAACGGCTATTAATGTTGCCATTTCCAACTATTATCCTGATCAGTTTAAATATGAAATTTAAACTCGTTGTTGACTGAAAATGTTCTTAGTTTCACGATATATATTTATTTAATAATGTCAATAATTCTGTAATAAAAGTACAGTTATTAGTTTTTCTTGGCCTTGGTGCAAAAGTGAACCAATTATCTTCTTCTATACAATTTGAGATTGCAGGAGATATAGGGCAGCCAAAAGGTTTGATCTCTATGATTAGGCCACGTTATACCTTCGTTTTTCCCAAAAATATTTGGAGAATGAATACATCTTGAGTTTTAATTTTAAAACATTGCCTCACTTCTGCTCCACAGTGTATGTAAAAATGAGCAGTCCGTTTGGGTTTTCGCTCCGTGACCGCCATCGCTAAATCGTCTTAAATAATAATAATTACTAAGGATAAAGAATATACTCTATGGGGTCTTAGACCGATATTTCGATATACATATTACAAACGCAATGACAAGCTGATATACATACACAGAAAAAACTAAAAACGGATTTCAATTAAAAATTTTATTGAAACAATTAATATTTTAATTGATTTTGCACCTACGACTGAAATGATAGTATTAACTAAAAAAATTTGCAGACAGTTTATTAAAACTCTTTCAATTAAAATAATAATAATATAAATTAAAAGAGTTATCGTTTTTCTTTACAACCTCAATTAAAAAGTTACGTTAAATTGATTAAAACTTTAATTGAAACTTGAGAAGAAAACAATGGTAGTTTTAATTGAAAACTCGTATTTTTTATTTTTGTTATATGCCCCCATTAAATAAAAAAAGAAATGTAGGTTTGTAAATTAAATTGCCATTTTATTTATAATAAAATTAAAGCTTTTTAATATAAAAATGTATTATAAGAAAGCAAATAAAAGTAAAGACAAAATTTTTGTTTTGCTTGTCTTGTCTTGAACTTTTTCTTGTAATTAAATTGCTTTCTTAAAAAAATCACACACAACTTTAAAATGATAGTTTAATGACACTTATACTTATTGAAAATTTAACTATTTACAAAAATAATAGTTTAATTGTCCTTTTTCGATAAGGTTTATTTAAATCCACATGTGCACTTTTATTACCATAGATAAAACACGATACTAAATTATGTTTTCGTGAGTACACGAATATCTCAACAAAAAGAGTGTTGCAAAACTATAGTGAAATAACTACGATTTTGCGTGTATTTGAAATCGGTAAACTATTCAACTTATTAAAAGCTAATCATTTGCGATCTTTTTTCTTTTTATTTACAAATTAAATAATATATTGATATAATTAAACCTTTGTTTGATTATTTAATCTAAATAAATAAAAAAAAATAGTTTGCGAAATTTTTAAAAATGTTGTTTACATGTTGTCAACACTGTATGGATATATTAGAAAGTTCAATAAATTTTTTAGTTGAATCAGTTAAAAAAAATTGTTTAAATTGCCATTGATATTCAAACAATCGATTAATTAGATATTGTTGGCCCATAATTCTTTCTGTGTACATATACCCTCATCATATATGGTGGACAGGGTTGTCAGATTTTTTTGAGCTCCATCGCCAAACCGGATGTCAAAAATCGCCAAAAGTCGCCAAAAGCGCCAAAAGTCAAATTTGTTCAGTTTTTGTTAATTTTTTTATTAAAAAAAATAAAATTTTGTTTACACAAAAAAAAAGCTGGTATAATATATAAGTCAAAAATCGCCAAAAACTGATAAAAAAAAACTAAAAAATCGCCAAAAGTGAATTTAGTTAAGTTTTTGTTAATTTTTTTATTTTATTAATAAATATTGGGAACTTTGTATACTTATTCTAATTTAGCAAAATATATACGCATTTACATATATATATATATATATATATGTATGCACAGCGTATACTTTAGGGACACGCCCAAAATTGTCCCTGAAATATGCGGTGTCTAGAATAAATTGTAAATTGTCTATACACCGCATATATCGCGGACAATTTTGGGCTTGTCCCTAAATTATGCGCTGTGCCCAAAATTGTCGCCGGAATATGCGGTGTATGGAAAAAATTGTCTTCATCTAATAAGCTAGATGTATGAAAAGGCGCGAAAAATTTGGGGACAGTCCCCAAAGTAAGCAAATGTCCCTAAACTATGCGGCGGAACGAATAAATGTCCCTAGAGTATGCGCTGTGTATATATACAAAATGTGTATATATACATTTTGTCTTTTTAACTGTTAAAGGATTTTAAAACTTTGTAAAAAGAGAGTTAGTGTTATATATTTTTAAATTACATAAAAATGGAGATCATATGATCTGTTAAAAAAAAGTAAAATTAAGTACATAAGTAAATAAGATCGTAAACTTCAGCCTCATCGATTTATTAATTGTGTCCTGACTTTTATACATATTATTTGAATTGAATTTTTTTATCATTTCATTAGTCGGTGTAAAAAAATTGCAGCACAATTTGTTAACGTTCATGTGATTTATTATTCTCAATAGAGCGTATAAAAGCTCATATTGAATTTTATTTCTTAATCGTGTTTTGGTATAATTCATTATGGAAAATACCCTTTCAACGCAGGCATTACTGGTTGGAACAACCAACATATTAAAAACGGCCACAGATAATTCTTTTAAATGGTATGTACCTGCTGCATCATGATAGTCAAACACTTTTGGCCAAAAACCAAGTAAATTTGTTGGAATTTCGTTATTAAAATAACTATTCCAATTTATAAACGGAAGTTCATATGTCATACGACATGACATGACTTTTGATGTAGTTTTGACACTAAATATGAAATTCACTTAAAATGAATGATAACAAAAAAAGACAAACTATTTAAAAAAATCACTAAAATAATATAAATAGTGAAAATAGCCAAGAAAATCGCCAGTTACATCATAAATCGCCAAAAAATCGCCATGTCGCCATATGGAAAATCTCGACGCCAAACACGTTTCAAAATCGCCATGTTTGGCGAGAAATCGCCATATCTGACAACCCTGATGGTGGAGGTTATAAAAATATCAGTTGAAATTCAATTTTGAATTAAATATATTATTTTATCAATTACTTGTGGTATTTTTTGAAATACATTTTTAATAGTTTTAGGTAACATTTTTACTATTTTTTTTTCTATTAGTGTAGTGTTTGTCTGCTTAACACTTTTTTGATTAATATCCTTACTATTTTGTATTTGTGTACTATATATTCAATGTTCGATGATGCGAAAGACTATCTTTTGCGTTTGCCATTGAGTGTTGTTGGTTTTCCTCTCATTTCCTATCGTCTATAAATAATTTTGACAATGACAAAAATATCCTTAAGGAATGACCACCCACAAACAATATTACATACAATATTTACTTTTCTATTTTCTCTTCATTTTTCCCTGCTATGTGTATATGTGCATTAGGGTGTCCCTTAAAATTAGATTTGTAATTACACCCCCCAGTTTTACCAAAAATTTTTCCAAATGGAAGAAATCAATTATGTTTTTTTTTTTTAAAACGTTAACCCGTGGCGAAAAACGGTCGAAAATGGCCCATTTTGGAAAAAAATGTATTACACTGTGCTACACAGAAAATTCACTCGTCAAATGACCTAGTGTAGGTTGTGAGTCTAGCAGAGTGTGTTACAAAACCGGTTTGAGAAGTTGCAATATACAGTCAAAATTTCGAGGCAATGGAAAAGAGTATTTTTTTCGGCTGACGCATTTAAACATTTGTTACTCAGTCATTTTTTATACTATTTTAAAATTTTAAACGGTATTTAAAAGAATACGCTCAGGGAACTTCTGCTTTAAAAATTTGTAGTTGTTTGGGCTGTAATACAGATTCTGTATTTTTAATGTAAATGTCAGTCATTGGTAGAACAAATTTAATTATTTACTAGCCTTCCAGCAAAAATAACGTGGATTTGGTAAGCAGTTACTACATTTGTATGCTTCAAAAAAAAAAACGCTTCACCGCCTTGCATACAATAAAGCAATTAGGGAAGGCATTCTGTTGTGCTTAACAAAATGCCTTCTTTGAAGCAGTGAATAATGCTTACAATGAAGCAGTATAGAATGCATACCATGAAGAATTTATGTTGTCAACATACAAAAAAGCGCTTCTTATTGCCTAAGAAGGCATGCATTTATTGATTCTAAGATACAAGAAACGCTTTTCACCTACTTAAAAGAGACATACAAAGTGGGACATCGTGAACAAAAATCATGCCTTCTGGATTTGCTTTGGAAGCGCTTCGTAATTAAATAATGCCTTCCGGAACCGCTTCTGGGTAAATACTATTTTTTGCTGGGCTTGTAGTTCATTTAAAAAAACAAACCACATCAAATGACTGTTTTATGATTTTACATTAATTTCTTACAGTCGTTTTTGTTATTTAAAAAAATAAAAAAATCACTGATGACGCCTGTCCATAAAAAGACAGAAAATAGTCTAGTCTGATTTAAAAATTAATAGTGTTTATAATTTTTAGAGAAAAACGTTTATTCTTCTTCTTAACTGCAACATTTCTAAATTAGATTTGTCAAATGCAAATTAATTAAAAATTAATTGCGACGGTCTATTGTTAACAAATGATCAAAAAAATCAGAAATGTTGGTGAATTTAGCAAACTTTTTGCTGATATTAGCAATTTTTCTGCAAGGATCCCCACAGCAAAAATGTTACTGACTTTACAAATTTTTTTTTTAGTGTATAAATATACTAAACATATATATAGAAAAAGTAACATAACTTTGTCAAGCTCCAACCGATTTCAATAAATTAAGACTCATTTTGCTCAGGAAATCAAAATCAAATTTACGAATATTGTTGTTATAAATGAATATTCGAAAACACGCCTTGTAGAAGTTAAAAAAGTTGTAAAAAACTGAATGTTTCAATTATTATATATGTAGAAAAAGTACCATAACTTTGTCAATTTTCAACGGATTTTAACAAATGCAGTCTCAATTTACTCTGAAAAACACAATCCTTAAGAATATTGTTGTTTCAAAAGAAGATTCAAATAAACCCTAGTAGAAGTGGAAAAAGTTCTAAAAAATATAAAATTGTAGTTATTATGATGTGAGCAAGATTATTCAACTTAAACATCATTTGTTGACAAAAGAACGAAATGATAAAAGATCAAAAAATAAACTTTTGGTTTTAATTTTTTAAAATTTAAAAATAAAACATTGTATTTATTATATATATATATATATATATGCACAGCGCATACTTTAGGGACACGCCCAAAATTGTGCCTGAAACATGCGGTGTATAGAATAAATTGTCCTCATCTCATACGCTAGATGTAGGAAAAGGCGCGAAAACATAAATATATATATATATATATATATATATGTATGCACAGCGCATAGTTTAGAGACATTTATTCGTTCCCCCGCATATTTTAGGGACATTTGCTTACTTTGGGGACTGTCCCCATAGTTTTCGCGCCTTTTCATACATCTAGCGTTTAAGATGAGGACAATTTTTTCGATACACCGCATATTTCGGGTACAATTTTGGCCATGTCCCTAAAGTATGCGCTACGCATACATATAAATATAAATAAATATATGTATGCACAGCGCATACTCTAGAGACATTTAATCGTTCCCCCGCATAGTTTAGGGACATTTTCTTACTTTGGGGACTGTCCCAAAGTTTTCGCGCCTTTTCATACATCTAGCGTATTAGATGAGGACAGTTTTTTCGATACACCGCATATTTTGGGTACAATTTTGGCCATGTCCCTAAAGTATGCGCTGTGCATACATATATATGTATGCACAGCGCATACAAAATCGGTTGAAAAACGATTCAGTTATAATGCTTGAAAGCGCCAGTATTAATTATATTAAAACTTCTCAAACCGGTTTTGTAATAAACTGCGCTGGACTTACAACCTATACTAGGTCACTTGAAAATTGATTCCAATTTTTTGTTTTTTGTAGCACTTAATTTTATTAAAAATTCGGAATTTCGAAAGAATTTAATTTTTATTTTATTTATTCATTTAATATGTATACTCAAAATTATTCAGATATCGAATTTCGACTTCATCGAATATCATTAACCCACTTTAGCCAGGAATCCAAAATGACCCACGAATTTAATAAAACTGCTGAAACAAACTTTTTAAATTAATTAAAATGTTTTTTTTAAATGCCTGATTTGCTTAGGTCGCTTGCTATTTTTATAAATTAATAGTTGTTATTAAAGTAAAAAAAAAAAAAAAATAAATTGGGAAATGATAATTCGAGTTTGTATTTGCAGCGACTCCTTTTCAGGATATTTTATTTATTTCGTCAAAAATTGAACAAAGGTTGAATGTTTTTATCAAAGTTTCCATAATTTTCCGAAAAATGTCACTTAAATTTATTAAGATTAATTTAATCAATAATTAATTAAATTTCTTATTTAAAAAATAGGAAATTTACAGAATAACATATTTGATAATTTTCGGAAAAATGTCACTTAAATTTGACAAGACTATAATTATCGTTACTTTTATTCAAAAAATCTTTAACCCTTAGTGGCCGGGCGACAAAAAGACCAACGTTTTCTGAAATAAAAATGGGGGATGTAATGAATGCAAATCGACAAATCGTTGATTTAAGGGACATTCTAATGTTATATATAAATAACCGTAGCCAGACTTGAAACATAATAGAAAAGGAAGTTCTCTTAGACAAACCATAATCAATTGAATTGATAATAGTAGTAATAAGGTTTGATAAAAAAGAAATAACAATTATTGTGCGGATGATGTTGTTTGTTGTTGATTGTAAATACATAGGTTGTAAATATGTAGGTTTTATAGGGTGTCCCGAATAGGACACTTTTTCGAATTGGTTGAAGGAATGCCACTCAATCGATGCATATTAAAGAGATGAACATGATAAAAATGATTAAAAAATGTTAAAAGTTGATCTTCAGCTCTCTACTAGCGATTGTAGTTACCGGTTGTGGTGCATTTTGACAAAAAAAGTTTCGAATTTTTTTTTGTTATTTTTGCATTATTGCTGTAAAAATATTTTTAAATTTTCTGTAGAGTAATTTTAATCCACCAAAGGATTTTTTAATGTGTGACAAGTACAATTTCTATACTTTATATATTTTTAAATTTGTCCATAAAACATTTGTACTTGCTCAAAACAAAAAACTCCTCTGGTAGACAAAAATTACTCTGCAGAAAATTTAAAAATATTTTTCCAGTAATAAGCCAAAAATTACGACACTTTTGAGCCCCATTTCCAAAAAAAAAAATCGGTCCTTTTTTTGTTCAAAATGCACCAGAACCGGTAACTTTAATCGCTGGTAGGGAACTAAAAATCCACTTGAAATTTCTTTTGCATCGATTGAATGGTATTCCTAATGATTTTTTAATTCGGGACACCCTAATGTATAAGTATAAATGTATATATGATTGGGTGGTCATTGTAGCGTACAAAACACTACACAAATATTATTAGGGCGGCGATAATATACGGTCGACACGTCCAATTAAATGGTCATTTTGAAATGGTGGCGAAGCGTGTCAAACGAAACCACACTTAATAGGAGGCACAGGCAGGCTACTGGAAGGATGGTTTTTCTTCGTCCGTTCGCTTGTTCCAATCTTATCTATGCGCCTGTTGTACTTACTGCATTAAGTAGCTGTAATTTATTATCTTTTTAAATACACTCAGAAAATTCATCCCGTAACTAAATGTCAGTCATTCGTGTAGCAAACGGTAATGCTTATGGTTATTTTAACTGTAATTGTAGTTATTTTGTCATGGGGATATGTAAAATAACTATTTTTGACAGTCATTAAAATAAATAACTAACCAAAAATACTGTATTCTAGTAACAGTTGTTTTGGCAAACTTCGCAAAAAGCTGCACAAAATAATGAAATGCGTGTATAAGTAAATTTTAAAAGTTTTTATTATTATATATATTTTTTTGATTCCAATTAATTGTAAAAAAATTAATAAACCTCAAAATTATTAATTATATTAAGAAACTTGACAAACACACTCAGGGAATTAAGAAGGTTGAAATGATTTAAAATGACAGTTTAAAATGTCTACAAATGTAGTCAAAAAGGCAACCTATTCACTTTTAATTATTGATAAAACGACTACAATGGTAGTAAAAATAACTAATCTTAAATGAATGCATAAACCAAACGAGCAGCAAAACAATAAAAACAATGAACATAATAAAACGCCTACATAAGTTGTAAAAACTACTGTTTTTAATTTTAATTATTATTTATTATTCCAAACGGTAGTCCAGTTATGACGTTTTTATGCATTGGAGATACATACAATGAAATTTTATAATTATTATTTACAAACTATGAACATATCAATAAGAACAAATATTAAATAACTAACACAAAAATTAACTGTTTACTGCAAAATTACTGTTTTGTTAGTTGTTTATGAAAACAATGAAATATCTACTCAAAACAACTGTTACTGCAGTACATTTTATTTGGTAAGTTACTTTTTGAAATGACTGTCTAAATTAGTCGTTTTTAATTTTCTCATAGAAAATTTACTACAATAGCAGTTTAAACAACTAGTACTGTTTATTACCCGAATGACCTACATATAGTTACTGTAAGAATATTCTGAGTGCATTTTATGAAGTATTTTTAACTTACAACGCAGAGTCTAATTTCCAATACATAAAACATACAACGCTTTCCATATAGTATACTGAGTACTTTTTAAGTTCTCGGAATCGTCTTAAGCCCACCCAAGACAATAACACTGCGAAACTCGCAAAATAAAACAAGAGTAACGACAATTAATCCTAAATATTTGCGCACACTGTGGCAAACTCAATTTTACACTCCTATAAATATGTATACGTATTCTCATTGCCAAAGCCTATTTAATGCCCTGCTTACTATTATGGCTCTGAAGTTTTTGCAAATTGTGATTCAAATAGTATAGACAAGTTAAGAAAAATCTTTAACAATGTGATAAGATACTTTTTTGGCTTACGAAAAAATAGTAGAGTCTCGACTTATTCCAGAAAACTGTATGGAATGTCTCTTGAAAGCCTTTTGAACATCATGGTACTTACGTTACTACATAAAATAATATACCTAAAAGAGCCTTCATATCTTCACAACCGCTTAACCTTTTTTCTTCATTCGGTCCATCTTTCTAACTACCTTCCGAATAGCATCCAAACAAACAACAACACAATCAATTTCAAAAGAGATATAACAAAACATTTTTCTTGTAAACAATACAATCATAATCATTATATATTTAATATTTAAAAAAAAAAAAAAACAAAAATTGATTGTCAAAATTACTATATTTTACTTTTAGCTATGCATAATTATAATTATTTTAATTTATGTTCATGTTTTTCTTAAACGTTTGGAATTTATGTATTGTTTATTAATTAATTTATTATTGTGTGAGATTTTATTTGTTCGGTTTTAGATCATGACAAATTTTTCTCTAAATTAACAGAAAAATTATAATTTTTATATGATAATTTACTTTGACTATTAGAAAAAAACACAGAAAAAGTTATTAGACACTAGCATGAATGGAATGCATTTTCTGACCCACTACGGTCTTCATCAACATTCTTCGTGCCATTTTAGTGTTAATCGTAAATATCATCTATTTAACTCACATGTTAAAGAAATTGTGTAACTTTTAAATCCCACATTACTCTGTGTGTTGAGTTAGAATGAAATTTACCACGAACGATTTCTATTTATAGAGTGTTTGTTTTTTCTCTAGTCATTATCATAGTTGCCAGTTTAACTTTTAGTTAAAACTTTAAGAGCCAGTTTTTGGGAGGACGATCAAACTTAGTTTTACAGCTGTTTAGTTAAACTTAAATAAGATATAAACTGCTTTTAAACCTCCATGCTGTTTTTCAGTGATGGTTTAAAAAATCTCAAATTAAATAAGATTACCATATTTTACACCAAAAAGAGTAATGCCATTTTCAAAAGAAATATGGTAGCACTTGCGAATGTCAAAAATGAAAAACAAACAAAACAACGCGCATAGAAAAAAAAATGTTTGTTTATTTTGTGCCCAACTATTAAATATTTCTTTTGTTTAATATTGGTTGTAATTAAATATAAAATGTACTCTAAAATACATTTTATATTTAAATTTCATTCTAACTCAACACACAGAGTAATGTGGGATTTAAAAGTTACCCAATTTCTTTAACATGTGAGTTAAATAGATGATATTTACGATTAACACTAAAATGGCACGAAGAATGTTGATGAAGACCGTAGTGGGTCAGAAAATGCATTCCATTCATGCTAGTGTCTAATAACTTTTTCTGTGTTTTTTTCTAATAGTCAAAGTAAATTATCATATAAAAATTATAATTTTTCTGTTAATTTAGAGAAAAATTTGTCATGATCTAAAACCGAACAAATAAAATCTCACACATAAATTTATAGATCAACGATAAAATTCACTATTAAACCACTCACCAGGTACAGTGCAAAAATCATTTAATGTATATGCTCGTCATATGTATTAATAAAAAAATCTTTAATGTTTGTTGATATGCTTTGCTAATGTAAAAGGATAGTATATGATGACATTAGAGAAAAAAACTGCCATTTAAAGTTTTAACTAAAAGTTAAACTGGCAACTATGATAATGACTAGAGAAAAAACAAACACTCTATAAATAGAAATCGTACGTGGTAAATTTCATTCTAACTCAACACACAGAGTAATGTGGGATTTAAAAGTTACCCAATTTCTTTAACATGTGAGTTAAATAGATGATATTTACGATTAACACTAAAATGGCACGAAGAATGTTGATGAAGACCGTAGTGGGTCAGAAAATGCATTCCATTCATGCTAGTGTCTAATAACTTTTTCTGTGTTTTTTTCTAATAGTCAAAGTAAATTATCATATAAAAATTATAATTTTTCTGTTAATTTAGAGAAAAATTTGTCATGATCTAAAACCGAACAAATAAAATCTCACACATAAATTTATAGATCAACGATAAAATTCACTATTAAACCACTCACCAGGTACAGTGCAAAAATCATTTAATGTATATGCTCGTCATATGTATTAATAAAAAAATCTTTAATGTTTGTTGATATGCTTTGCTAATGTAAAAGGATAGTATATGATGACATTAGAGAAAAAAACTGCCATTTAAAGTTTTAACTAAAAGTTAAACTGGCAACTATGATAATGACTAGAGAAAAAACAAACACTCTATAAATAGAAATCGTTCGTGGTAAATTTCATTCTAACTCAACACACAGAGTAATGTGGGATTTAAAAGTTACCCAATTTCTTTAACATGTGAGTTAAATAGATGATATTTACGATTAACACTAAAATGGCACGAAGAATGTTGATGAAGACCGTAGTGGGTCAGAAAATGCATTCCATTCATGCTAGTGTCTAATAACTTTTTCTGTGTTTTTTTCTAATAGTCAAAGTAAATTATCATATAAAAATTATAATTTTTCTGTTAATTTAGAGAAAAATTTGTCATGATCTAAAACCGAACAAATAAAATCTCACACATAAATTTATAGATCAACGATAAAATTCACTATTAATTTATTATTTTCATTATTTTCATTATTTTTCATTTTTATTTTAATTTATTAAGAAATATTTTTTTATCAACTTATGTGATTAACTTTTTAAATTCCTATACTGTAATTATAAGATGTAAATCTTGTTGTATAGGATAGTCCAATAAAATAAATAAAATCACAATTAATATTTCGGCCACGCCGAATTGTGCCTAAAGTTTATATGACAGCATAGCGAAATAGGTCATACATTTGATCCTTTTAGTATAATATGTAAATAGCTTAAAAAATAATGTGTGTCAAGATTCAGACAAAAAAGTTTATATTTGCGAAAGTTATTTTAAAAAACACTATCATACTATTTTCTAATATTTGTATGAATTAAAAAAAAAAAAAAAAAATGTGCTTTTCAAATAAAACAGCGAAAGTTGCTGCAAAAACGCAGGTGCCATGCAGACTTTAGAACCTTAGCTTTAAGGCATTCGTTTCCTACTTTTATCGTGAATACTATTAAACGATATCCTGAAAAAAATCATTATATTGTTTAAGTCAGTGCAAACAAAATTTAAGTTTTGGAATTTAATCCTCTAACGGGCAAACACTGTTTTGCAATGAAATTCACACCATGTGCTCGTCTCGATAAATAAACAATAAGTTCTTCTACAAAAATTTTTATCGTTGCCTACTTTAGGCGGTATGAGCCAAATAAGTTTAGGGTACATCTCGAAAAATGTTGTTAAAAAATTATTGCTCTTACCAAGATATAACCACAATCCAAAAAATTTTTTTTTTTATTTTATTAATTAATAATCATATAATTACAAATTATATACTATTACCCTAACCGAGCACTAGCTACTATGGCCTTCGGCGCGTTGTAGCGAAAACAGACCAGTGCCTCTGGTGGGAATCGAACCCACAACCCCCGCACTGATAAGCCACGCTACCAACTAGCCTACCGGGGCGCACAATCCAAAAATTATTTTCTTTGCGCTTCTATTTAAGAAGATATGGCGATTTTCTCTTTATGGAAAAAGCGAAATTTGGCAAAAGAAGTATTTAAACTTTAATATAAATTGTTCAAACTTTAACGCTTTGCTTCTAATACTTAATGTCTTCTTTCTGCCAAATTTCATAAAAATCCGTCAATTAGTTGATAAGTTAAGACGATGCCTTTTAGAGGTATCCTGATAAAATCCTGTGTGTCCTTAACCAAATTAAGTACTTATAATTAAAGATAAATCTTTAATATTACTCACATTTTATTGCCAAGAGTTTTTAGACAACTTAAATTTGGTTTTTAGATTTTTAAAATCTGTGTTTTTTCAAAAATTCTAATTTTAATTTTGAAGCTTTCTCGTTTCCAAACCGTTCACTGCACACGATATGTTTCTTTGCAAAACATTAAGTAGATTTAGTTTTCTATCGGAGTATATTCATGTCTAAGTACAAAACACTCATTCGAATCATTTGTGGTCAATTTTATGAAGGTTGTCCTGAGGCAACCTTACCCGTTAGAGGGTTAAAGCAATTCATTTAATAATTTTGGGATTTTTAAAGATTTCCTAAATTAGAGTTTCCTTGCTCAAACATACGAGTATTAAAGCTTTCATTAAAAATCTTGTGCAGAAAATAATGAACAAAAAGAAAGAAGCACGCCATTATATAAAACGATGCCAGCCAGCATTTGGTGAGATTTTTCTCTTTAGGGGAGTTTTTAACCTTACTAACTATGTAAATAAACTTTAGCTTGAACATTTGTGAAAATACAGTGGTCAAAAAAATAATAGGAACGATAGCTGGTATTTCTATAGTTTGATAAAATCTTTGTTATAAAATGGACATTTTATTTTCAAAAAACTCTTGATTGTGCAAAATTAAGTAATCTAACATTAACGGTAACGGCGTTTTCTTTTATTTCGCTAACGGTGTATTAGATGTAACGATATTTCAGTTATTTCGGTAACGGTTTTTTAGCGTTAACGGTATTTTAATTATTTCGGTAACGGTATTTTATTTGTTTCGGTAACGTTATTTTAGGCATGACGGGGTTTCAATTAGTTCTTCAGGTCATATTAATGCACACCGATATTTTTAACCCTATTATGCCCGAGTTCCAATGACTGGCTAGTTTATGATTAAAATTGGGGGAAAAATATCTATTTACAGAAATCTTGTTTATAAAATTTGTTACGATTATTTCTGTAACGGTATTTTAATGATAACGTTATTTGAATTATTTCGGTTACGGTATTTCAGCGATAAATATGTTTTAGTTATTTCGGTAATTTTAAAGATATTGATATTTTAGTTATATCGGTAACGGTATTTCGGTAACAGTATTTTAGGGATAATGATGGTCTTTTCAAAGGGTTTTGAATCGATATCGGCATTTTAGCGGTATTGCCTGCCATTCCTTCATTATACAAATAATTTTCAGCGATTCCTTTCACTAAGAAAATAGTTTGATTTGCTTGAAAAATACTAGGAAAGAAATTCGAAGAAAATTTTTAAAACTGAGCCGAACTTAAAATTGTTACTAAAATGTTTATGAACTGGAAAAATCTAAACGAAAAATATAAATAAAAATAATTGTTAGCTCGAGGTCTGATTTTTTTTTATAATAAATTTTTTTTATTTATTATTTATATTTCGCAATCACATTGGATAGCATCTTCTCGAGCTTAACAATTATTTTTATTTGATATAAAGAAATGGTCAACAAAACATTTACATATTTTTATATGAAAAATATAAACGTTATATACTTTTGTTGGATTCTCGTACTTTGTTTGTTTGAAATTTGTAGCGGAATATTAGTCATGAAGTTCACTGAACTCCTGTGGAGAAAAAATTCTTTTAGGTGAAAAATAATAATAATATATTAATTTTGTTAAAAAAATTATTTGCATGTCAAAAAAAAGAAACAATAAAGCATTTTAAATTTTAGCCGCCTATAATATGCCTGAAAATCTTTAAACATACACTAAATATTGCAAAAATATGCACTTACATTATTTTTAATTTATTTATGTTTTCAGAAATTTGAATTAAATTTTAAAGATAATTTGTATTGTTTTATATATTTTAGGCATACGTTTTGCACAATTAACACAAAATTTAATTTTTTATACTGAAAAATACGCATTTGAAAAACCAATAAAATCTGCTTATCTTAATCACAGTTTGCATATACAACTTAAGAGAACTGGCTTTATTAAATAAGTGAGTCTAGGTCACGTTTTTATTTATAACATATATTTTATTATTTTATATATCTCCAATATTCTTTGAATGACATCCTCAGGGAGTATGAACAACAACAAACAATATTAAACACTGTCCTCCACTCTGGTCAACACAAAAAAGTTTTAAATGTTGTGTTGACCAGAGTGGAGGGCAGCGGCTGGCATTTTTGTATTTAACATTGTTTGTTGTTGTTCACACTCCCTGAGGATGTCATTCAAGGAATGACGAAATATTGGAGATATATAAAATAATAAAGGGTATTTTATAAATAAAAACGAGACCTAGAGCTCAATCATTTAATAAAATCATTCATTTTAAAGGTAGAACAATTCATAATTTAAGAGAACTCCTAAAAGGGCTTGAGCAACTTGGATCCTCTTTAGTCTATATGCTCGTTGGTCAAATATAAAGTAATATTAGAACTAAAATATAAGAAAAATTCAATAAACATATGTAAAATAAGCAAAAATGAAATGATCCTAACAATCATATCCATGATTCTGACTGATCATATTATGATCACTGAGGATGACTCTATTATTTTCTTCAGGCAAAGCTCTATCTACTTACACTATTTTATAACTCTAGTTAATTTAAACCATTTGTATGTTTTTAAAAATACAAAATCTATTTTATAACAAAGATTTGATCAAACTATTGAAATATAAACTATCGTTCCTAGTATTTTGTTCACCACTGTACATATCAGGGCCTTTATTGAAATGGGTGGTTGTATGGATAATGGTTAGAAGATTGTGTTGAACATAACAAAGTTTATTTTCGTTTTCATTGGATGGGGGGAAAGTTGGAATGGCTGGTAGATGGGGAAGAGTAGATATGGGGTGGTTGGTTAATGTTTTTCTGTTATGTTGCATTAGTAGTATAGTTAACATTGTTGTTCTTTGCTATGTACTCTATACGAACGAACCGAAGAGTCTGTTTGCCGATAAATGGAAGTTTGTATATATATATATATGTTTACATGTGACAAAGTTGCCAGATGATTTTTATGGACAATTCAGTGCAGAAACGGTAATGACATGTAATTACTTTTCTCACTACCAGTGACGACACCAGCTTACATTATGCATAACTTTAATACAAATATTAAGGACTTACTAGTTAATTTTCCTATTATTTTAATACAAAAAATAATGCGTTATTATTCTAAATATAAAACAATCATCTAACAATTTTTTGAAAATATATTTTCACTTGTAGTAAGTACATATATAACTACTTGTAATTGATTTTTTGTAAGCTGGAAAGTAATGACATTTTGTGCCAGCAAGTCATTTATGTTTTTATCTATCAAGTATAAAATGTCGCGATAGCTTAGATGGTAGAGCGGTTGACTGACATCCTGGAGGCCCAAGTTCGAATACCGTGTGGGCACATTTTATGAAAAAAAAATTTTCAATAAAAAAAATTTTTTTTTTATTCAATTTTGTTTCTTTTTGAAATTTATTTTTCGACTCATTATTTTTGTCCATACTGGTAACCACATATTTTTCTATTTTTCGTAAGGTGCTTAGTAATGATAAGTCATTATTTTGCGCGACATCTCCATATAAAAGTAATGAGATTTGTAATGACAATTGCTTGTACTTTCCATTACCAAATACTTATATAACCACATATATGGTAATGCTTTTGTACACTATGAATAAACAAAAAATAAAAAGTGCTCTCAGAGAAAAAATGTAGGCAATTTTTGTCCGAATAGTAAACTGCGTTGCAAACCTATAATTACACATTAATTTCTCTTAATTTCGTAAGTTAAATAAAGTACAACAGTTTAACCGGCATAACTACATACTATCTATCAATAACTGCTTCCTTTAGATGAGAAACGCTTTTTTGCTTAAACTCTACGGGTTAATACTCCCCAAATATTCTCATTGGGTTTTTGTTCCTTCGAAATATCTTTTTGAGAATTATCCTTACGTAGGTCTCTCCAATACCTGTTAAAACCATCTGGACCATCAAGATTGAACTTTTTCTTATCAGAAAAAATAATTTAAAAGAAATATTATGTTTAAGCAGTCATACCAACAACAGCGATTATTGATTTACCTTTCTCCAGTTGGGTTGCAAATTATTTTTAACGAATTCAAGTCGAGCAGTTTTGTGTCGGAGTAATAACCTAGACACAGACATCAGAGTAATTATCTTGATTTGGACACATTTTCCTTACATTCATCGATTATCTGATTGACCCCTGTCCCAATCAGAAAGCTTTTTTTTAGGGCCGGCTGTTTATTTTTACCATAAGCACTCGGATTATTTGCAAAATTTGTGACAACCATATGTGCACGGTTTATTTGTTTAGCAATTTCCCGAAAACTTAAGCAACTTTTTAAATAGTCCTTTCTAAAAATCACTTAGATATGAACCGCGCGGTATTATATTGCAAATTGATTAAAATTTCATAAAAAACAAAAATAATGCTTTAATTTTTCTTTATTTGCTATTCTTCTTTGTTTACCGTTATATGTAATTATAGTTATGATACACTAACAAAATATTATTACACAATTTTTCTCTTAAATCAATTAAGGAATCTCTTAAATTTTACAAAATAAGAGATCACACTCTTAAAAACAGTTAAAAGTTTTAAAAAATGTTTGTAATATTAAAAAAATATCAAAGTCATTTGTAATTATAGTTGTGCAACGCAGAGTATATTATGATTGTAGAAAAGAGAATACTATGATAAAGGAAAAAAAATGAGATTTTTACTATTACATGATAAAAGCAACCATATAATTGAGACAACCCTTTATGGCTGTAGGAAACATAGTTTTGTTGCCGCAATTATATTGCAACAATATTTTTTCTCTGCGTGTAGTTGTATTTTGGTAGGAGAAATTATTTATCCCCGACTTATTTCATGCATTCGTTTTCGGTTAGAAGGTTAAATAACAAAAATATCGCTGGTTACCTAAGGTTTCAGTTAAATGATGATTTTAGTAAAATAACTTATATCGGCATTTTGATATTTTGTTAACAGGACTTGCTAAAAGGACAACAAATCGGCAAATCTGGCAACAGTGTTGGCAGGGTAACAACATGGCGTCAAATTCGAACACCAAATTGAGAGGGGTGGAGCAAAAATTCAAACCAATTCTCAGGGTTGCATACATCAACCTCGTGGATTAAGGGCTCGTAGTATAAGAAAAATTTTAATTTGTATAAGGAAATAATCAAGCAAGAGCATTTTTTTATAGATTCTGTACATCTTTTTCAAAATTTTTAAACGACGTTAAGGAATTCATCATAATTTAACAATTGTAGCTGGGAGTGTGTACTTCACACATACATATACCATGATGTTTGTATTATTAAGGTGTATGAGTGTGTGCTCATTTTTTTCAGAGCTTTGATGTTTCTGAAATGCTTTAATTTTTGTTGCAGGCCCGTGTTGCAATATTCATTTACTTATTTCATCTTTAAAAAAGGGAAAAAGTTTGTAGAATTGTACTTAAAAAAATTAATTGCACAGGGAGTTCTGTGCAGTTGCGTTAATATAAAAAAAAACTGTTTTTGTACGATATTTTTTGAAATTTCTTACAATTAGACTTTCAATGAATACTTTTGTCGATTCAATGAAGTCAAATTTTAACTTTTGAAATGACACACCTAAACCCCGGGACACGTAACGTTATGAGGTTAGGTGATAATAAAAAGATATTTAAATTTTAAGTTTGCATTGACTCAAGCTATTTTTTAAATTTACTTTATTTATTGTTTATATGTCGAAACTCAAAGCTAACAGAAATTTAAAAATTCAAACCATATGACACTGAACTTACAGATGCCAGTATAAGTCAAAGGTTATTACCCTGACGTTTCGGATTGTATATAAATGCATTGTATCCTCCTGAAAATGGACGGCCATCATTGTTAGACTTAAGTTTAGACAACTTAACAATAAATAAAAAAATTTCAAAATATATGCTGAGGTCTTTTACTAAAAAAATACACACAAAAATCGCTTGAGTCAATGAAAATATCTGAAACGAATAGGACTCAGATTTTTTTGAACGCAGCTTTGATGTAGAAAACAAAAAAAAAACATTGCCTATAAAGTGTGTTAGGGTTGCAATTTATTTAAAATATAGGTTAAAAAGCTCTTCGGGAAAAGTCGCATAAAGCCGATCAATTACGAATATAGTAGGAAAAGCTGAGACACCCCCTCGATTAAATTTGATAGTCATTAATAGGACATTTAGCTTAATCCAACTATAATTCTTTAATAAAACGCAAGTTTTTTTAATATTACTTAAACACACGTTTGTTTGAATAACAAAAATACAGGTTAATGCGTCTCCAGAAGCTCGTTCATTTAGTACCCCATTTGTCTAAAGCCGAAAAATCTAAAAATGAGGTAATTTTTTTACCCCACTTTTTAACCCCTAACCATGAGACTGTAACGCTAAAAGTAAGTGTCCGTTATTTATAAGTTTTTTCTTTATAACATTCCCAAATTTCATTAACGCTCTAACGGGCAAACGCTGTTTTGCAATGAAATTCATGCCATGTACTTGTCTCGAAAAATTAACAATCAGTGCTTCTACAAAAATGTTTATCGTTGCCTACTTTAGGCGATATGAGGTAAATAAGTTTAGGGTGAATATCGAAAACTAATGCATTTAAAAGTGAAATTTCGAAAAAAAATTATTGGTCTTACCAAGATATAACCACAATAAAAAAAAGAATTTTTTTTTGTGCTTATTTAAGAAAATAGGGCGAAAAAGTATCTAAACTTCAATACATGTTGTTCAAACTTTTTCGGTTTGCTAATAATACTTATTGCCTTCTTTCTGCTAAATTTCATAAAAATCCGTCAATTAGTTAAGACGATATCTTTTAGAAGTATCCTAATAAAATCCTGTGTCCTTCGACCAAAGTAAAGACTTATTATTAAAGACAAAGCTTCAATATTAATTAGATTTTATTATCAAGAGCTTTTAGGCAACTTAAATTTGGTTTTTAGATTTTGCAAACTGTGTTTTTTCAAAAATAATTATTTTTTGAAATATTACGAAATTTTCATTTTATAGCTTTCTCGCTTCCAAACCGTGCACTGCGCACAAACAATTTCTTCGCAAAACATTTAGCAAATTTAGTTTTCTATCGGAATATATTCATTTCTAAGTATAAAACACTCATTCGACGCATTTGTATTCAATGCCTCTGGGCAGCCTTACCCATTAGAGGGTTAAGTTCGGAAAGAGCCCATCGGGAGACTCCCCTTGTAAGCGTTTTGTTTGTGAAAAACGCAGTATTGCATTTGAGTACATTCACAAAAAAAAGTAAGTAAAGTCAGCAAAAAATTTTGCTGAGTCAGCAAAATTTTAGTCAGGAGGGTGCAGGAAAAAAAATTGCCACTGTCAGCAAAAGCTTTTGCTGAAAATCAGCGAGCTGATTTTTAGTAGATTCAGCAAAAGTTTTGCTAACAAGTTTTAGAAATTAAAAAACCCTTGCTAAAAATTAATAAAATTTTTGCTGAATATTGGTAGACTGAAAAAACTCAAAGAATTTGTAGAAAAATTATACCATAGTTAATTTATTTGCTGAAAATCATAAAACATATTTTTGTGATTATTTTAAATATACCTCAGATGTTTGTCTTTGTCTTTCGCTTTAGTCTGCCTACCTGCTGTATATTTGTTTTGAAATGGGACCACACTAGATTATTAATCTCTATAAACATTTAGTTACAAAAACACATTTAATCTTTATTAAATTTAAATATTTTATTTTATTTTGTCTTTTATTTAATTAATAGACAATTACTTTCACAAGCCGGTGACAACTCAAAATTTAAGTTGTTTTATTTCTGAAAAACAGATGTAAAAATCTTCCATGGTTGATACTATTATATGTCTTACAAGAGTTGTACTTTTTAGTATCATTTTTCCCCGCTCTACTACATCTTGACATGCCGCAACATGTACTTCATTCTACGTATATCTTTCAATCTAGTTGCAGTACACACTATTAATGTGCTTATCAGCACAGTTTTTTTAACAAAGTAATGAGTAAAACATTAGTATAATATTAGTAAAACATTAGTTCAAAACAGTTAAGTGCTGAATAAGTATAACTCAAATTTTAGCTGAAAACATAATTTTAGGAAAAAATTTTGCTGACAAATAGTATACCTGATTTACAAGACGTTTCGCTAACTTTTCTACTAACTTATTTTGTTGAGTGTAGTATTAACTTATTAAGTTGTACGAAAATCGCAAGCACATTTATAGAAGACTACCAACTAAACTGCCAGATTATATAATGATACTTTAGGTAATTCGGTAAATGTATTATACTATAGCCATAATCCTATTTAAATGTAAATTTTTTTTACTAATTTAAGTTGCTGGTTTTAGCAATATATTTCACCAATTTTTTAAATCCTAGTTGCTTAAATTAGCAAACATTTCTGCTATTTTTTCATAGTTGAGAACAAAGTTTTTTTAATTTTAAATATTTTTGTACACTGATAATACTGCATGCTAAAAATGCAAAAAAATGTCAAAACAACAAAATCTTTCGTAAAATAGTTTTTATTATTTTGACAATTTTTTGTATTTTTATGCATGGATTATTATCAAGGTGTAATTTAAAATATAAAGAAAATGCCGAAGTTTAGTAAAAGTAAATTTAAAATTTAAAAAATTTGCTGATTTGAGCAAATCGATTTCCATTAGGGCTTTACTAAAATTTAGTAAAGTGTAATCATTTTCCTACCACTTTCTCTTTGCTATTGTACAATGTTCTTAAATTAGCCAAACGGTCTGCTGGCCTGAAAATAGTTTATTTTTCTGTAAAATTACAGATTTTTCTTTAACTTTTACACACTTTAGTTAATTGAGTGTAAATCATCGATAAGTTTACTAAAATGTGAAATCGTTTGTTAAATTTCGGTTGCGTTCCGAAAATTGTATTGAAAAATAATGTATTTAGTCATAAATATTTTTCAACTTTTAGCTTGAAATTTGGCAAACACTATGTGGCGCTCGTATAATGATTACTCACTCAATGAGAAGAGTAGAAAAAAACGTTATACTTCAAACACGCCCCCACCCACCCGCTCACTAGTCAACATTATTGTACATATTTGCTATTTCAATGCAGTTAACGTTGGTGGTGTCAGTGATGCCAACTTTTTGAGAGTAAAAAGCGCAACACAAATCTTAAAAAGGTGTAGAAGAGCGTAAAAAATCACCAGGCATTTGTTTTCACCGATACAAGGGCCGTACCAAAATTAGCCGACCTAACAAAGAAAACACAACAAATTTGGGAAATATTTTCTTTATTACTCTACATACTCTCCTACACTTTTCCCATCGATATTCAATAGATTCGATACCCTGTTTATAGTAAGAACTGTCTAGCTCCTTACAATGGCCACAAACCGTAGATTCCTCCTGTTCATTGTTGGCAAATCTTTTGCACCCGAGCCATTCTTTCAAGTTTGGAAATAGAAAATAATCCGAGGGAGCTAAATCTGGCCAATAATGTGCGCGATGAAGCAATTCAAACCTTTATTCATTCCCATCGCAATAGCGGATGTGTGAACCGGTCTTAATGAAACAACACTTTATTTTTGGCCAAATGCGGTATTTTTCCTTAATTTCAACACTTTAACGCTGCAGTAAGTTAGCATAACACTCGCCGTTGATTGTTTTTACTTTTTGAAAATAATCAATAACAAATATTCTACACGCATCGCCTTCTTTGGACACGATTTTCCATTCCATTTCACGATTCTCCTATTCCATTTCACACCTTTGCCTAAGGTGTGGAGTGGTGGAGACCCATGTCTCATTCATGGTTACTAATCGAGGCAAAAACTCGTCTTTATTGTGGTGAAACATCGCCAAAGGCTCTATTGAATCATCTTCACGACGCAGTTTTTCTATTGTGAGCAAACGCGGCACCCATCTTGCGCACAGCTTTCTCATCTCAAATGCGATGTCAATATGCGATGTACAGCACTTCAATATGCGATTTATAGCGCTTTTTGAAATGCCTATCATTTCAGCTCATGCACCTTCAGCCGACGATCATACAACAACATTTTGTAGAACAAAGTTTCGAATTTTTTTACCAAATAGGGCTTAAAAGTTTCCTAATTGTTTGATTATAACTGGAAAAATATTTTTAAATGCACTGTAAAGTAATTTTGATCCACCAGAGTAGTTTTTAATGTAGACCAAGTACAATTTCTATACTTTATATCTTTTTAAATTTGTACATAAAACATTTGTACTCGCTCAAAACTAAAAAATATTCTGGTAGACCAAAATTACTCTACAGAAAATTTTAAAATATTTTTCCAGTAATTAGCCATAAATTATGAAACTTTTGAAACTTTTTTTTGATAACAATGCACCACAACCGGTAACTTCAATCGCTGGTAGGGAATTCAAGATCCACTTCAGACATTTTTTACTTATTTTTCGCATATTTAGCTCTTTAATACGCATCCATTGAGTGGTATTTCTAATGTTTTTTTTTATTCGCGAGACCCTAATAATCATGTGGATGTTTGTTCCAGGCAGACATTTGCGCAGGGGGGTGGGGGGTTGGATTGTGTTGATGAGGGTGATAAATCGCCCCCACCCCCAAACTGGTTCAAAAAATATAAAATATAATTCGACACAAAATAACCCGGTTTGTGATTTTAAATCATGGTAAAATTAAAAAGGTTTGAGCATTCAAATTTTTGTTGATTGCCTAAACCAGGACTGGCAAAACGGATTTTCGGTTGCACGCGACATTTTCTTCAATATTTTCAAATATCGTAATTTGATGTTTATATATTTCTGAGAGCTATTAAATATGTACTTTAATCCGAAAATGGTTAAATTTGACATAAATGTTGTAAATCCTCTTTCGAAATGGTAAAGAAAAAGTTTAAAAAATCTTAAAAATTTAGTTTACTAGAATTAAAGTACCACAAGAATTTCGGAACATAAAAAAATTGTAAAATATCCAAAAACGATAATTACTTTTCTCTGGTTTTAACAGAACAAATTTTCATAATTAAATTTTTTTTTTTTTTACAAATTTTTTCAGATTTTTTTCGATATAAACATTTTTTGTTTAATGGTCACTTTGATGACCTTAAAATGAAAAATTCCGAATTTCACACACATACTTTTACTGTAGATAAATAAGTTTTAATTTGGAAAATTCTGAATTTTTACATTTAAGATCATCAATGTTATATAATTTGTAATAATTTGATCCACGAGTAATTTTTTTTAGTAAACTGGAACTCTTGAGTAGTGAATTATACGGTTTTACGAAAATATCACACAAGAAAAAATTGGAAAAAAAATAAAAATGTTTGTTTCATATACTAATTTTTCGGATAAAAATCAGAATCAGAGTTCCCGTACCCCTTAAAAATATCAGAAAAATTTCATTTAAATTTACAAAAATTATCCCCCCCCCAAATCGGGGGCTGGATCTACCACTGGTACCAGGATTGAAAATTTACATGTTTTGTTTTATCCTTATAAATTTAAGGTATACTCTAATTAATTTCTGTTTAAATTTATCCAACTTATAGTAGGAAACTGTACTCCTACTATAAATTGGGTAAATTTACTCTATGTGTGTAAATTGGTACACACAAAACGTGTAAAAAATATATAGCAACATTCTATATTACGCATAATGTGTGTAAATTTAAGTTTTAATGTGCTATAGATATAATTAAAAATTGCTAAGTAATAAAGAAAAATACCACTAAATACTGCTGTGTTATAAAATATTCACATTGGCTATTCTTTTATTTTTCCTCAAATACAGCACCAAAAATAAAAATATATTGAATTTAAAATTGTTTTTCTTCTGTTTGAAAAAGTTTCACAATTTTTCAAATACATAAAAACAAAAATTGCACACATTCAATGTAAGTTTACATATTTAAGGGCCTTAAATGCATAAACATGTTTATCAACCTACTTAATACCGTTATTCGTGTGCGTTATTGCTAACAAAATTCAGAAAATTATTATTATAAGTAGTTTGTGCTTAAAATTACGCATTGTGCTTGATTTTACATACAAATTTACTCCTAATATAACAGTAATTTTACAAGCATTTTTAGAGGGTATGCTAAAAAATTTTACCACTATACGTACACTCCTCTAAACTCATTTATGTATTAAAATTGCAAATCCATTAAAAATATCTTGGAATATTTAGAAATGAAGAATTTTTTTATCAAAATAAATATATCATGTAACGTAAATATAAAAACATCGATATTTCAAAAACCAGAAATTAGAAAAAATAAATGATTGCCAGGCATGTATTGCAAAGACAGGTAGGTGCTGCAAAAAGTCTTAAATTCTTCAGTAGTAATGTTAGTAATATGCTTAAAAATTATTTACTATTATAGTTCATTTATAATTTTTTTAATTTACATATAATATTTAATAAAAGTACAAATTAAACGATTTATACGACATTGGACATAATTGTATTCAATTTTATGTATTATGATGTTATTTATTTATATAGTTTAAAGAAAATAAATCCAATATGATCCACGTACATACATTTGTATTCACCATTGTTCTTATTAAATTGTATCTGATTAGTTATTGGACCCTATTGAATTAGATTACTCGGGTTAAAAAGTGTGTTCAAAAATTAACCCATTTTTTGTTTTTTCGGCTTATTTCGAATTTTGAAAGAGCTGACATACAAAACATGTAAAATAACTTTCAAGTATTATTGTTATTAAAAAAATTAGTTTTAAGTGATATTAAAATTGGTGTTTTGTTACAGAATTATAGTTGGATTAAGCTAAAAGAAAATATGTATATTAATGCCTATCAAATTTAAAAGAGACGGTGTCTGAACTTTTTCCTGTATTCGTAATTTGTACTGAGCATTTTTGGAACAGAAGCTTATGGAGCTTTAAAATTCGGCAATCCTTTTATTTTGGGCCACCCTACTCCCCTTGTTAGTGCTTTTTTACCATTTGGCACCAAGAGAAAAAATTTTGCGTTTTTGGTAATCGAAAAGCACCACAAATATTGCCAAAAGCACGAAGTTGGCATCACTGGATGTTGTCGCTGATGTTATTACTAGTGGTGAAGGTGGTGCAGTGGTGGGGTGCTGTTGTTCTATATGTGTTGTATGTGACTGCGGCGGTCTCTTTCATCTGTGCTATATGTCGGCTAGATCAAAGGCCCGTGCTTTTTTTATGTATATTTAATAATATGCCATTTTATTTAACTTGTAGATACAGCTATTGCTAGAAGTCTTGCTATAGCTATCCAACAACGAACAATGCGATATATACACAAGCTTTTGTATATAAGTAGATTATTTTCTATTTTACTTCTAATGTAATATAAATTAATACTAATGCACTGAAGAAACAAAATAAAAACAAATTTTTGAATAGCAATTAAACATTTGGCTGTAAGTAATCATATCACAGGTGGTCTAGAATGAGGTATTGACAAAAAAATACTAAACAAAAAGTGAGTATATGGTTTGAAAGAGATAATATCGATTTCAAAAAAACCTATATTAATAAAAATCTGTAGACAAATTTTAAAGTTATGCTACACATGCCATACAATTTTGGTTAGGTCAAGACAATAGGATTAAAACATACTTTTCTATTTCAATTTTGGAGAGGTCAAGACCCTAGGACTAAAACATACTTTTCTAAAGGCTTGAGGTCCGGTGAATCTGAATCTGTAATCATAATTTCTCATCAGGTTTTCGAGATATCTTAACATAAAGTTTAGAAAATCCCGGTTTTTTGCTATATCCGGGACGTTATAATACGATTTTTTCACAATTTTGTTTATGTCATCTGAAATTCCTACCTATTGCTTTCAAAACTCAGGCTTAACCTTTCAATATATTATTAGGTTTTTTAGATATCTTAACACACAATTTATAAAACCCGGTTTTTACTATATTCGGGACGTTATGACATCGCGTAAAAAATTCAAGAGTTTTAAAATTAAAAGTTTACAATATCAAACCACATGTATAGAATACCTAAATTACAATTCTTAAGTGTTCTCTACGTCAAACTCAAACTATTTTTTAAGTTGAAATTGTTGGAAAAACTTAAATTTTTTATGTGTTTCAAAATTTATTTTTAATTTTTTTAAAAGAAGGCTGGCATACATTTTGTTTTAACCAACGCCTCTTTTACCAATAGTACTCGTACACTCACAATATTTTTTCCGTAAAGACTACTGAATATACACATTAAATTAACTGAAAATCAGTTAAAAACAGGACTACTTACTTTTCGTTTAAAACAATTGTATTTTTTAGTTTATTTTCAACTGTTGAATATTAATTGACAAAATTCATAAAAACAATAGATTTTTTTCGTTTATTTCAATACTCCATATAATATAACAACTTTTTGTTTTAAATAGAAAATTTTAACTGAATATTTTAACTATAACGGAAAGTCCGTTTTTTGTTTTTTTTTTTTTTTTTTTGTTGAATAACAGACAGAACGTTAAAAAATATATTTCTTCGGTAATTTAACTGTATATTCTATTGAAACAACTTTACCGATTAAACTAACTGTTGATTTTTTAAGGAAAAGTTCTTGTGAGTGTACGTAAGCGTCAAACCAAATTTTAATTTGTTTTGTTGAATTTTCGAGGACAAAAGTTATCTTTTAAAATTTATTTGTAATGTACAAATTAAAAATTTAAAATTCGGATTCTCATATTTTTTAATTCTTTAATAAAAATAAATTTTGCATATTTTACCATACTCCCAAACTTTTCCACAGCATAAATGAACTCCTTCTATCCGATAAAAAAAATGCTATATCTCATATATTAAATCATATCTTATAAAGGGTGGTTAAATTTCAAGGGCCGATGTTGATTTTGAATAAAACACAAACTATTTAGGAAATTATTGTAATATTATTTTATTATGATATATTGGTATTACTCAATTATGTATGGAACAAAATATCTGCCAAATGGGCGCCGCGACCACGGCGGCACACCTCCATCCGATGGTCCAAATTTTCGATGACGCTGAGGCATAATGGAGGTTCTATGCCGTTAATGTGCCGAATTATCTCATCCTTTAGCTCTTGAATTGTTGCTGGCTTATCGACGTACACCTTTTCTTTCAAATAACCCCAAAGAAAAAAGTCCAACGGTGTCAAATCACATGATCTTGGCGGCCAATTGACATCGCCATTACGTGAGATAACACGGCCATTGAATTTGTTGCGCAAAAGAGCCATTGTTTCGTTAGCTGTGTGGCAAGTGGCACCGTCCTGCTGAAACCACATATCGTCCACATCCATATCTTCCGATTCGGGCTATAAAAAGTTCGTTATCATCTCACGATAGCGAACACCATTCACAGTAACTGCCTGACCGGCCTCATTTTGGAAAAAATACGGCCCGATGATGCCGCCAGCCCATAAACCGCACCAAACAGTCACTCTTTGTGGGTGCATTGGTTTTTCGACAATCACTCTTGGATTCTCATTCGCCCAAATGCGGCAATTCTGTTTATTGACGAATCCACTGAGGTGAAAATGTGCCTCATCACTGAAGATGATTTTCTTCGAAAATTGATCATCCACTGTTGCCATTTCTTGCCACCATGCTGCCCATTCACGACGTTTGGAATGGTCAAGAGGCTTTAGTTCTTGAGCCAATTGCACCTTGTAAGCGTGTAAATGCAAGTCTTTATGCATAATGTTCATCAACGACGAGCGTGAGAGATGCAATTGTTGGGCACGACGACGAGTTGAGGTGGACGGCTCTTCAGCCACACTATCGCGAACAGCAGCAATTTTTTCTGCAGTACGAGCTGTACGAGCATGCACTGGTGTTCTCACATCTTCTACAGACCCGGTTTGCTCGAATTTTTCCACGATTTTTGCGATTGTACGCACATTTGGACGATCAAATTGACCAAAAAAATCACGAAGTGCACGATATGCATTTTGATTTGAACGCCCATTTTCATAATAAGTCTGGATAACTTTAACACGTTGTTGGATTGTGTATCTCTCCATGGTTCAAATTGAGTAAGTCTGAAATAGAGAAATGTCAAATAAAATTCGGAAAAAAACTTGGCGTTTAGGTGTGGTTCACATTCAACATCGGCCCTTACAATTTAACCACCCTTTATATAGACAATATTTATGGAAAATTATTCAAGTTCGAGTCCATACTCTATATTTCTTTATTATGATATTGTCCTAACAAATAATCTATATAATTTTTGTTTTCAAATTTATTAATTGACCACTTTCAGGCATGTGTTGTCTATTTCGGGAATTTTGTAGGTTATATATAACAAAAAATAAACAATCTATATATGTATAACAATATGTACTTATACGCATAGAAAATATTAATGATGTTGGAACATACATAAACATATCGCAAAATTATTTCTTAATCTTGTGACATATATGGAATCATACATAATTATAATTTATAACATTTAATGTCATACATAGTTATAAGTTAAGTTCCCTGTATAAAAAAATTAAATCAGATCTCATTTGACATAGATCGATATTTACTCTTATTCAAATGTACTATTGGATTAAATAAGATCAATATTGATATATCTATTTTAAGATCCTGATGGATCCCGAAATAAACGAAGGGGTTAATTTCGATCTACTTGGATCTAATTAGAACTAAAAAGATAAGTAATTTTTGGTGGATCCAATGAGACTAAATTAGATTTACTTAAATCCCACTACATATGTTATTTTTAATAAAATTTAAAAATATTTTAAAGAAAAATAATTTAGACGTCTGCGCATATATAATTGTGTATAGTGTTATATATAACAATATACAATTATGTATTAGCTACATACAAAATATTAATGACGTTGGAATAATATTTAAAAAAAGTTCTGTAAAAAACTATTAAATATTTGTGAAGCTTACAAAATTTAGTGCAATTAATCTGTAATTATAGTTTTTAAACACAGAGTATATGTTTTTTTTATTATATTTATTTATAATATTTGAATTTCTTTTGCCACAGGCCAATTTTTCTGTGACCACCGACCAATAAGTGACAATATCATTAAACAGATTAATTAATTCGAATGTTGTTCATGTACGAGTTGTTAAACAATAAATTTGCAATGTAAATAAAAGAATAATTTTTTATTCATTAATTCCTGCATATGATAAATATAAATGTGTTCATTAGGGCAGCTCACCTCACATGGACAGAATAATATGTCTTTTGTCTCAAAATAGACCATGGTTTCAGGCACGTAGCTAGGAATTTGTTTCGGAGGGGGGGGGGGATGCTTTTTCGATTTTTTATTTTGATTATATATATTTGTTTTGTGTAACCCGGGAAACATAAAAATATGTGCACACTAGAGTTACAGCTTTTTTTTTTTTTTTTGCTAAATTTTTACCTATCAACACGTAATGGGCAATCATGTATTAATAATAGAAATCGCTTTCTCAGGTCATTTTGAAACAAAAACCTCCCGCATAGAGTGCGTTTCCTTAAAATGCATTTTTTTTTTTCATTTTTTACTTATTGTGTTCATTATTTTGGGAATTTTGATGTCTATATCGCGAAACAACGCTTTAATCTGGTTGATCACAATCCGCGAAATACGTCAAATTTGAAAACGTTTGTATCGTTTAAGTTGGATATGCATCGTTATTATCTAATTACGTTAAAATTTTAGCTAAATATTAATTTTTAGTTTAATTAAATAAAAAAAAAATGGATTATGCGGAAAACTTTTTGAAAACCGTGAAAAATAAAATTGCGTTACTTTACATTTTTATGTGCTAATATACGTCTAGGGTAGCTCAAACTTAATAAATGTAAAAAAAGTAAAAAAGTTTCGACTTTTAATAACCCGATTAAAATTAATATGATGCTTTATATAATTATACGAAATTTAATATGAGTCTTAATACAGTTTTATCCCAGAAATGTGCATAATAATTATATAAGTTTGCATTAACATCCGAATAATGACGCGATACAATTTAATACGATTTTATACAGCGGTATATATTTATATCTGAACTGATACTGATTTATACAAAATAAGCTATAGTTGTATCCGGTTTTTAAAACTTCATGAAAATCCGAAATGTCTATTAATCCTTTTAGACTTTAGCCACTTGCAAAAGGTTTACAACTTTATAATTTGTAACAAATTCCTTTCCATTTGGACATTTTATTATATTCAAAAAATTCTCTTGAAATTACCAAAAAACATAAGTTGTTTGAGAAAAAAAAGAAGAAAAAATTTGAAAATGAAGATATAAAGAAAATGAAGATTTTGTGGCATTTATTACTTACACCATTGAATAAATAACAAACACGGAAAAAACGTTGAAACTAAATTTAGAGTTTTACATTCTTAATTAAGAACTCATAATGTTACAAATGAAACTAGTTCTTTTTTAGGGTTAAGAACCAGAAAGAAATCAATTCAAAAGACAAAAATTGTGGTAAATTTTTTGTATAAAATTATACACAAAATGATACAATTAATTGTAATTGTATTGATGTAATACATATTTACATCCAAAATATGATTGACAAATTTTCTAGTGTGACTCTGCATGGGGTAATATACAATTTTATCTAAAATACAATTGTTTTTTTTTTATATATGATATAATATCAAAATATATATTATTTTACAATGTCTAGGTATATAAATATAACGTAATTATTAATTGGATTAGTTTTAGCGTATTCTAAATGCAATATACAATTAAACGCAACTATATATGACATCATATTAGATTTTTTCTACGAAATTAATTTTATATATGAATTTATATAATTATGTCCGGATAAATGCACCGGCAGACAAAACCTTAAAAAAACCTTCTGTATATAAAATAATGTATTGTTTTATGCAAACGTTTTAACTCGGGAAATTAAAGATTTATAACCGTCAAAAAACAAATTAAAAGGCAAATATCCTATATAAATTGCCTGAAACTTACAAGAAAGCATTTAAGATGGGTTCCCTTTAAAATTAATGAAATTCGGCTAGCTGATAAAGCAGCAAAAATATATGAAAAACTTATTTATTTTAAAAATTTTCGGTGAAATTTAACACATCTTTGTATGAAAATATGTCTAAAGTTTAGGTAATTTAGACTTATTTAAAAACAGTGTTAAAATGCTCGAGAAAACACACATTTTGAAAACCATTTTGACACCATGTCGTGAACCCAGGCTGCCACTTATTTGAATTATTTTTATTTTTTTTATTTTATTAATTAATAATCATATAATTACAAATTATACACTATTTCCCTAACCGAGCACTAGCTACTATGGCTTTCGGCGCGTTGTAGCGAAAACAGACCAGTGCCTCTGGTGGGAATCGAACCCACGACCCCCGCACTGATAAGCCAGCACGCTACCAACTAGCCTACCGGGCGCACTTATTTGAATTATTTTAACAAATTATTCACAATTTTTCCCCCCTTTTTCATACATCCGACTTTTTTTAAGATCGGGGGCTATACTTTATGTCTTTTAGTATTGAATTGAAAAATTTAAAAATATACCTGACATCGCCCAGGGGTTATTTAAACTAAATTATGTATTTCCAATTCACGTTGATTTATATTTTGGACAATTTCAAATGCTTTTCAAATGTTCTTTAATCAATTTTTTAAATAAAAACTCTTTAAAATTTCTACAAAAAAAAAAACAATTCGTTATAACACAAATACTGGTTTAGCTGCTTGATTTTAAAATGTCGCATTTCAAGGAGCGCCGATCGAAATTTGTTTACATTTAGTCTCCAAAAAAAATTTAGAAAATTTGAGTCACATCGCATATACATACATATCGATCAAAGTTTGAGGTTTAAATTTGTTTCGAAAAATTAAAAAAATATGGTCTCTGTGTGTGGAACACGAGTCGCTTTAATGGATTTTGAGATATAATATATATCGTAAAAAAATACTGAAAACTATGTTACCAGATGCGAGCGTAGCAAACCAAATTTAAATAAAAAGATTGTACTATAAATAAAGTAACGACTTTTACGGCACAACTAAAATTAATTTTGAGTCTTAGTGGTATCTCCATTTTAAAAGATTATGTCAAAATACACAAAAAAAATTATTGTCAAAATAATTTCAATTAAACTATTGTTCGATTTCAAACTTACTTTCAATTAACTGTTTAATTGAAAATTTGGTATAAAAAAAAAATTTCAGTTTTTATAACGTATAATAAGAACATAGAAACAAATGCAAACATTTAAAAAAAAATCGCCAAAATTAAAAAAAAATCGTTTAAAGTAGAAAATTCGCTTTTCTTTAATTTTGGTAAATTTTTTTAAATTTTTTTCGAATTTCGGCGTTTATTTTGGGAGTTTTTTTAAATTTTGGCGATTTGTTTTTAATTAGGCAATTTTTGCCCAATTTTTCCAATAGTAAACAATATTCAATTAAACTTTTACTGAATCAACAAATATTTTAATTCACACTCAATTTTAGTTTTTTCTGTGTAGACATATTTTGGTTTTAGTTTGCATTGTCTCAAATAATTTTTTGATTATATTTTAAGTCAAAGACGTCGAAATCTCTTATGAAATGATTTTATTTATTGCTTTTTGTCGAAAATCAACTCTAACAATGTTAGACGCCCATTTGCAGGCGATGTTTTCTAATGAAATTCTAAGATTCGAACCATATAAAACTATTTCCTATTTGATCCAAGTCAAAAATAAATATTTTTATATTAAATTTTTCAATAACATTGTTACTTAACAACGAATTGTATTAAGTTTTGAAATTTGTCAAATCATTTCGGGGGGGCTCTAGGCCTACGGAATTTCCCTAAATGTTTTAAAAATTGCTTTAAAAATTGCTTTAATAACAAAATTATTAAATATAAATATAATATTTAATTAAAAATTAATTAAATATTTAAAAAAAATGTTAAAAATTAATTTAAAGAAGAAAAAAACATTTTGTAGCCAAATTATTTTAAAATTTCTGTATAAAAACACGGAATTAACTTTTCTAAGTTTATTTAATATATAAATGTTAAAATCATTTTGTACAAAGGTAATATTTTAAAAATAATTTTTCTGTTTGGAATTGTTTTATATTTTCATAAAATTTCATAATAAATAAATGAAATATAAAAAAAAAAATATTTAAAAAAAAAAAATCAAATATTTTCCAAAAAAAAAATTTTATTTTACCATAAAAATAAAAAATAAATTGTATAAAAAAAAACAAAAAAAAAAATTATTTGCGGTTTCGGGATTCGAACCCGGAGCCCCTTTGATTGCTAGGCCAGCACGCTTCCATGCAACCCACATATAATATATTAACATCTTGTCACCCGTGAAAAAGAACTCCTAATTGGCATAGTTTTATTACAGATCACTTCTTGTTCATGAAATGAAACAAGTGATTCATTTAGGAGTTGCTCCATTTATTTTTGCTATGGTATTTTAAAGCTTTATGGACAAATTTGACAAATGGAAAAATGTTTATTGGGCTTATTAGCTACGTGTCAAATTTAAGTGGAAGTCCGTAGTTAAGCAATGAATTCAATAATCGGACGCCGAACAATCCGCCAAATCGGGAAAACTTCGGCTGCCGATTATATAACTTCATTCAACTTCTTCTTTTTTCTTAAATTTTTTATTGAAAATCATATTAAACCGGCTCAACAAATGTATTTTCAATATCAAAATTTGTTAGACCGACGTCTTCGGCCGTACACTACTATAAGGCAGGACACAACAATCGCTAAAAAGCCACATCTGTGTATTGTCGATCACAACAAGTTTTGTTAAAGTAGTCCTGCGTGAACTCATACCACTTTCAAAATAAGTAGTTCAAAAATATTAAGTTTTTGTTTTAATAATTAAAACAACATTTTATCAATAAAATTATAATAATTGTTCCCTGAAGAAGTCACCCAATGTGGAGACGAAATATTGGAAATAAATAATTATAATTTATAAAAGATCTTAAGCCTGTTTAAAATTAGAAGAATTAAATAAGTAGTTCATATATCATTATAATGAACGAATTGTCATTTTTAACCTCATGTCTTCCGATTTTCTTTATATTAAAAACATATGTTCTCTATGGAGCCTACAACACATCTCCATATTCAGTTTTTAAATTTTTCAAAAAAACGCGATTTTTTAATGGTTTTAATTTTTCAAAAAAATTTTAAAATCCCAAAAAGTTTGTAACTTTGAAGAGCAATATTCTTGAAAGTTGTTATCGCATTTCGCTGATTTAAAAAGCTTTAGACTTTACGATATTACTAATGTAATAAAAATATATTTTTTATGCAAATGCAATTTTAAGATGCATTTTTGAAATTGTTCTGCGCTTCAAAATTTTTTAAACTTGGATAAATCGAAAATTTAACATTTTGTTTCGATTTTTCTTTTTTCTTGATTTAATTAAAATCCCCTTATTCATTATTTCCATACAAATATTTTTATTTTTTGTATAATTTTTAATTTTTATACTTTGAACAGGTTTTATTTAAAACAGTTTAAAATTCAGAACACACTATTAACAATACGCAATATATTTAAAAACTTAGTTTTTATGCAGATGCAATTTTCGGATGCATCAAAAACTGCATTTGCATTAAAAATGCATTTTTTGGACAAAAAACCGAATTAAGAAATCATTTTTTTCATAAAGAATGTATTGTATGTATTAAACTGCTTAAAAACCTGTTCAATATATACAAATTACAATTTATACAAAAAATTTTATTTTGTTGTTGTATGGAAATAACAATAAAGGTATTTTTAAAAAAATCGAGAAAATTAGATGATATTCGCGTCACAGAAAAAGAAAAATTAAATTTTATATATAAAATGTTAAATTTTCGATTTACCAATGTTTAAAAAATTTTAAAGGGTAAGCACAATTTCGAAAATGCATCTTAAAATTACATTTGCATTAAAATTACATTTTTTAATACAATTCGTTGCAAAACTACAATTTCACATTAATTTAACTAAATTTCCTAAGTTAAATTTAGTGAGGCCCCCTTTTTTAAATAACTCGAAAATTTGATCAGACATGTCTATCAGATTTATTCGAAGTTCTTCTCCATCTAGATCTCCATTCTTGATCTCCATACATCACTAACTGTTCTTTTGTTCTTGAAAAACGCTTTCATGTCGGCGGTTTTCTGCCATTCCCATAATCTTATATTTTTTGATGATAACCATTCCACCGTCTTTCGACTTACATATACTGAGGCATTGTCTTGTTGGCATCAATTTATATTCTAATACTGTAATGTACTCGGAAGAATTTATTCTGGTGCCAAATAAACCATACCGTCGAAACAAAAAGCGCCCCATCCCACATTCGAAATTTCTTTATGAGAACTATCGTATTTCCTTACGTAGGTCTCTCCAATAGCTGTTAAAACCAGTTGGACTATTATGATTGAACTTTTTGTCATCAGAAAAAAAATTACCTTTAAAGAAATTTATGGTTAAAAAGTCCTACCAACAACAGCGATTATTGACTTACTTTTCTCCAGTTGGCTTGTAAATTCCTTTTAGCGAATTCAACAGTTTTGTGGAAGCGTAATAATCTTGGTGCAGACATCAGCTTTTGGTGAGTAATTCTCTGGGAATCCTTTAAGATCCTACTAATGGTTGATTTGGACACATTTACCTTACATTCATCGATTATCTGATTGAGACTCTTCATTGAGTTGCTGGCACAGTTGATTATTTTACCCCGGTCCCAATCAGAAAGCTTTTTTTTTTTGGCCGGCTGTTTATTTTTACAATAAGCACTTAGATTATTTGCGAAATTTTTGACAACCACATGTGAATGATTTATTTTTATTCAGCAATTTCCCGAAAACGTAAGCCACTTTTTAAATAGGCTGAAATTTGGCTTTTTCAAAATCTTTTAGATATGAACCACGCTGCATTTTATTGCAAATTCATTTTAATTGCATAAAAAAACAAAAATAATTCTTAAATTTTTCTTTATTTGCTATTCTTCTTTGTTTACCACTATATGTAATATAGTTGTGAAACACTAATAAAATACTATTAAGTAATCTCTTAAATTTTACACAATAAGAGATCATTTATCACACTCTTAAAAATTGTTATAAGTTGTAAAAATACAAATACAAATTCAAGTAACTTAAACTTGGTAAATTAAACAGTTTTATTTATGCTATCATACTAGTATTTGGCAAAAAAAAAAAAAATTGCTAATTTTAACAGTGTCTCCTGCAACGTAATTTTTAACAACTTTATAGTAGCTTTATTGCAGTGGAAAATACACGCTGAAAAAAAACGCCCTGCTGGAAATATAAATGCTGGTAATATACTTTTGTTTGGAAAACATTTCGGTTTTCCACGTTTTTATTTATAACATGTTTGCTTGCAAATATTGTATATTATGTTTGCATGTAAACATTATATTTTTGGACGTAGTAAAAATCGTCTACCGGCAAAAATATATTCCATGTCCCTAACATAGTAGCCAAAAATTTTAAAATTGTAAATATATCTTTGCTTAGGTTTGAATATTTGAATCATTGTGAAAATATATATAATTACACATATTCAAAAGTGTCTTTTTCTGCATGTATGGATAATTTCAAAAAAGAGTCAAACATTTTAATCGGTGCATTGCTTTGTCAATTACTTCTTTAGTAATTAACACATTTGTTTAGCAGTTGAAGCAGAAGTGAAAAAATCGATCGGAACTTTACATTGTTACCCACTGTTTTTATACAGCGAACGGAATAATTCCATCAGAGGACTTATTCCGTTCGCTTCATAAAACAGTGGGTAACAGTGTAAAGCGGCAATCGATTTTTTCGCGAGAAAAATTACACTTTTTAAATTTGCATGGTTCCTCTAATCTGCCTAAAAAAAATAATAACATTTTTTTTTCTCACACAGATAGAATTCTTTAGACGAGTTTTAATGAAACCTTTTCACTAAACTAATTTTTAATGAAAATTGTTCATTAGTCATATGAAATTTTTAATAAATAATATGAAATTTTTCATAAAATTTTATAAAAATCTGCAATCATTTAATGAAAGGTTTCAATGGACGAGTTGAAATGACAAATCATAGATCTAATGTAAAAATGCATTGGTATCATGCAGATAGTCCTCTAAGTGCATGATTCTTAAATGTAACGGCAGTTAAAACAAGTTTAATAAACATTAATTATATTTTCTTTCCAGAAATTAGAATTTTTATTTTATTAATTTAGAAAAGTTCAAAAGAGAACTTCTGGCAACACTGGTTCTTTGTATTCATAGAACTGCAAGTGTGTGTTTTTTATGTTAGGAGGCTGTGTTGCTGTTAACAAGTAGAAACTAAAGATTTGAAAAATGCATTAATGCGGCGAAGTTCAGTAAACTTTTCCCTGCAAAATTGCTTTCTCTATCTAACAACTACAAAGGCTCCAGCTAAAAATGTATGTTTAAAACACAGAACGTGTGTTTATCAAGTGGGAGGCTAAAAACGACTGGGCTTTTATTTTATAAGAGCTTTTCTGCTGTTGTAGGGCTTCTGGTATTAATATTGTTTGTATGTTTTTCTTCCAATGCAGTGAAATACGAAGGCTGTTCTAAAATTAGCCGACCTGATGTATAGATGGCGGCAGTAGTTTAAACAAAAATTACTTTGGTGTAAAGTGGCAACCCACTTTGTTTAGCATTTTTATTTGGAGCCACCAAAAATAAACGATCTCAGTGAATTTGCAAACATGGAAAAAATTGATCACCGTTATGTAATTCAATATTTTAATTTCAAAGGCCTCAGTCTAACCAATATTAAAGCCGAACTAAATTCTACTCTGGGGGAGTCTGCTCCTTCGTTTACGACAATAAAATATTGGGTGACAGTGTTTAAACGAGGCCAGGCCGTACAAGCTGCCACTACGAACACCTTAGTGGTCGACCAATTGAGATGTCCACGCCAGAAATGGCTAAGAAAATCCACAAAATGGTATTGGATGATCGTTGGTTGAAGGTGCGTGAGCTGGTTGAAATGATAGGCATTTAAAAAAGAGCTAAACACAAAAAAATCATACTATTTATGAATATTTTATTAAAAATGTGCCAATGTGCGAAAAAGAAAGAATGAATAAAATTTCGAATTGCTTCATCACGTCCTTATTCGTAAGATTTAGCTCCTAGGATTATTCTCTATTTGCAAACTTAAAAGAATGGCTCGGTGGTAAAAGATTTGCCAACAATGGAGTCTGCGGTTGATGGTTATTTTAAGAAGCTAGACAGTTCTTACTATAACCAGGGTATCGAAACTATTGCATATCGCTGGGAAAATTGTATCGACCTAAAAGGCGATTGTGTTAAGAAATAATGAAAAATTTCCCCAAGTTTGTTGTGGTCTCTTTGTTAGGTCGGCCATCGTATACTATACACATAATTTGTGTTTTACCAACATTACATAAACTAACACCACCCCAGACCCAACCCACCACCCTCCCTCCCCCCTCCACCCTCCCTCCCCCCTCCACCACCATCACCAAACCTAAGTTTCTTGCTACCCCGTTTGTCCTGATAATCCTTTTTCATTAAAGTCTTACGGCAGTAATTGTTTAACTCGGCCGATGTTAAAATGAAGTTGTTTGAAAATGTATACTACTATTTAAAAAACCTAATACAAATATACATACATATATGTGAATGTTTGCAATCTCTTGTTTTTATTCTAAAGTACTACTCTTGGTAGTATAAAATCATATACACGGAGAGAATTCTCTGCACGATATCAATGAATTTTTGCATTAGATCTATGAAATGTCACTGGAACTCGTCCATTAAAATTGTTATTTAAATCAATTCAGCTTTTCATACAATTTAATAGAAACTTTTATTCTATTTTTTCAAATTTCATACGACTAATGAAAAAGTTTCATTAAAAATAAATGAAGATTTTTCATAAAATTCAAAAAAAATTTTCATTCACTTTGTAAAACAAATTTAGTGAAAAAATTTAATTAAAAATCGTTCAAGAAATTCTTTCTGTGTATTTGATATTTACTGCAGTTCGTTTTGTGATATTTTTTTAATTAAAAAAATGAAACAAGAATGGCAATGAGTTTTTGTTTTTAATTGAAAAAAAAAATCACTGCAACAAAAGACATTTCACCTTAAATAGCAAAAATTCCTATATTTCGTACAATTTAAGGATTTACTGTAAAAGACAAAAGACATTTCACCTTAAATAGCAAAAATTCCTATATTTCGTACAATTTAAGGATTTACTGTAACCCATCCCATCCTTTTTGGTGGGATTATCCCGCTTTTTAAAGGCTGATCCCGCCTTGAATTGTTTACCCGCTTATTAAGCCATTTTTTCCAAACATAGATTCCGAGAGTTTACAAAACTTGGGGGGGCAGATATGTTGGTTTCTCAGTGTGCATTTTCAGTAAATTTTATAGCCCAATCTCACCCTCTAGTGGTAGTATAGTTAATTGAAACTTAAAGCTTTGTACGCACTCAAATGGTTAATATTTTTTAAAAAATTTATTTGTTATGTATTAACAAGTCAAATATCTATACAAAATTGCACAACATTTTGATTGTTGTTTTCGCACTACTTTTTAAGAGTTTTTTAAAAATGTTAGCATTTGTAGACAGTTTTTGAAACTTGTTATTTTTTGGAAACTATAATCGCTCAAATTTATATGCTGCTTTGCTGGTTGAGAGAAAATATCACATTTTTGATATTAAACACAAAAACGGACTCATTTTCCGCATACTTCAATTTTTACATAGGCGGAAAAGTCTTGATCCGATTAGTAAATTTTTTTCAAAAGTACATGTTCAATGATAAATTATTCTATTTCTAATAAATAAAGCAAGCTTTTATTAAATGTTTCATAAATATTAAGAAACGTTTCATAAATATAAGGAAACATTTTCATAAATTATGTTTAAAATTTTTTCCTAACTTTATATAAATTACAAAAACGATGCGATCTGTTTTTTAAAATTCTTTATTTAAAACTAAAAACTTCAAAAGTACAAGAGTAAAATAAATACAATTTACAACTTTTACTTGGTTTATTCGCAACATTTATTATTTCAAAAATTTTATTTTTTTATAAAAAAAAATAGCTCCTTAAAGTTCGAAAATTGGAATCGAAATATAAAAAAGCACTTTAAATTTTTAAAATCAATTTCTAACGTAAAAGATTTAACTTTTATGTATCTTTATAACTTTTAATTTTTTGATGTTGGTTGATTTTTAATGAAGTCAATTTTAATTTTTAATGAAGATTAATAGTATTGAAATTTAGAAAGTGGTGGGAAGAAAAACGCGTCTTTTTTGATTAAAGGATTTGATGAGTTTTTTGTTGAAAATATGTTATTTTTTCTGAAAAGAGACTAAAATACAACTTAAATTAAATCAGATTAAAAAGATAACTTTTTTGATTTTTTATCTTTGTTGTTATATTTCTAAAACACTTTGACGGCTGCTAACAACATTTCTGAAAATCCTTTTTTAACGACGAGGTCGTTGTTTATTCAAATTGATTTAAAATTTGCAAACCAGACAACACGAACAAAATAGTTTCTGCTTTATTTACAGCAATATGAGTAAAGCTTGTATAAAACAAGCGAAACAAAAGCTTTCTCCCATTGCTTCAAAACTGCTTTATATTTTGTGTTAGAGTGAGAAAAACATATAACCATGGTTGTTAGATTTATTTGTCCGTTTTTCGCCAAACAGAATAATGAAAATCGCCAAAAATTGTCAAAATCACTATTTTTATGTTCTTGTTTAAAAAATATATTAAGAAAATGCGTTTTGATGAGTTAATAATGACAAAACAAAAACTAGCGATTTTGGAGAGTAATTTTTAACAATATCTTGTTAACTAAAAATTTTTTCGGTGGTTTTGCCAACTTGCTTTCAACAATTTCTAAGAGCTTTTTGTTACACCACTTCTTAAAATCCCTTGATGATCATTTTAATTTTGTAAGCTTCATCCAATAATTCTAGTTTACAATTGTCTTTGGAATTAATAAAAAAAGCAGTTGCAAAACAAGAACTCAACTTTAATGCATAATTTTATAACACCAATAAATTTCGTAAAGCTGCGTAGCAAAGTGAATGGTCCATTTAAATTTTATACACCGAAAAAATCGCCATAGTACTTACACATAAAAAATGTTTACCAACAAAATGGTAAAATATCAACTTAAAAACATATTTTGAAAAAAACATTCCAAACTGTTGCAATATAAATTTATATTCTGCTAATGCATCAAGTTTTTTGAATAATTTAGGCGAAAAGTCCTGTTTATTGATATATTTTCAGTATTTTTTGTGTATAAAATCACCAGCCACTTAAAAAATCGTCCATCGCCATTTCAAAAGATAAATCGCCGAACGAGTTTGAAAATCGCCACATTTGGCGTGAAATCGCAATATCTGACAACCCTGGCTACAAGCAATGACGAACATTTATTTTGCATACATTATTTTTAAAGTGCCGGGCTTATGAAACAATTTTTTCGCTTTTGTTTTTAACTTTGATTGTGTTTTAGTCGTATATTTGCTCAAGCAAAAAAAGAGCAAATAATGTAATGTTTAATATTTTGTTCTAGATTTTTTTGGCACTGAAATTAAAAAAATATGTATATGGTGTAGAATTTTTATAAATGAATTGAATTTAGGAACACCATAATTTTAAGTCATATTAAAAAAATTATATTTTAAATTAAGAACAATTCAAATAATATTCAATTGATGTTCCCTGAGTGTATAAATATGCTGATGCAAATTCATACATTTTTATGAAATGCAAATTTTCTTTGGTACATGTTACAGTCAATGACGAAGATTTGTTTTTAATAAAATTTTTTCAACTATAATTCAGAATATATCAATTAAAATTCAGAATATATCAATTAAAATTCAGAATTTCAAATTGAAATTCAGAAAATATCAATTGATACTCATTTTAAATAAGGTTCAGAAAAAGTAAATTTAAGTTAAGAATTTTCCTTTTGAATTTAAAAACCTTAATTGAAGTTAATAATTTCTATTTAAAAAATATAGATTTATATTCACAAATTAGCATAAAAATTTAAAAATTTAGAACACATCAACTGATTGGAATTTCTGACTTTTAATTGATGTTGTGATGGTTTCTGAATTTGAAACAGAAAATCTGAGTACAAATTATATTTTCTTAATTTCAAATGATAAACCTTAATTTCAATGTATGATTTCTAAATTTCAAATGGAAATTCGGAATTTCAATTAGTAGGAAAGCAAAAAAATATTTTCACACGGCTTATGAAACTTTTTTATGAAATGATGAAGATTTATGAAACATTTGTCATAAACTTTTATGAAACTATTCATCATATCTAAGAAAACTTCATACATATGATGAATAATTGATGACACGATTTACGATACAGTTTCATCAATATGATGAAACTTTTTTCCCTGAGTGTATTGTGTCAAAAAGGAGAACTGTGTCAAAAATTAGTTAACTAAATCCACGCTCACGTTTTTCAACGTTCGTGCTCTTTATCTGTTAAGCATACAACAGCAAAATGTACCTCCAACTGTGTATGTTTTCAACATCTACGAACCATTGCTTCCAAATTTTTTTATAAGTAGGGTTTTTAATGCATTTTTCTCTTAGTGAGAGTTGGATGATTATCTAGAGACCCGTGAGTATCATAGTTTTTCAATAAAGTATACACTCTTTGTACCCATTTCCCAGAAAAAAAAAAATAGTCGGATTCATGTAATTTTGTATATATTGTAAACATAGTATTTTTATCTAATCCTAGAAAGTTTTTTTCTTTCAATTTGCTTTGTTTATAAATATTTTAAAAAATTCAAAATAATTATTGGTTTGATTGTTGCTTAAACAATATTATATTTAATATAAAAAATAATGTTTTTTATAAAAATTATCGTGGTATTGAAAAAAATTCAAATGAATAATATTCAAAATGCGACATTAATTGTAAAGGTACGTACGTACCTGTAAATAATCATATGCAACATATACGAGCCTATTATGAATTCCCCCAATATCTTCGAACTCGAAAACTATACAAGATGTTCATATGAAATTTTTACACAATATGAAGCATGATATAACTAATAAATCTGCATCATTAACTTAAAAATCGCATTTTTTTTACTTATTTCAGTCTTTTAGTAAATGAGCGATATATCAACTACATACCATATCTCATAAAACCCCTAAACAATCGTACTTACTGCATGAAATTGTGTATATTTAATAAAACCAAGTGTGCTCAACATCACACGCTGCCATTAAATGTTTTAAATATAATTGTACTATGATTATCCTTTTAAACTAATAAATGGTAATTAATGTTAGCAAGTACATAATAAAAAATTCTCTTTAAATTTTTTATTTTAGGCGAACAAAATTGGTTTACCGCCATTTTTCTGCCATAATGGGGACCATCTAACGACTCCCCCGCCTGCACACTGTGGCATACCTCCCTATCAGCTGGATCCAAAAGCCATGGGTAAGTAAGTTTAATATTAAAGTAATCCAGAAACAACTGATTTAACTAAATTAGTGTTTTCAAATAACCGAGCTTAAAAGAACACTAAGGCTAATATTTTAAAATACTTTAAAATATTAAAAACTTTAAAATTTTTCACCTATCGAAGTAAACTAAAAATTAACATGAGCCATCCACCATTAAAATCGGACTTCTAGTTTTTAAAATACATCAACATAAATATCGGCATGAGGGAACATCTTTCATGTTTTTTTAAATTTTTAAACACATAACTCTTTATGTTAATGGGAATATCGCAGAAACTTTCAGAGATAACCCACAAGTGGCAGCATGTTTTTTTTTTATAGGGTTTTACTAGCAGATTATCAGTATGTTAATTTTTTTGCAAATCGGACAAAAAGCTAAAATTGGAGAACACTCAAAATTGTTGGCGCATAAAGTACTCTACTTTAGAAGAAAAGAAGAGGAATTATGGTTGAATTAAGCTAACAAGATATGTATATTAACGCCTATAAAATTTAAACGAGGAGGTGTCTAAGCTTTTTTCGAGCTTTTTTTACCAAGAGCTTTTTAACCTATATTTTAAATAAATGACAACCGTAACACACTACATAGACAATATTGATATACAATTTTTTGTTTCGATATAAATATGTATTAACTTTGGTCCCATATTTTAACCCTTAAACCTGAGACTGGCCCGCTAAAAATAAAATTGGATATAAATTATTCCTCTTACCAAGATATAACTACAGTCCAAAAATTACTCTTTTGTGGTTTTACTTAAAAGATATTGCGATTTTCGTTTTTCGAAAAACGCGAAATTGAGCGAAAACGCACCTTAACTTCAACATATCTATATATATATATATATTAGTTCGTTTTCAAATTTTTTTTGATTTTGATTTCTGGATATTATCACTTTTTAGAAGGTTTTTGTATCAATAAAAATAATGGCGTATTTTTTTTTTTTAATTCCAACTCCTTCCCGTGCCTATAGGCGACTAAAATCGCGGATTTTGGGTCCCTTTTCCCATACAACAAAAACGGCTAAATATATGTCAAATCTGACTTCAGTATTCGATTCTACGGGAAAACTTAGGCCCATAAGCTTTTTTTTTAGTTTTTGGAATGCACCAGAATGCATAATTAGAGTGGTCCAAAAAAATAATTTTTAAAAAAAAAATTAAAATATTTATTTTTGTTAATTTACAATGAAAAAATACTTACATCTGACAAAAATGGTCCAAAAATTTTAATTTTGTAGTTTCCCGTTCAAAAGTTATTAAAGTTTAAAAATTTAATTTTTTAGTGAATACAGAATAATTTATTGGTTTTGTAATTTCTATTTAACGACAATTCTAATTAATTCTATTCCTTTCCACAGCAGATAAAGCTAAACAATTTAAATTATCTTTATTTTTAACTAAACACGAGTTGTTCAGGCGCGAAATATTACCTAACAAGTTGTTCGGTGTAAATACTTGTTGATTATATATTTTTAGCTTGTTCGATTGCATTACGAAAACCTTTCTGGGCTGGCCACTCAACAGCGTTATAAAGCATAAAGGATATGTTAATTCCAAAATTAACCAGAGTTTTTAAACTTTAAAGAGTAATAAAATCAAACGGTGACTTACTAAAAGCGGAATCAAAATATGCCAGCTTGTTAGCTGCATCAACAACATTATTAACCACTTCTTCTCCCTCTTCTACTTCTATAAAATCTTTTTTATATAGCATTTATTATATTTATAATTATATTTATTATATAACTTTTGAACGGGTTGCTATAAAATAAAAATGTTTGCACAATTTTTCTCAGTTAGGAGTACTTTTTCATTGTATATATAAAGAAAAATTAAATTTTTAAACTTTAATAACTTTTGAACGGGTAACTACAAAATTAAAATTTTTGGACCATTTTTGTCAGATGTAAGTGTTTTTTCATTGAATATTAACAAAAAAAATATTTTAATTTTTTATTTACAAAATTATTTTTTTGGACCACTCTAATTATGCATTCTAGTGCATTCCAAAAACTAAAAAAAAGCTTATGGGCCTAAGTTTTCCCGTAGAATCGAATACTGAAGTCAGATTTGACATATATTTGGCCGTTTTTGTTGTATGGGAAAAGGGACCCAAAATCCGCGATTTGAGTTGCCTAAAGGCACGGGAAGGAGTTGAAATTAAAAAAAAAAAATACGCCATTATTTTTATTGATACAAAAACCTTCTAAAAAGTGATAATATCCAAAAATCTATTTTTCAAAACTAGCTCTAATATATATATATATATATATATTTCTAATATATATATTTCTTAAATGGATTGGTTCATATTTATACAACAGAAAGCAGCGTGTCAAATTTCGAAATTCGTTTTCCAAATATATTGATGTTTTATCTGGTGTGCCACAAGGTAGTCATCTTGGACCTCTATTATTCACATTATTTATAAATGATCTTCCTTCAGTTATTACGCATTCTAATACTTTAATGTATGCAAAAGATGTAAAAATTTATCTTTCATTCAACAATTGCAACGATCAAATACTACTACAGAATGATATAAATCGTTTTACTACTTGGTGCAAAATAAACTTAATGAGCCTTAATGTTAAAAAATGCAAGTACATGATATTTTCTAGATCCTCTCCTATTGATGGTCGCTACGTGATAAATGATGCTACTATTGAGTTAGTGGAGTCATTTAACGATCTTGGCATTCATTTAGATAGAAAGTTAGACTTTAGATCTCACATATCTTTAACAATAAATAAAGCTACTGGAGTACTTGGATTCATCAAATGCTGGAGCAAAGAATTTCGTGATCCATATACTACAAAACCATTATTTATAATGGCTTGTCAGACCGATTCTAGAATATATTTCTGTCGTGTGGGACCCTCAGTACCTTATCCATTCTAATTCTATTGAATCCGTTCAAAAACAATTTTTATTATTCTGCCTTCGCGGCTTGGATTGGAATCCAAATATTAATCTGCCCTCATATCAACATCGCCTAGCACTTATTAAATTACCTACGCTGAAAAGCCGTAGACAAATGCTGAATGTGTCCTTCTTGCTTAAGTTGATGAATGGAAGTCTTTATTCACCATATCTGCTAAGTAAAGTAAATATGAATATTCCCTTTCGTTGTTCAAGAAATTATGAATTTTTAAATATTAAATATCATAAATCTAATTTTGCAAACTTTGATCCATTTCGTGGAACTTGCGATGAGTTTAATATGTTGTTTCAGTTAATTGATTTTAATAAAAGTTTATATATTGTAAAGAGTGATTTTATCTTATATTTAAATTCCTTAAATTAAATAAGTAATTCTAGTATTTCTATTGTAAAATATTTTAATATTTACTAATTATTCATAGTCTGCACGGATTATCTCCATAGACTTAAATAAATAAAATAAAAAATATATTGATTAAATTTAAAGGCTTTGCTAAAACTACTAGATATAATCGTTTTGCCAAATTTTATACGTTTTCAAGTCAAGACGATGTCCTTTACAGGTATGCTATTAGAATTCTGTATGTCCTTGGACCTAAATTAGAACTTTTTTTTGGAAAGTTTAAGCTTCAGTATTTGAAAAGGCTTAGGTGATTTTGGTGATATTTAGGGGGAGAAGAGAAATTCGTGGACTGTATACTGAATGTAGATTGGCAACTGGAGTTTGCGCAATATTAGCCACCTAAATATTGAGGAGTTGTTAATTAAGCCTTTACCGCAATATTTTATAATTTCTCCGTGCGTGGAGCAATTATAAAAGGATATGTAATGAGAAGTTAAATAAAATAAAAAGAATTGTTGTTAGAGTTCAAAGAATAAAGTAGAGTTCGTTATTGTGTTCACCGTTTGCCAGTTACAAGGAAAAGTGAATTCCTTTAGTTAAGCTTAGGTATAAAGATACCGCATAGATAAATCTATGACTTAACGTAAATAAAACATAATAATTGACAATAAGAAATGTTATAAGTTACGTTATTTGATTACGTTTATATGTATGTATATAAAACACTGAACCAAAAACAGCGGTGAAATCAACTAAATCCCATGTTAAATTGATGAATGCGTGATCACTAGACAACCAACAAAACCTATCCGTCATTTTAACAAAATGTTTAGTAAATGTATTTTTTGACGTTTAACTATTTGTTGATTGTTATTTTGATGAAATATCGTCAAATGTATTAACAGAAAGTAGTTATTTTAACAAATTTATTTAATCAAATTGAATAATTCTCTTGCTGTTTTAACAATGCGCTTTATTCAATTTAACAATGTGCTTCATTTAATCCATTCGTATTTTGTCGAATTATTATTAATTTATTAATAGTCTTTATCTTTCATATTTTATAAATTGAAATTTTTAATAATATAAGTCTTTAGATAATATATTAAAAAAACAAGAATTTGGTAAAAATATGAAAAATATTAAAATTATAACGTAGTACGTACCAAAACCACAATTTTTAAAAACGTATGAAACATTACATTTACAGAACACATTAATTTATTTATTATATTTATTAATTATTTTCTACAGCTGTTTTACAAAAATTCACATCAATTTGAATAACTTAATTGTTGTTTTAACAATAAAATTTGTCAAAAGTTAACAAAAATTTTATGTATATTTCACTTCCGTCTTTTGGTTGAGTGTAGTTCTACGTAAATAATTCATTGATTACCAAATTCATTTTAAATTCAAAGTTTAAATTAAAGTTGTACAAATATATAATTTTTGCGTATAAAATTACATAACTTATTTTGTTTATAAAATATTTTGATTTTAGAAAGTCTTATTTTGTGTTAAGTGTCAACGGTTTCTAGTCAATATAAATATGTTTTAAAAAAATTACTTCACAAAATATTTTGTAAATTTAGTTTTCCATCGAAATAGCTTAAATTATTAGCATAAAAACCTCATTTGGCACACTTATGGCCAATTTAAAATAACCCGCCTGGAGACAAGTGCATTTTTTTGCACGGTTTTCTTTAATTTTCTTTGAAACTATCAAAATCCTAGTTAAGACTTTTAGAAGAAAATTTCGAATAAAATTAACATACAAAATAATAGTAAGTGCAATTTTTATAATTTTTAGTAAATATTTTAAGATTTTTCGCTTGAAGTTCCTTTCCCTGGTAGTATCCGAAGAAACGGTTGTTTGTCGAAAATGTAAAAATTCAACACCCTCCAACTCGGAGAGTCCTTGACCGTACCCGCTGCAATTTTGTGTCATAACTACTACCCAATAGTACTCAATTTGGTGCAAGTTTCATCCCGATCCCAAGATATCGGTTTCAAAAGTTCGGTCACTTGCGATGAAATCCCCTATATGTTAAAGTGGGATTCCACTGTATCGCAACATAAAATATTAAAAACAAGAGAAAATAAAACAAAAAACCGAAATGTGGTAAAACGGTTTCCGGTTAACCGATTTGGAAACACTACCTACGATAAGCACGTGAAAATCTGTTAAATTGAAACTCACAACTTAACGGTAAATGGTATTGGAGGTTATAAATATACACTCAGAAAATTAAGAAGGTAGAAATGACTAAAAACAACAGCTTAAATGACTACAAATTTAGTAAAAAATGACTGTATTTGTTATAAAAATTACTAACCATGTAGTCATTTTAAACTATTGATAAAACAACTACAATGGTACACTTAGAATACTATGTAGGTAAAGACCACTGCAAATGTAGTTGAAAACAAATGAAATTTCAATTGTAGTAAAAATGAACCACATTTTAGTAAAAAATAAACAAACATTTATTTTTTTTTATTTTTTTAAATAACAAAAAACAACTGTAAAAAATGAATGTAAAATCATGTAAAATCACAGTCACTTGATGTGAGTTGTTTTTTTAAATGAACTACAAGGTTAGTCAAAAATTTAATTTGTTCTACAAATGACTGACATTTACAATAAAAATAAAGAAACTGTATTACAACCCAAACAACTACATATTTTTAAAGCAGAAGTTCCCTAAGTGTAGTAAAAATGACTATCGCAACCCCACAGTACTATCGTCTGGGTGGAATCCACCCATAAGGCTGAATTTTTGCTTTTTCCAAGAGAGATGTACATTAACAAAATATTATTTAAAATAAATGAATTGCCAAACTTATAAAATTTTTTTTTTTTTTTTTTTCGTGTTCGTTATTGAAAAAAAAATATTATTTGCATAATTGAATTTAACTGATATGAATGACAGATACTAATAAGTAGGGGTGGATTACACCCAACGATAGTAATGGCGTAAGTTGAATAACGATAGTACTGCAGGGTTAAATGAATGCATAAGCCATAAAAACGAGCAACAAACCATTAAAAACAATGAACATAAAACGACTACATAAGTTGTAAAACTACCGTTTTCCAGTTATTTTGTCGGTATTTTAAAAATATGTTTTAATGAAAAAAATATTTTTTCTTTTAATTACAATAAAAATTTGTATTTCATACACCCTATTTAAAATGCAAAGTCAAAATTCCAAACGCTACTCCAGTTATGACGTTTTATGCAATGAAATTTTCTAACTATGAACAATAACAACAAATATAAACTAAACGAGAATTTTGAAAAACTCGACACAATCTTCTGTTTTTAAATAATTAACAAAAATTAACTGTTTACTGCAAAATTACTGTTTTGTTAGTTGTTTATTAAATTACTAAAATAAGTACTCAAAGCAACTGTTACTGAAGTACAGTATTTTTGGTTAGTGATTTTTTTAAATAACTGTCTATATTAGTCGTTTTTCATTTTCTAATAGAAAAATGACAACAATAGCATTTAAAACAACTACTACTATGATCTACATGTAGTTACTGTAAGAATATTCTGATTGTACTTTGGTATGAATTTAAAATATTTGCATATCAAATAAATGTTGTTCGGGAGAGTGTCTTACGATGGCTGCATAGTAATTTTGCACAAAATATGAACAGTCTTGCAATTACTTGCCAATCATTTGGAAAATTCCAATCATTGTTTCAAGTATACAAATCTTAAGGTATTAGCAAAAAAAAAAAAAAAACAAATCCTGAAGTTGTAATATCGTTTAAATAAAATCATTTATGCAAAGTTTTTAAAGTACCTACAATACAGCGTAGAAAGCAGCGAAATAAAGAAACATACCATGAGCATTAGAGGAGCATTTTTATGTATGAAGAAAAACTTTTTTTTTTAATTTAAACTTATTGTGCAGATTATGGTAGTATAGGTCTAAACATTATTTGGTGCAAATTTGAGAAAAATCTGATAGCTTTAACCAGTGGCGCCTGCTACAAAAGTTTTAGATTTTTGAAAATTTTTCTTAAATTGCTTAAATAAACATATATCATGCGACACATCATAATTTATTACTTTTGTCATGCCCAACACGAATATTTTGAAATTTTTGAAATCGGACAAACGGTTTTTGAGATATTGCGATTTGATTTTCACTAAAAATGGCGTTTTTTCCTCTATTTGTTCGTTCGGTTAATCGAATAATTTTTAATCGAGTGCCAATCCTAATTTAGACCCATAATCTCACATAAACTCACATAATTCTAAGCTATTGCTATAATTACGGCATAATATTTATGATGATGCTGTTTTAGCCACATGCTGATAATACTCGCAAGACCCGTAGACTGTCCATGCCATATTATAAACTTCACTTCATTACCCCATCCTCCTCACATTAAATATTATACGTTTAGAAATTTTCAGATCCATTAAGGCGTATCATTACTTTACAATAAAAAAAACAAACAAAACTTTCAAGAGGCATTACTAATATACGCTTGATTGCGTTGTAAAAGATATTAGTGCTGACAAAAGTCTTCTCATGTAGTCTGTCACACTAGTTGAGATTCCTAGCGAAATATTTTAATATAACAAAAAATAATACCTTCTAAGCAAATAAAAATAATTTGTTGTTTTTAAAAATGTTCGTTTCGGGTAAATTGTATTTTTTTTTTTTTTTTTAAATTTTGTATTACTTTGTTGGGTTGTAGTTAACTCATAACACCCCTTGTATTATACAATGTAATATCATTTCTATTCGTTAACAGTTCTTGTATTTTATATCGACAGTAAAACTCGTTTCACACGAACTCCGAAAGGACGAGTTTTCAGTCAATACAGACTAATTTGTAATCCCCGACCTTTTGAAAACAATTTCCATATGAAAAACCCGCTTAAGACGAACCTTCAGCTAAAACGAACTGTTTTTGAGAGTCCCACAAACGAAATTTCATATAATTTTCCATTTTTTTTAAAACTAACTTCCGAAAAGTTTGCAATTTTCCTATAACACAGGAGGACTAAATCATAACTTTTAAAAATTAATAAGGTTATGACCACCAATTCGTTATATTTCAGGCATGCTGATTTCATTGGCGTACTTTATGGTACAGTTTTTCTAAAAAATTACTTTAAAATTTGGCTCATGTAAGTGCAGTTTTTTTTACATATAACGGTTTTAAAATACAATCAACTTGACCCCTTTCTGATGAAATGTAAAGACAACAACTGTATTGTTATTTGAGGTACATACTTGATTCACAAAACTGTAGGATTAAACCCGCAATTTCGCGGTTTTTTTTCTTATTTTCCCCAATTTTTACGGTTAAAGCTAGTTTTTTCGCTAGCAATTGACCTTTACAAATGGTCATGCTGTAGAAAGAGCCTATTAGGAAGAGGTGTTCCAGGAAGAAAACAATTATTTTGTCAAAAATTTTATATCGCAGCATAGCTCTCCGAGATGAATTCAAAATTCACCTTTAAGTATAATATGTGAATACATTTGAAAAGTATATGTGCAAAAAATTACCCAAAAATAATTATATTTGAAAAAGTTTTTCTAACAAAAACCCTACTTTTGTGACCAAAACTTAGGTTTTTGTTAGAAAAACGTTTGCAAATAAAAACATTTTTAGCTGAAAACTTAGAAACATACTTTTGAATTGTTTTTACATCTCATACTAAAAGCTGGACTTTGGGGTCATCCTGGAAAGTAATGGTGCCATGTAAATTTTTTGACAAATCGCGAATTTTGCATGAAAAACGCTTTGATAGAATAACTTTTTTCTTACTAACTCCTCTTAAATGATTCTTTCCACTGCGTGAACATTTGATTAATTATTAGCGATATAAATAAATTAATCGATTAATTATTTAGCGATATAATTAAATTAATCGATTAATTATTTAGCGATAGAATTCGCAAAAACCGTAAAAATTGAAAAAAGACGCTTAACATTGAGTTTTATTTTAAGCTTTGGGAATCAAATATGTTCCAAAAATATTAATACTGGTTTTGTCCTGGTTTTATTGCACTTGCAAGTTTTTGTATATAAAAAAAGGCATGAAGATGGTTCAAACTTCAATAAATCAAAAAATAAAATACGCCATTGAAATCAGCATACCCGAAGCATATAGAATTGACAGTTAGAACCTTATTTATTTTTATTTTTTTATTTCATGCCGTGTAATTTGTCACATTTATTAAACAGAACATAAAAAGTTTGTTCTTCAAATGTAACGAAAACAGGTAATGTAAGAAGTCCAATGAAAATATTAAACAATTTGTGATTTTTTAGAAATAGTTTACCTTTTAATTTTAAAAAATTAGAAACAAAAGTTTATTTTTCGATCTTTTATCATAAACTATGATGTGAGCAAGATTATTCAAGTTCAAGATCATTTTGTTTTTTGTTAAACAAAAAACCGTGCGATGTTTATGTATTTATTAAAAATGTCTTCATCATCTAATTTAAAGCAGACTTTATCTAGTGACAGGTCTATACATGTTTCATTTCGCGTCACCGATGTTCTTCAGATGACCAATGTAGAAGGGGTAGAAGATTTACCCAAATTATAATTTTTCAATTGGTTCTCGGAAGATTTTCGGTGAAGCGATATGAAACATGTAAGGACCTGTCAGTTGATAAAGTCGAGCAACATTTTTAATCCAAATTTTAATCAAAATTCTCTGAAATAATAAGAAAGTATTGACAACTTATTGATCTTTTTATTTCTTTTTGGAAATCACAACAAAACGCTATGTAATCGTTACTCGATTAATCGATGGATTTAAATTAAACAATTGTTCGAGGAAATTAAAATGGCCAATTTCGAGTAAATAATAGGCCGAACAGTTTTGGTCGATTAATCAAGTAAATCAAAATGTGTTCTATTTTAGTTTATAACTTATGAAAAATTTAAATTGTTTAGTATTTTTTAAATAGATTTTTTTTTTTTTATAAAATATAAATCAACGTATCAGTTTCTTTAGAAGAAAAAAAATTCATATGATTTCCTATGTCCTAAATCATTTTATAAGTTTGTTAATTCAAAAAGACGTGCCGCTGATTAACAATCAATAATGAAACTTGGGGATCACGAGTCATCAGATGACTTAAATATCAGTAATATGTTTGCTGATTTTTTTTTCATCTACTTATTCATCATTGATATACAACTCTCATCGATATCCATATCAAATTCTTGAATCAACGTTAATTAATATGCCTCCTATAAATGAAGAAGCTGTACTTAACTATTTAATTAAGTTAAAATGGTCCTATGCTGCGGGTCCGGATGGTGTTCCTAGTTGCATCTTAAAGCAGTGTGCTTATCTACTATATATTCCTCTGTCATTTATTTTTAATAAATCGCTTCAATTGGGTTATTTTCCTTATACTTGGAAGGAATCATTTATTATCCCGCTGTTCAAAAGTTTTTCTAAAGTGGTTGTCTCTAATTATCGAGGAATAGCAAAACTAAGCACTATACCAAAATTATTTGGAAAAGTCGTTTATGATTCTTTGTCACATCAAGTTTCATCTATATCCCCGAGTCAACATGGTTTCCGCAATTCCCGCTCTACAGTTACAAATTTGCTTGAACTTAGTACTTATGTTAATGAAGGCTTTATCAATAAAAAAAAAAACAAACCGATGTAATTTATACTGATTTCAGTAAGGCGTTCGACCAAGTTAATCATGAACTTCTGTTGTACAATCTCGATAAGAATGGTTTTAGTATATTATTTCTTAAATATATTGGATCATACCTACATAATAGAAAACAGTGCGTTAAATTTCGAAATTCGTTTTCCAAATATATTGATGTTACATCTGGAGTGTCACAAGGCAGTCACCTTGGACCTCTGTTATTCACATTATTTATAAATGATATTCCTTCAGTTATTACGCATTCTAATACTTTAATGTATGCAGATGATGTGCAAATTTATCTTGCATTCTACAATTGTAGTGATCAAATACTTCTACAGAATGATGTTAATCGTTTTACTATCTGGTGTAAAACAAACTTAATGAGCCTTAATGTTAAAAAATGCAAATATATGATATTTTCCAGATCAACTCCTATTAATGGGTGCTACGTGATGAATGATTCAAGCCTTGAGTTAGTGGAGTCATTTAATGATCTTGCCATTCATCTAGATAGAAAGTTAGACTTTAGATCGCACATATCATTAACAGTAAATAAAGCTACTGGAGTTCTTGGATTCATCAAACGCTGGAGCAAAGAATTTTGTGATCCATATACTACAAAACAATTATTTACAAAGCTGGTCAGACCGATTCTGGAATATGGTTCTGTTGTGTGGGACCCTCAATACCTTATCCATTCAAACTATTGAATCCGTTCAAAAACAATTTTTATTATTTTGCCTTCGCGTCCTGAATTGGAATCCAAATGTTTAATCTGCCTTCATATCAACATCGCCTTGCACTTAGTAAACTTCCTGCACTGAAAACCCGTAGGCAAATGCTGAATGTGTCCTTCCTGCTTAAGTTGATGAATGGAAGTCTTAATTCGCCATATCTGCTAAGTAAAATAAATATGAATATTCCTTTTCGTTGTTCAAGAAATTAGGAATTTTTAAATATTCTAACTTTGCTAACTTTGATCCATTTCGTAGAATTTGCGACGAGTTTAATATGTTGTTTCAGTTAATTGATTTTAATAAAGGTTTAGATATTGTAAAGAGGGATATAATTTTATATTTAAATTCTTTAAATTAGATAAGTAATCTTAGTTGTTCAATTGTAAAATATTTTTAATTGAATTTAATGTTCATGGTCTGTACGGATTATTTCCATAGACTTAAATAAAAAAAATAAAAAATTAAAAAAAAAAAAATATATAATTTTTTGAAATTGCTATTTTTAAAATATGCTTTTACAATTACACTCAACTGAAGATTAGTTTATATAGATGTCGAAACTATAAAAAAAAATCAGACCAAAAGGTCCGAAATTTCTAAATATCTAAGTATTCAACAAAAAATAAAAATTCGCAAAACTATTAGATTCGAATAGAACTTATTTCATCATCATATTTTGCTGTCACATTTCTTTGAGTCGGATCTATATCCAACTTAATGCTCAGATAAGACAAATTTGCCATTTTATGACATTTGATCTCGGTTAATCACAGTAAAAAAAATTTAATAAAAATTATTTCAAATAAATCTTTAAATTAAAAAATTGTTGCAAACTTTTTTTGTTATTGTTGCAATTTTTTGATGTTTTTTTTTTTTTGATTTTGCTATTTTTTGTCTTCTCTATGATTAACAGAGAAGACATGTCATAGACTGCAGTAGCATTATATTTTTGATATTTGCAAAAAATCCGAAAAGGTATATCGCTAATGGATTCTCAAAGTCGAACTTTTTAAAAATGAAAGAAAAAACTCTTTAAAAAGTCAAACACTTTAACAGTATACTCTTTTATATTTTTAATTTGTGTCCGACCAAAGACTTCGACCAAAAATCGATATTTGGCCGGTTTTTTGGCACTTGGACACAATGTGGACACATTTTAATATTGAAAACATATTTGTTGAGCCGTTTTATTTCGATTTTGAAATTTAAGTAAATTAAGTGAAAACGCCAAAGTAAATAATCAGCCGCCTAAGTTTTTCCGATTTAAATTCATTACTTAACTACGGACTTATTTTTAAATTTGACACTCAAATTTACATCTAATAAACCCAATATACATTTTTCCTTTTGTCAAAATTTGTCCATAATACAACACGCATCCGTCGTTTGTGTCAATTTTACACAAATGCGCAATAATATTTTCAATTGGAAAATTTTGTCAAATTGACACAAACGACGGATGCGTGTTCAAATACCGACAAAACCCATTTTCTGGCTGAGGTCTTTGGTCGGACTCTAGAAATTTTTAATTCTGATTAAAAACATTTCGGAACTCCTGATTTTGTGTTTATTGTGTGTGTTTTTATGTAGTTTCAAAAAAAATTATTGATATAAAGCTATTAAAATTGTTCGAGTTACTCGAGTAATTTTAAAATCTTACTCGCTTAATCGGCTAAGTTGAAAACCTCAAAATCGAGTTACTCGTTTACTCGAACAAACCCAAACCCGAGTAATTTGAACACCCTAGTAAACAATCAATGAAATATGGCCTTTAATGTTTGCTCTTTAATAACATATGCATCTTACGAAGCAGTAGGAGAAGCAGTAAGGATGAAGTAAAACGTTTTTATTGCTTCCTATTTTCTGCTGGGTTGCTTCATTGTATGCATTCTTTGCTGCTTTTTTGTATGCATTATTCACTGCTTCAAAGAACAACAGAATGCCTTCCCTAATTGCTTTATTGAGTGCAAGGCGGTTAAGCGCTAAGCAGACAAATGTAGTTACTGCTTACCAAAATCGAGGTTATTTTTTTTTTTGCTGGCTATGAACCTCGACTATAACAAACTACTTTTTTTTGTCCACTAAAGTTCGTCTTAACGGGGTTTTACTATGCATACAAAATTATGTAGTATATATAAATATTACATACTTATTATAGAGTTCGTCAGAAAAGTTTCTTTGTTTTTGGGATATCATCACTTTTTAAAATTTTTTGGTGTCAATAAAAAAATGGCGTTATTTTTTTTAGATTCCAATGATTATGGGCCCTTTTCCTGCAGAGAAAAATGAGCTGTATTTATATGAAATTTAAATTCAACTTTCGATTCTACACCGTTTTAAAGCGCACCATTTATGAAACAGGCCAAGGTATATATAAATGTTTGTGGCATTTTTCTTAGCTCAAAATACTTGTTTATTGTGTGTGCTACAAGAAATTATTCTCAGTTGGTATACACTTTATTTGTGTGGGATTAAAAAATTAATTTTTAAAAGTTTTTGCAAAAACAGAGTTTTCCGTCCACTCTATTGACTAAACGGTGCACTTAAAAAAGCGGGAAAAAGTTTTTTTAAATAATTTTTTTTATTGATAGAAAAGTGATGACATCCTAAAAACAAATTTTAGGATATGACAAAGTCTAATAATTATCTATGGCAATGCCTAAAACTGCACACAAAATGTGGTGGTTGTACATTTGTTCGAATGGTAGGTAGTTGGTGGTAATGCCACAAAATTTGAGGTTATGCCTGGGTCTTCAGCGTTATTATGTCGTTAATAGTCTAGCAATTAGTAACTGTTAATGGCATTTCACTTGAAATTGCTCAAAATATACACAATTTTAATCGGATAATAAAATGCTCGTTGTTGATAAAGGTGATGATTTCTGAAATCCATACTAATATTTTAAAAATTACCTTTTCAACAAAATTCTACTTGTAAGAAAAAAAAAGCACATAAATAGGGTGACCATTTATGTCTGACTTGAAATTAGTGCAACATTTAAAAACTTGTGTACCCACAAAAAAAAAATAAGCTCCCAGCATAGTTTTGCAACAAAAAATATAGGTCAAGGCCACCAAATAGTTATAGAGGCTACCGAAATTCAAATAACTGCCCAGCATAACTTTGGTAATGGGTGCGATAAAGTAATGTATTACCTTGTATTGTGTACTCCTTACCTGTATCATTATTTTCCAACAAGAAGTAATGAGTTACCGATAATTGAACACTCATGGATTACCTTGTAATGATACCTCATTACATTTTACATTACTTCAAAACATAAAATAATGACTTGCCGATCATCAATTACATAATGCATGAATTATAAACGTAAAGTAATTATTAATACATATTTTTGAAAATCTATTTATAGACACATTACTTTGTGATTTTTTGTAAGCATGAGGGTAAGGTAAGCACAACAACTCATTTACATTTTAAGCAATAAAATATTATATGTTTCGATAGCTCAGTTGGTAGAGTTCTCGCCTAACTAATTTTTAAATACCAGAGACCCCTGGTTCGAATCCCAGCATGACCACGTTATTTATTTAATAAAAAAAAAAAAGTTATTTATTTAGTTAAAAAAAAATACCTGTAAAAAATTTTTTTTATGAAAATCTATTCATAGACACATTGTAACCATATAACCAACCATTTACTTTACCCCCTACAAGATAATGAGTCCATCCATGACTTTTAGGCTCATCGCCTGTAAAATTCATCAGTAAAGTAAGGTGTAATGTAATGCGTGCAGCCCTATGTCGATACATTACTTCACCCATAATTTGGTAATGTGGGGTTTTGCTGGGTGGTGTCTTAACTAATTTTCCGTTGCAACAACTATCGTTTGGCTGCAAATAAAAATATATTTTTGCGCTGTGCTAAAGTTGAGAAAAAAATTTATAGAAAACATCTACAAGGCAGGTATCCCGATGCGAACTCGTAGATTATAATGAACTTTGTATATGTTGTCAAGGATAAAAAAGGGACACGTATTTTTTTTAGCTGCCCAATCTCACGTTTAAGGGTTAAAAAGTGGGGTTAAAAATAATTTCTTTTGTATGAAACTTGTTTTTAATTTACGAAAACTAGATTTATATGTACACAGTGTTAAAGAACTCAAGAAAATTGTGATACCCATATTACCCATGTAGTCGACCCGAAGTTGCCACATTTTCGAATTATTTGATATATAGGGGAAAAAGTCTCTTCGGCAAAAGTCACATAGAAACCGAACTTTCCAAATATCGGAAAAAGCTTAGCCCTCGATTAAATTTAACAGTCATTGCTATGCATTATTTTTAGCTTAATGCAGCTAAAATTCTTTAATACTCGTAGAACACCAGATTTAATGTTACTCAAAACACTTTTTTTTATAAAAAAAAATACTTGATAGTCTTGGGGCATAAATTGGGCACACTAGTGAATGTGTCTTCAATAAACATTTGATACCAAATGTGTCTATAGTTACTTTTAATAGAACGTACTAAACCGAAAGAATGTAAAATGTGGTAATTTTTGAACGCACTTAGTAACGCCTAAACATGAGATTGGGCATCTAAAGAGTCACGGGTACCTTAAATTTTTATTCTTTTCAACATATCCAAAGTTCAATAAGATCTGCCGGTCCAGGTCGGCATACCTCCCTTGTTAGTGTAGAAGTGTGATCTCAACGCCATTTTTCAGTGGACAGAATCTTAAAACTTTATGAATGGTCGCAGATGATCGCAAAAATCTAGTTAGATGATAGCTTAGGGCATTAAAGGTTTTTGGAGATCGATTTTGAAAATTGGGGATTTTAAAATAAAAACCTTATTTCTTTTTGGAAAATTGCAATTTTGTACCTTCTTTTTGATAATTATGTAAGTGTTTTAGATTTTTATTTTTAAATTAGTACTTCTTTCATGATTTGTCAATGATTTTGGTTAAAAAATTCTTTAATTCACAAACATATTATTATATTATTATTAAAATTAAAAAAATTGCGAAAGAAAAACTGATAGCCGCAATGTTACAACATTTTACTCACAAAATAGTCAACACTCCTAGATTTGAAGACATAAACATAATTCTCCTGCACCTGAAATGTACTTTTTGTCAAAAAATATACATGCGGGCCCACTGTGTGGTGTTCGTAGTACGTACTACGTTCCATTGAATCTTCGATTAGACCAAATTTGCCACAATTGTGCCACATATCGTATCACTGATGCACATCAAAAAAATGCACACATTTCTTACAAAACTACAGTAAATTCAGCAACAATTTTGCTGGGAGGATCATTGCAGACAAATTATTAATACGACGGGCGGTCCCAAAATTAGCCGCCCTAACAAATTAGGGAACATCAACAGCAGACTCCACCTCTTCATTGTTGGCAAATAGTTTACCACCGAGCTATTTATTCAAGTTTGGGAATAGAAAATAATCCGAGCGAATAAGGTGCGTCATGAAGCAATTCGAATTTTAATTAATTGATTTTGGACATCGCAAAAGTGGATGTGTGAACTCGTGCATTGTCTTGATGAAACAATCAAATGCGGACTTTTTTCATAATTTCATCACTTAAACGCTGCAATAAATTAGCATAATACTCGCCGTTGATTGCTTTTTTTGAAAATAATCAATAAAAATTATCCCACGCGCATCCCAAAAACAGATGCCATGACCTTGCCTGCAGATGGAATTGTCTTCGCCTTCTTTGGACACGATTCTCCCATTCCAGTCCACGATTCTCCCATTCCAGTCCACTTCCTTAGTCTTCATTTCTCATCTATGGTTACTATCGACGCAAATACAGCTTTATTGCGGTGAAACATCGCCAAACACTATTAAAACATCTTCTCGGCACTCTGTATGTTCTATTGTAAGCAAACGCGGCACCCATCTTGCGCACAGCTTTCAAATCTCTAAATTATCGGTCAATATGCTATTTACAGCACTTTCTGAAATTTCTATCACTTCAGATAGCTCAAGCACCTTCAGCCGACGATCATCCAATCCCATTTTATGAATATTTTTAACTGCTTCTGGAGTGAATACCTCAATTGGCCGACTACTACGGTGTTCGTCTTGGCAGCTCGTACTGCCTCGTTTAAACTCTGGCATCCAATATTTTATTGTCGTAAACGAATTAGGATACTTCCCCAGAGTCGAATCTAGCTCGGCTTTAATATTGGTAGGACTGAGACCTTTCAAATGAAAGTATTTAAGTACATAACGGTGACCAATTATTCCATGGTAACAAATTCACCGAGACAGGTTATTCTTGATGGCTCCAAAAAAACACTAAACAACGTGGCGCCATGAAACTTAAAACTTATGTTTTATAAGGTTGCCCGTTTTTACCAAAGGAATTGTTTTCAAACTACTGCCGCCATCTATACGTCAGGTCGGGTAATTTTCGGACCGCAATTGTGTCACCAAACAAACTAGTAAATTCAGCAAAAAATTTAGATTAATTTAACAAATTTGTTGCTGATATTAACAATTTTTCTGCAAGGATCCTCCCAGCAAACTTGTTGCTGACTTTACTGACTTTTTAAGTGTACCCGGCTAAAAATGTTCATATATGAAACCATATATTGGCGCGTATCTGAATGTATATATGGCTCCATATACGTAGATTGAATATTCATATATGCTCACATAAATTAGCTTTTTGTAGTTGATCGTAAATTAAAAAGCATTTTTTTGTTATTTTTTTAACCTTATAGCCTGGTAATAGGCAAAGCACATGTTAATTGTTCCTATTTTGAATTGAAGCACTCTTATATTACAAAACCAGACAGAGTAATCTTTTACTGAGACTCGTGAATACCGCAGTTATTTTTTTTAACTAAATCTATTATAATTCAATTTACATGTTACTGAATATGTTTTTAAAACAGATTTTTACCAGGCAGATTGTGAATACCGCTCATATGTTTTGTTAAAAAATAACAAAAAGTACTGTTGAATTACGTTCAACTACAAACAATATATAAGCATATATGAATATCCACATGTGTCCATATATGAGCACATATGTCCATATACCCTCAATTTACGCTTCCAAACATGTATGGAACCATATACGGATTCATACAGTTACGGACAAAAAATAGGGGCACTTTTTCGTAACACAATTTAACGTTAAAAAAAGACAACAAATTTTGTGGGAAAATTTGCAATATTATTTTTACATTATAGTACAACAACTCGTTATTTTATGAAATAATCCAAAAATTGTTGTTGCAATTTTATTAAAAATAATGGGAAAGTTTATGATTAACTCCAAAAGACGAAAAAATAGGGTCATTATACAAACTGTACGAAATATTCCATAATCCATGCATTTTTTATTTGAAATGTCTTGATTGTATGGTGATTGTGTCTAATGGACAGACTAATTTCTGTATCGTTAATGTATCAACTTTGGAACCAAGTATTCATAAATAGTTGTTGTACTGTAATCTAAAAATAATATTGCAAATTTCTCCAACAAATTGGTTGTCTTTTTTGACGTTAAATTATATTACCAAAAAGTAACCCTATTTTTTATATGTAACTGCATTTCATATATGAACATTTTTAGCCGCAAAGCTTAATTAAATCTTAAAAACTTTGGATTTAAATGTCGTTGAATGCAAGTTTTAATCAATTTTGACAACAAATAAAATATTACATTTAAAGACAACAATTTTTGAATCCAAAGCTTAGTTCTACATATATGAAATAAGAAAATTCAATTCATAAATGGAATGATATATAAACTTATATATGAATATATATGACATATTTGTAACAATATATGCAATATATTATCATATTTCCATATATGACCCCTGACTATTAATGTATCAGCCCATATATGATTCCATATATGTATGTCAGAAATGTTCATATATGATTCTATATATCATTCATATATGAACATATATGATGATTCAATATATGAACATATGTATATGATAATTTTCAGCCGGGTAGTTTTTATAAAAAACATGGTTCTTATTGTTGTTATTATATTTCTAATGACAAATAATATGTACATTCATTATACCTTATTTTGGCACAAAAAAATAACAAACTCATGCTGAAATTCTTTTTTTTTTCTATTTGAATTTTGTGTCGGTGACACGTGTTCAGTTGTATGAACACGCGCTTTGAAGTATGCGCACTTCTAATTGCCACAGAAATTAATATACTAAAATTACATGCGGTGTATAAAACTTTGTTTTTAAGTTTTGAACTACAGGCTTATTATTCTTTATGAAACAGTGTAGACGAGAATTAGAAAGTTCACAATTAAATCACTGCCTAAAATACTGCACTATGGTAGAAAGGGGAGCATTTGCCAAATGTCTATAGTTGTCCCCGCATAAATGAGCAACCAAACATGCAGAGTTATCTACGCATTTAGGCGGGGAATTTTTTATTCGCAAACTCACTGACCCTAAATAAAACAAAAGACAGTAAAACTCGTTATTTTTTCATATATTTTTGTTCATCGAATTTTACATAAAATACTTAAAATATCATAAACCGTCTAGGATTTATATGCTTTCAAAGTTTCAACTTTGATTGTCAATATTTTCACTAGAGGGTGCTTCATATTTAAAAAGATTGCAAAAATTTCTTTATGAATCATGGTTCTATATATCTGGAAAGTTTGGTTGAAAAATGTCCATCGGATCTATGGCGTCCCATTAATGAGTTAATAAAGGGTAAACATATTTGGTTTAACTATCAGCAAACACAGATAAAGTGCTATTTCAGCAAAAACATGTTAATGACAGGTCATTACTGTATATATTACCAAGTAATGATAGTTCGTTACATATTGCATTACTTTAAAATACAAAATAATGACTTACTGATAATTGGCTATAGAAGTACTTTTATGTAATTGCAAAATAATGAGTTACTGGTAATTGGTTACATAAGTATCGATTTCATATTTTTGATTCTAATATTGTATGAATTTGTTTTAAAAATGTTGACAAGAAAATTTTCCAAGTTAAAGTAATTTAAAATTTTTTTTTTCAAGATTTCTTTAAAATTAAATAACTTAAAGATAACCACTTATTTTGTAACTCCTTGGTAACCACTTATTCCATCATTGTGAGTAACCACTTACTCCTAATATAAAAGTAATTACTTATTATTTCACTATGAGTAACCAATCAGGCAACTCATTATTCTCACTTTTTATGCAAGCATGGCAAATCCCTTTGTGCCTGTTTTGGCTGCCATCATTGAAATATATCATGATTTTTGAGGTTTAAGCTATTTAAAACTATCAAAAATATTGCTATTTTACAACGATAGCACGGTAGCATTTAATGTGTGAATTCCTTTTACTATGTATACGGTAATTAAAATAAGATATTAACATCTCGCTATAATAAAACTATGACCAGTATACAATCAAAAAAGTTTTACAGTATAATCTACTAAAAATGACGGTTAAAACAACTGTAATTTCAGTTAAAAATGCGACAAAATTAATTACAGCTAATATAACTAAAAATGAAGTTGTTTTCAGCTGTTGGAAAACAACTAACAATTGTAGTAAAAACAACTAATGTCGTAAAAACAACTGATAATTTTTTACTACAAAAATTTTTAAACAACTATAAAAATTGGTAAAACCTATTGTTTTTTAACAGTTATTTTTTCGGTATTTTAATAATCATTTTTAATAAAAAAATATTTGTTGTTCAATTACAATAACAATATGTATTTTATACATCCTACTTAAAATGCAAACTGTTCTTCAGTTATCACGTTTTTATGCATTGGAGATACAATAAAATTTTCTAATTGTTAAGGGTTTTCACAAGGTGTACTAAGTGTTGTATTTGTTTGTAGAAATACAGATGGTAGCATTTTATTTTCAATTTGGCGAAGATTTTGGGTTTTTTGGGTTGGGGTTTCACTCTGAACGTAGTACATTAAAAATAGGTGCAAATGTTGTATCGTACTGGCATATATTGTTGTATATTTTAAATATAACACATACAACATTTAGTACACCCTTGTGAACAATTTTATTATTTGCGAACTATGCGCATATCAATAGTAACAAATATGAACTAAACGAGAATTTTTAAAAACTCTACAAAATCTTTTTTTTAAATAATTAACAAAAATTAAGTGTTTACTGCAAAATAACTGTTTTGGCAGTTGTTCATTAAAATACTAAAATAGCTGCTACAAACAAACAACTGTTGCAAAAGTACAGTAATTTTCTTTAGTTGTTTTTTTTTAAATAGAAAAACAACTGTAATTGTAGTTAAAAACAATTACTACTGATTACTACACCCACAACTGGCATGTAAAACTTTTTTGAGTGTATGTTTAACTTTTTGACGATTTCCGAACTGTTATATTTTCATCACGAGATAATTTAAATGGCATTTGATTAAGAAATCTTTGGCGTTACAATAGTGTAAAGTGATTGCATTTGAGAAGTGGTTTTGTTGTAGTACTCAAATTGATTCCAAAATTCATAAAATTTTAAAATTATTACTCTATAATTTAATTATTTACGTAATTACTTACTTTTATTATTTACGTATTTTTAAAATTATTTTTATTCATTCGATCAGAATGTGAAAACAATTGATGGGAATGGGTCAACGAATCTTCACTTGGTTAATGGTGATTATTATGGGAAAACAGATGTCTCCTAGTTCAGAGTTGACTCCAATTTCGATAGCTAGTAATGAAATATTTTTTAGGGTTTCCTTATAAATTTTCAGGGATCTGAAAATTACAAGAAAACTCAGGATAATTTTAGGGATAAAGAAAGTAGAAAATAAAACCACAATTAGTTTCAATGTTTGAGAAATTAAGTTTATTGTGATGCTCACCGATGCTATGTAGGAATCCAAGTGACGATACTAACGACCATTAGTATCGACATAAGCTCGGTTCGCAATCGCTTTTAAATTATAATTGTTATACTTTTGTTCTACACTTGTCTTATACTTAAATTAGGTATTAAATTTAGCGATTGAAATTTATCGATAAATCGATTTGGTTTAATTTTACGTTAGGCAATTTCAAATTTCATTTCTAATTAATTATATGATAAATTCATTTTAGATTAAATATTCGATTTTGTTTTTGTCTAAAATAAGTATTTTAGACAGAATGCATTAAACAAATTTTATTAACATTTTATGCAAAGAAAAATTTTTACACTGTTTTTGAAAAACACTTACACTTTTTTTAAAAAAAAACAGAAATAAATTATTTTTTTTTTTTCACTTTTTTAGCATACCTTACAGGGACTATTTTTTTTTTTTTTTTTAAGAGAAGCAACACTCAGGAAACTCTTCCTATTAATTAATGTGTTGCTTTCTTTGGAAAGGGGATAGTGGAGAGATGAAAGGTGGTGAAAGATGAAAGGTGGTGACTGTAATTGCGCGAGTAGATAAGTCTTAGAACAGTTGTTGCTCGCTACCTGATGTAGAGTTTGCGAATTTATTGAAGCTTTTTGTTTCATAGCTCTGATTTATTATTTTACTTCGGTGGGGTTAAGTGCTATGGGAACACCGAAGGTGGGCGCAGCGATACATATAATTGATAGAATACTCATACCTATTATTTTTCTAAATTGATGTTGTCGTCACCGGGAATCGAACCCGGGACCATCTGTGTAACAGTCCAACGCGCTAACCATTACACCACAACGCCCACAAATTTCACTAACAATATTTGGCAAAATTTGTCGCCACGGTAAAGCTGCACAACTTTTGTAAACTTATCAATACAATCTAAATGTTTCTAGACATCGTAAATAGATCGTAATTACCAATTAAATTAAAAACGACCATTTTTAAGCTACAAGTTTCGTGAAACTTGGAAAAAAAATTTTGTTTCGACAATTGTTTTGCTGTGCACAATGTTTAACACTTACCCCCGGAGTAAAAAAACCATAACTTGGATATGACCTAAAAACGAGTTTGTCAAATCTCCATAAGATGGCGCTCAATGTGTGAAGCCATTAACTTTTCGCCACATTTTATCTCTCATCTATATCCATTTTAGAGAAAGCAACACATCATAGAAGAATCTTATTTCTCTAAAAAAAAACCAGAACAAAGCCTCTGGTGGGAATCGAAACCACGATTCCCGCACTTAACATATTATCAAGTACATCCTGCAAATGTGTATTTTTTAATATTAAGTAGGTTCAAGTTTGATATAATTTTTATTAAAAATAAAAATTATGTTTTTTTCGACCTTTAATTGTGCAATGAAAATGAAAATTATTCAAGTTTGAGGCGATACTCTATATTTCTTTATTAGGATATTGTCCTAACAAATAATCTATAGAGTTTTTTAGTTTTCAAATTTATTGTTTGACCGTTTCAGGAATGTGTTGATAGATCTATTTCGGGAATTTTCTAGGTTCCCATCATCAGAACACGTTTTGAAAGCGGTAACAAGCCCATGCCAAACATCAAACATTCATATAAACTAGTTTACTCACTACATGAGAACTAATATATGAGCTTGAAGTTAAAGATTGACCAAAAAATAAATTGAAAACTTGTTTGTTATGTGTAGGTTCTTTAATTTATAAAACATTAACTAAACTTATCATTTGTAGGTTAACTTTGTCTTATTATAAACCGATTTTCACCAAATTTGCACATGCCAATAATATGTGAAACAATAATCTATGCTAAGTTTTGTTTAATATGGACCAACATTTCGGATATTCAACCAAGAAACTTTTCGCTAAAAGTCGTGTTAAATGGCAAAAAATTATCAGACTTATTAATCTTTTTCAATATATAAGCTAAATTCTAAATTCAAGATAACCACAAAATTTTATCGATTTGTACATTATTAAGTTTTATTGAACCAAAAAATGCCATCAGAGGACAACAAATTATTTAGTACACTCAAAATAGTTTGTAGTTTGAATTAACTGAAAATATAATTGAAATAAATGATAATTCACTTAAAATCCGGTCTACTTCAAATGTTTCTTGTTTATTTTTAAATATTGTTAAAATAAAACAAATCCGTAAGAACAAATGAATAGTAAGTTATAAATAAATATTCAAATTTTAACTTTAGCTCACTTAACTTAAGCTCAAAATCGGGAAATCCAAAAAAATCACATTGGGGAAAAAACAGAAAAAGGAACAAAGCAAATTTTTCTTCTCAGGACTTTGTAAGTATTTGCAAGTATTTATAATTGAGGGAACAACCCTTACAAATTATTCCAAAAGAGCTTAGTTTTCTGAAGTTTTAAGCTTGAAAAATATCCGAAAATTCCGTTATTTGAGACGAAAATAACAGATTTTTGAATAAGTCGAAACCCGCCATTTTCCAAAAACCGAAAAAATAGAAAAAGTCGGTTTATCGAATAATTCAGAAAATGTTTTTAACAACTCTATTTCCCTCCTTTTCTTTCCTTTCCTCTTCTTTTCCTTTTTTCTTTCTCTTTCCTTTTTATTTCCTTTTTTGATTTTGCTGAATGGGGTGAAATTTCCCTATTTTCCTTCCCCTTGGAGCCTCGCATGTGACATGTTATAGTTTCTACACTGGCATTTCCATTTTATTACATAGAAAATTTGATGGCCTCCGATTTTCATAAAATTTGGTAAGTATATTTTCCAGTGAACGCATATTTCTAAAACGATTTTTTTATTTTGAAATCTGTGGCATCCCTGTGGCTTTTAAATATCGAAAAATGAGAGATTGGGACATCACTCAAAAGGTCACCACTTTTGTTGCGTGAAATATATTGAAAAAATTCGTTTTGTATAAAAATAGTGAAAGTCTTGGGGTTCGTGTTTTGCTATTTGTGTAAAAAATATAAAAAAAATTAAATTTTGATTTTTTTTCGAAAAGATAATTAAAATTTTTTTTTATAAAATTTCTGAACACCAACATTTTCACTATTCTTAAGCAAAAAGAATTTTTTCAATATCTTAGAGCAACAAAAGTTATGATATTTTGAATGATGTCCCAACCGCTAATTTTTCTATATTTCAAGCTTGTTGCTTGCCACAGTTTTCAAAATAAAAATTAAAAAATAAATCGAAATCGGAGGCCATCGAAAAATTAGTCGTTGAATTTAAATGGAAATGCTCTATAGTCTAATTAAAAATTAACATTTTTATGGTACAAAGTGGTCTTTGTGAGCTATTTAGGATGCCTATAAACGTTCAGATTGCATTGATATGTTCACAAAAGTTGTTCAGAAAAATTGACTCTAATATGCACCTGCTATAACTGCTCATCTCATGAATAACAGCTGTCATTTGGACATCTTTAAAAATTAATATAGATACATATTGCATGAGCAATCAACGGGTATAGTACACGGTTTTTAGCCTCTATTTTACAACTTGTTAATTTTTAACCCTAAATAGTATGGTGTGATACTTGTATTAATATAAAGGTTTATTAAAATGGTGTGCGCAACGCATAAAAATAACTTAATATCTTTTCAAATATGTTTCAAATTACAATGACGCTATACTTTTTACTTTGGTAGTGAAAACATTTAAAACAAACATATGTGTAGAAACAGAATTAGAGCTTGTCGTTTATTTCCAATCAAATTGACATTTAAAAAGCGTCGAGCGATGCTGTTGTGAAATATAATCTATTTAATTTTCACAACGTTTGTTCTTATTCTCTCATTTTTTGTTACTCATACTCTCAAGAGTGTTGCCGGATTTTAACTTTATTTTGTAAACAAACAACATATGATGAGTGAAGCTAACAAAGATATTCAATGGCTCACATGTGCTATTAGAGCCAGTTTTTGGGAGGACGATCAAACTTAGTTTTACTGCTGTTTAGTAAAACCTTAATAAGTTATAAACCTCCATGCTGTTTTTCAGTGATGGTTTAAAAAATCTCAAGTTAAATAAGATTACCATATTTTACACCAAAAAAAGGAATGCCATTTCCAAAATAAATATGGTAGCACTTGCGAATGTCAAAAATGAAAAACAAACAAAGCAACGCACGTAGAAAAAAATGTTTGATTATTTTATGCCCAACAATTCATTATATAAATCATTATAAAATCTATAGAACTAAATAGAAACTCTTACCAAGTAGTTGGATTTTTAATGTGTGGTCTTATGAGCTACAAAACCATATAAGCCGATAGTTTGGACAAGCGGAAGCGCTGATAAAACTCCAAATCAGTATATAAATGAAAATCATTTGGACGAGTTCGAATTGTTCTTGGTTTTCTGAAAAAAGTAACGAAAAGTTAAAAAAAAACTACCAAAAAATTTACCTTTTTTCAGAAAAATTACAAAAAAAAATTAATTTTTCCAAAAAAAAAAATCCCAAAACAGTTACCTTTTCCAAAAAAAATATTTTTTTTTTCAAAAAAAAAAAAGAAAAAAAATACCCAAAAATATAAATTTTTCTAAAAAAAGTAGCAATTTCAAATATGTACTTTTTCCAAAAAAATTACCTTTTCCAAAAAAAAAATCCATTTTTTTAAAAAAGTTCCAAAAAAATAAAATTTTTCTAAAGACGTAGCAATTTTAAAAATGTAATTTCCCAAAAAATACCGAAAAAGTACCGTTTCCAAAAAAAGTACCAACAAAATTTAATTTTCAAAAAAAGTACCAATTTCAAGAAAGTATTTCTTCCAAAAAAAAAGCAAAGAAAAAAAAAATTGTTCAAAAAATACCACTTTAGTAGTATGGAGATGGGAAGCCATTTGGTCTTAATTGCTTTTTTTTGATGGGCATGCAAAATGTCTTAATTGTTTTTTTTGGATGCTCATAGTGTAAAAGGCCCATAGTTGATGGGAAGGCAAGATAGTAGTATGGAGATGGGAAGGCATTTAGTCTTAATTGCTTTTTTTTTATGGGCATTCAAAATGTCTTAATTGTTTTTTTTTGCATGCCCATAGCGTAAAAGGGTTGATGGGAAGGCAAGAGAGTAGTATGGAGATGGGAAGGCATTTGGTCTTAATTGCTTTTTTTTGATGGGCATGCAAAATGTCTTAATTGTTTTTTTTTTTTGCATGCCCATAGTGTAAAAGGTATTAATTTCTGTGATTTTTGCATACCCATAGTGTTAAAGGGGAAGAATAAAAAGTTTGTGCGTGCTCATAGTGTAAAAGGTATTAATTTCTGTGATTTTTGCATACCCATAGTGTTAAAGGGGAGTAATATAAAGTTTGTGCGTGCTCATAGTGTGAAAGGGTGGTAGAGAAAAAAAGGCTGACCACCGGAAAATGAACGGCTGAAAATAAGATATCCCGTCTGAAAATGGAAATTCGCGTTCTCATTATGTAAAATTTGGTTTGATTTAGTTTCTTTATTTTTTGGTTTGTTCTTGACGAAACTTGATCGTTTCTAATAAATATAGCTTAATTACCAAAAATCCGTATTCATATTAAAAAGAAACAATCAATATTGCTGGGGTCCAAAACAATGATTTTCATTATAATTACCCAAAACATTGTATCTTGGAACAATGTCTAGATCAGAAAACACAAGTCAACAAATATAAGGAAAATTTTATAGTTTAGACTTGATCGAATTTCACAAAATTGTGTAGTTTAGAATTATTAATTTTTTTGTTTTTAGCATTTTTGTTTGTTTTTGACAAAACTTGATCGTTTGCATCTAGGGGTTGCTATTTAAAGTACAGATTTCATAATATTTTATTTTAATTTCTTTTTATTTACAACAGCATTTACTTTATTTTTTAATTAAAAGTATTAAAAATGTACATGTTTATCGGATAAATTTATGAGATTGTTTACATAATCTGTTCTATATCTATAAGTCATGCAGTATCAGGACCTTCACTGCAGGTATCATCAGAAAAAGGGCAATCTTTAAAATGCTCCCCATTTACTGAAGAAACCATCTCAGTATTCTCATATGAATCAAAATATTCAGCACTCTTTAAGAAGAAATATAAATCTTCTAGACTTATGAACTCCTTATATTCATTAACGAAAGCGGTAATTTGTGCTCGCATTGACATCTTGATCGTCTGAGTGTTTCTTCCTTTCTAAATCCCCAACATTATATATATGTTATGTTATTTATGCTCTTTTCTTACCAGTCAACGCAATTTATTCTGCTATCAACAAAATATCTTAAGAAGTTAGTTTATTTTTTAATTCATCGGAAAATTTAATTCTAAAAAGTCGTCAAAGAAGCAACCACCATGGACGCTGCATCAAATTCATTATTAAAGAAATTTCATGATCTCAACAACAAGCCCATACTCCATACTAAAGATATGGATGATCTTAAATTATACAAAATTTTGAAAGCAATTCGAACGCAAACAAAATATGAAGAAAGTATCCAGATTGAGAGGGAGCACTGTAGCATCTTTCTTCCAAAAAGGTTTAATGGCATCACTGAAGAAGAACTACTGGATTTATCATCGGGAAATTACTTTATCAAAAAAGAACCTGGGGTAGACGGCAAACCCTTCCGATTAGAGTTGGAGTTATTTCATATAAATGAATATATTATTCCTCAAAATGGTGAATATCCGATTTGGAATTAAATTGTTCAAAAAAAAAAAACAATCTTAAATAAAACCAAAGTTATATACCAAAATTAAAAAATGTAAAGTTGTTTCTTTCTTATTTATTGTAAACTTCATATAAAAATTTTATGCATAAGTGACCACAATTATATAAATTATATTTTTGTTGTTGATTATAATTATATTCTATATTGCCCCCAAGTATTTTATTACTTCAAGTGGTGGCTTCCAAAACTATCGAAATATTATGTGCAATGTTTATTTTTATAGTACGCTACCCAATGTGTTCCAGGACCACTTGATGAATCCAAATTTATAATTCCACATTCTTTTTGTCTAGGACGATTGGGGAGCGAGTCTCTCATAAATACACCTCTAAAGTGGGGAATATGGATACAAAACTTATTAAAATCGATGTCAGTAAGTATTCTTTTGGGCAGCATCTTTATTAGTTTTTTGACATTTTATCGAACACAAGACCATACCCCTTCTTATATGGCTTAAGATAAAGTCCTTTTCCCATTGCTATAGCCTCCATACTCCTGTTGTGTCTAGAAGCCTCTTCGAGTTGTTTTCTAGCGTCTTTTGCGGCATTAATAGCTTTAACAATAGCTGCTCCACCGGATGATAGACCACCTAAGGCTCCTAAAGCAGTCAGTATTGGGACTAATGGTAGAAACCCTCATATTTTTGGTACAGTGATAATGCGAGGTATAAAAACTTCGGATTTTTTCCCTTTCAGCGATTTGTTCAATACTTTACGAGCAATACGAACTGCATCATTTATATCTTTAGGTCTCTCTTTCTTTAAAGTTGCCGTAGCCAATCGTATTGCAGTGCTAAATACCTTTTTACCATTATTTTTTGCCTTTACGCCCATCCCTAATTTGACTTTAGCCTTCATTGCGTTAGTTATTAAACATGCGTTTGCTTTTTCTCCGATACTGCTATCTTTGGATAAAATGCGTTCCCAAGCACGATTTTCTAAGACTTTATCTGCTTGATGTCGCTTCTCGATTTCCTTATTTTGAGAATAAGCTATATCGTGTTCTCTACAAGCAGCATCCAACGGATTAACCCCCTTATCTCCTCTCTTTAAACGTTTTTTTTAGCTTAGTACCTGGTCCACAAAATTCGTAGCCTTTTAAATGAAGTTAAAATTTTAGAGAATTTATAACTCTATCTACTAGTCCGCTTCCAGTGATAGAATCCATATGATTGATAGTTCTATTATATTGTAATGCCTACTTATATATTCTGGAAACTGATAAAAAGGAACATTTATAATATCGTCCTTAGTTATAAAAATGCGCTTGATCAAACAACATAATAATATTAATGTAAGGAACGTAGATTTCTCAACGAATACACCCAAAAAAAGAAGACACAATGTTTTATTACCCAATTCTATTAGGCCTCTAATAGCGGGCCATCCAACTGTGGAAAGACTAATGTGATGATTAGCCTGATTGAAAGTCCGAATGGTCTTTAATTTGAAAATATATATTTGTATTCTAAATCACTATATCAACCTAAATATGAATACTTGAAGAAACTTATGTCGCCAATAAAAGAAATGGGATATTTTTTTTTTTTTTTTTTGTAAAAAGAGAGGCAACACTCAGGAAATACTTCCTATTAAACATTTTCTGATAACGACAGTGGTATACCGCCAGATGACTCAAAAAATAATTCAATTTTTATATTTGATGATGTTGCATGTGAGAATCAGAATAATATACGCGCATATTTCTGTATGGGTCGTCATAGAAATATTGATTCATTTTATTTATGTCAAACTTATACCAGAATTCCTAAACATTTGATACGAGATAATGCCAATATGATTATAATGTTTAAGCAGGATGCAATGAATATGAAGCATGTGTATAGTGATCATGTTGGAACGGACATGACCTTTGAGCAGTTTTGCAAAATATGTCGAGAATGTTGGAAAGATAAATATGGATTTTTAACAATAAGTAAAGATGATGACTTAAATGCTGGTCGATATAGAAAGTCATTTAATATTTTTATCGAAATATAAGGAGGTTGAAGTACTAAGATGTCATTAGTAAAGTCTGCGCTCTTGAATCAAAAGGATTATCAATTAAACAAATTGATTAAACCTAATATTATCAAACTCTTGATACGCTGCTGGTCAGTTCCTCCTCTGTTTCTGATCTGTTCGTGGTATTTTCCTAGTCTGTTTTGTTCCTGGTTTTTGTAATTAATATGATTGAAGTGTTGGAGGAACTGGTAAAGACAAGAAATGCTTTGAAGAGGAAATTTCGAAGCAAAAAAGTGGGTGAAACTAACACACATGATAGATTGGAAGATAGATTTAAGCCCATAACCAAACCATTAAATGAACTTATAAACATTTCTAATAAAAGAAAGATATTTCTGATAGAGAAAAAGAAGAAATTAAAAATGAAATCAAAATGATATGAGTTTATCGTTTAGCAAGCTACCAATGAAACTGGAAACAAGTACCCCAAAGAAAGTTTTTACAAGCAATGAATACAATACAGTTGAAGGTGAGAATGATGATGATATTTATCAGCAAGCAGAATCTCCAATTAATGTTACTAACAATAATACAACAATAAGTCCAATATATTTATCACATCTGGGTCGAAAAAATGAACTAGATAAACTTTATGGCCCCCATAAAGACTCGAATGGTGAATGGAAATTTGGCAATAGCTATATAAATTTGGGTGAAGATAAAATTATGGTAGGAAACCAAAATTGGTTGCTTACACCTGGTTGCTTCAGTTAATGTTTTATAGAGTCCCACAAAACTATGATCAAACAGAATTGAATATTTACAAAAAGATTTTAATCGCTACAAATGCTCACAAAAGAGATTATAAAGCTGATGGACAAATAAAAGGCATACAAGTATAAAACCATTATTAGCAAATTATTTAAAAATTAAAAAACAGGTAGCGGTCTTATGAAGTTAAATTCTAACAAACCCAATTATATTACTTGGGATGATCCGAATGAGTTAGTTGATCGTCTAAGACTTTTAATAGCTTCTCAAGCTGCTGGTCATAACAATCATAATAATGAAATCATATCAATCATCGAAGAATTGCAGGAAGCAAATATAATAATATAATATATATAGTTTGTGCGTTAATTCAATATACCGAAAATGTTTGTCGACAAGTTCGGACACTATTACAATTCTAAGTTGAAGTACAATAATAACATAATAAGCAAGCCTGTCTCGAAAATGTTTGGCGTTATTGTGGATGGCGATAAAAATCTTAATGTCAAAAACAAGAGGATTAAAAATGTTGCGTCCCCTGTGGAAGAAAACGATGCCGTCACATAAGCTTTTCTACTCACACAAATCAACCAAATTCAAGCGGACTTACTTTTGAAAATAAATAAAAATGATGATTTAATATATAATAAAATTTCTGATATGATATGTTGCCGGAATAAATCGTGCTTGCAGGGGCTTCTAACTAAATCAAAGTATTTAAATAATAAACAAGATGTATAGTATCATAATAATGTAATATACAATGTTGCCAGTGGATACAAAAAGAATTCTAGTGAAAGAGTTGCATAAGCAAGCTCGAAAAAATTTTAAACGTCGAAGAGTTGTTATAAAAGGTTTAGATGATTTATGGCAAGCTGATCTAGTTGAAATGGGGAATTATTCATCGGATAACAATGATTATCGATATTTGCTGACAGTCATTGACACATTCTCAAAATTTGCTTGGGCTGCACCTCTCAAATCTAAAAATGCATCAGATGTCTGCAAAGCAATGGAAAATATTTTTAATTTGGGTCGTGTACCGAAAAACTTGCATACTGACGATGGAAAGGAATTTTTTAATAAAATCTTTAGTAATTTGATGAAAAGTCGAAATATTAATCACTACTCAACGTATAGTGTAATGAAGGCGTCTATTGTTGAACGATTCAATAGAACTCTTAAAGGTATGATGTGGAAGGAATTTAGCTACAACGGATCATATCATTGGATTGACTTGTATAAAGAATTAGTTGACAAATATAATAAAAAAATACATCGCACAATTAAAATGGCGCCCATTAAGAATAATTATAATAATGAGAAAATGTTGCTAAACACAGTATACAACCACCTAAAAATTTATAAAATCTCAAAATTTCATGTTGGAGATCACGTACGCATCAGTAAATACAAAACACATTTTTGAAAAGGGGGACACCCCAAACTGGACAACAGAAATTTTTAAAATCAGATCTATTAACAATACATTTCCTGCGACAAATATTTTGGAAGATTATCAAGGAAATAAAATTGAAGGTGCATTTTATGATGAAGAACTCTCAAAGACTCGCTTTCCTGATACCTATCTAGTTGAAAAAATTCTTCAAACTAAGGATGACAGAGCATATGTTAAATGGTTAGGTTTCACAAATCAACACAATTCTTGGATTAATGAAAATGAAATATTATAAGATAATAACTAAGATTATAAATAAAGGAATTTTTATTGTTTAAAAAATAAAAATTTTTGTTTCATTTACATCACTTACTATTAGACTAGCAAAATGTCAATAACATTAACATTGAGCGGAAATTCCTCCAATTTATCGGCAAACTATTTTCCTCCAAAAGATTTAAATGGCGATTATGAATGTGCTCTCATAGATTTTCACTCATACAATAGCATACCAAATGTAGATAAATACAATAACTTATTTCACATTGGTAATAAAATAATTGCACTACCTATTGGATCCTATGAGCTAAACGATATTGTTGAGTATGTAAAAGAGGAATATGACCGATATGGTTTGGGGAAAAAGAAAATATGCATAGAAGCTAATAACAATACAATGCAAGTTAAAGTGTACAGTTCTGAAGATTCGATATACTTTAACAAGAAAAATTCGATAGGAAAATTGTTTGGTTTTAATGAGAAAGTTCTCTCTCCAAACGCACATCACTTATCAGATTTACCGGTAAACATTTTTAAGGTTAATCTCTTGCGAATTGAATGTAATCTTGTAGTTAATACATATATAAACAGTTCTCATGCACATACAGTACACGAATTCGCAATAAATGTTCCGCCCGGCTATAAAATTGATGAAATAAATAGAAATCTCATTTATTTGCCAGTAACATCCAAAGAAGTAAGTTCGCTAACACTGCGGATAGTTGATCAACACGGCGATTTTATTAATTTTCGAGGAGAAGAAATTACTATTCGTTTGCATTTAAGGCCGAGAAAATAGTGATAATTTGCAATAAGGGAATTGCCAGAAATAGCATTCCATATACTCGATTTATAGATTCAAAATACACATTGTCACCATTAGGTAAACCAACGCTTACATCATCATCATCGTTATCGTCCCAATCACCGATCAATTTGACCGAAAATAATATAAATTTTCTTAAATCATTGAATTTCCAATTGAAAAATCATCAACAAAGAGAAGAATAATGAATTCAATTAATAATGTTTTGGATACTCCCTTAACAGATGACAGCGTTATAAAAAAAGATTATCACACCTATACTCCATATTTGCAATCATACAACAATAACGATGAGATAAGAATCTCAATACAAAATCAGGACTTGTATGTTTTGCCAAGCGAAAGTTTTATTTACATTGAAGCTTCCGTTGAAGATAGCAGCTATAGTAAAAAACTGGTAGCATCTTCTGCTAATTTCAGATTAATAAACAATTTCGTTTCTCACCTGTTTGATGAAATTCGATATGAGGTCAATGGTGTTGAAATTGATCGCACTAGGCATCTAGGTATTTCAAGTACTATAAAAAATTATGTTTCACTAATGGCAATAGATGGTACTGATATGGAAAATGCTGGTTGGAATAAAGGAGAAGATCTAAATGTATTAAATGGGCACTTTAACTTTTACTTACCATTGAAATTATTGTTGCGGTTTGCTGAAGACTTTAATAAAATTATTTTAAATTGTAAACATTAATTAATTCTACTGCGTAGCAAAAGTGATGACGAGCTTGTATATTCAACGGCGCCTAGTGAAAAGCCGAAAATAAAAATTACGAATATTTCATGGAGAATACCACATGTACACCTTTCCGACCCGATTAAAATAAATGTGATAAAAATCATACAAAAGGGTGTAAATTTACCAATGGCATTCCGCAGTTGGGACTGTCATTATAATCCTCAATTAACGACTGGAACTAGTCACATTTGGAATGTTAAATTAGCTGCAAACAGAGAACGACCCCATTTTTTTTTGATAGCATTCATCCATGACAAAAAATTCGTTAATTGTGATTTAAATAACCTCAAAGTTCATCTTAACTCAGAGTCTTATCCTTATGATGATCTTAATATTAAATTTGGACAAGCACGTTTTTGATATGTATGTTAGATTTCAACAAAACTATTATATGAGAGAACCTCAACCTCTACTAACTTGTCAAGAATTCAAAAATAAAGCTCCTATTGCCGTTATCGATGAAAGTCACCAAAATGAAACGATCGCAAGCGGTCCAATTGATATAAAAATTGAGTTTGAGACAGGCACAGATATACCACTAAACACATCAGCTTACTGCATCCTTATTCATGATCGCTTAATTGAATATACACCTTTGACAGGACAAGTTCATAAAATTGTTTAAACAATGGAAATAGAAAAAATTGTTTTTATTGATTTTCAAGGCTTTAGAGGAGATTCAAATAATTTCATTGTAAAGGAAATTGCCCTGGTCTTTAACGCGAATGAGTATATAAATTTTATCATAAACCTCCCTTCGATTATAATTATTTATCACCGAAGTATCAGAGACAAGTTAATTGGTTAACAAAAAATCATCATCATTTACAATGGGGAGATGGCTCAGTATCATTTAACTCTGTCTGCAATTTTTTTAAAGCCAATATAATGGATTCTTACATTTTTGTTAAGGAGTTGGAGAAGAAAAAATGGCTTGAGGATATTCTGCAGAAAAATGTTTTCAATATAGAAAATATTACTTGTTATAATTTAAAACAACTCAATGAAAAATATGCTGATTGTATCCGTTGTAGTTCACACAAACATGGGACTTGCGCTCTAAAAAATGCTCTTTTACTACAAAATTTTTTTAACTCTAAAATAAATGAACACGATTTACCATTTTTATTATCTTTATTGAATATTTAGAACAAAAAAAATTATAAAATAAAAATATATATATTCTTAAGTATAAAGAAATCATTAATCATTAAGTGTTTTATTTCTTAAAATTCTAAAAGAAAAATTATATAACGTTTTTTTTTTCTTTTTTGATTTGTAATATAATTTTTAAAAATCTTTATTGATTTTTCTAATTTTTTACTGTCAAATTTATTATTATGGGTTATTTCCTAATAATCAATATTCTCAAAGACAACATCATTACGATCATTTTGAAATTGCAATAAATCAATATTTATCTGCATAATAACATTGTCACCATCCACATCAAAATTAAAATTACTATTTTGACATTGTAGACAATTATTATCTGGGGTTTTATTATCCTCGTCATATTTGCAATGCCCCCTATTCGTTTTTCATCTTCATAACTGAGAACTATTTTATGTACATCTATTGTAAAAATAGTATGTAATTTAGTTAAAAATAAACACATATTGTTGGTAAAAATTTTACGTTCAAACAAAGCAGTTTTATAATCAAACATGCAATATTTATTTAGAGCCGACTTTTTCACTCCCTTTGATTTTCGAATTTCTTTGTTGTCTATAGTTAATTGAATACATTTTTGAACGAAGACCAACAAATTCGAGCATTATTTTTCCGTTATTCTCGTCTTTCATTTTCCCTAAATTTTTTTTATTTACTAATGGGATACCATATGGATTATCAGCGGAATAATCAGAGGTATCAAATTCATGCAACAAATCATTAAGTATATCCTTATAAAAATGCCCTGTTTTAATTGAATAAATAAATGAATCTGTGTCACGTCTGCCGGGTCAGCTAGTTATTTTATAAAAGTTAAAAAATTAATTAAAAATACTTACTCTTAAAGAATTTTCACCATTCATATCTTTGAACTACTGCTTTTAAAGTGAGACTTTAAAAGCAAGATTTTTGTTCTAAATTTTCGACCCATTTTAGAGAATTAAATAGTTTTTAAATATATTTACAAATCAAATATATGTGCATTACGTATTTTTTTCATGATTTTGATGTTATAACGAACACTCAATGAAAAAATTTTGCCCCAAATAACTTCTGAATATCCAAAATCTACTAGCTTAAAAGCTCGAGATATCGTTACGAATAGGTTCGGAATACATTAAAAAGAAATGGATTTCCTGTTTTAATTAATTTGTTTAAACATTTCGAGAAGATGTTTTAAATTTTAAGAATAAAGCAACTGTTCATGTCATTAAGAGGGCACTTTTTCCCTTGATCAAAAACGCAAAAAGTATATCTTCAGTGAATTACGTTTTAATTACCTAATGGCTTTGGTTATGACGTTAGGGAGAGACTGTCCCTTTTTTCCCCTCTCTTGGTTGATGTCTACGCTTAAGGAAGAACCTACATGTCCAATCTCAAGTTCCCAGCTCCTACGATTTGAGCCGGGCTATTATCCGACACTTTTCCCTTTTTAACCCCATTTTTACAACGGTTTAATTAGAATTTCAAAGAAAACCATATTTTAAAAGTCTTATTTGTTGCCAAATGTTATTTGACAGAATATTAAAAGGGAGATTTTGCCACTCACTGTAAAAGGGATATTTTGCCCCAATTTTTCTTATGTCGAATTTAATCCAAATTTCAAGTTCAATATTTTTTTACAATTTTTACCACGTTATTATTGGAAATTCTTAAAAGTATCTCTCCGGTAAATTAGCCTATACCTCAGGGAATACATATTATAAAATTCAGATTTCTAGACAAAGGAGTTTGGGCAGGAAATTAAGAGAAAACCTTTTCACTTTTTGGTAAATTGCGTAAACATTTACTATAATTCCATCTTTGTGGGTGTCTATGCCAGAGGAGGAACATACATGCCGAATTATAAAATCAAGCGTTTTGGGATGAGTGATTAAGCGAACATATTTATCTTTGTGCCACATTTGTATCAAGTTTTATTTGAAATTCCTAAGGGTATATTTTTAGTTCTTTAGGCCATAGATTATTGGCTAATGCACTTGAAATTTCTGATTTTTAGGCGAAGGGGTTTAAGCAGGGCGATTAGGGGAAGACTTTTTATCTTTTTGTACCACATGCTAACAATTTCCTAAAATCGTGATTAGATGTATACCATGCAGAAGGAACCTTAATGACAAATTTGAAGTTCCAAGCTCCTGAGGTTTAGGCAGCGTGATTAAGCGGTACTAAATCCCCATTTTTACTATGTTTTTATTGCATATTTTTGAAATTTTTTTTTCAGTAAATTAGTCCATATAACAAGAAACACATAATTTGTAGTAACGGGCAAGCCCATTATGATGTTTTCATAGTTAACTCGTTGTTTTGCCTTAAAATTTAAAATGTAATTTTTAGTGGACAACGGAATAAATAATTAACTTTTTTACTTTACAGCCTTCCATAAATGTTTTACTCAGCAAATAGAAAAACTGTAATATTCACACAATGTTCTTTTGAAAAACGATCTTTATGGGAATAATTAACATAGTAATGTTAGACATAGCTCCCATTTTGATTTGGGGGTTAAGACAGAAATATTTTCATTCGTAATCCCCAAATTGGAAATGGTGATAATGACAGGCCATACCTGCCTAAATGTTGGGACACCAACTATATTACATTGTGTTTTATTTTCTTAAACTATTAAATTCTTATCCAAAGTGAACTACATCTAAAACTAGAATTCAAAACAATGTCGTCCCCACGCTAACAATGTAGTAATCCGCTATGGTTCGGACCATAGTGAGTACGTATTCCTACGTCATGGGGATGTCCCTCTCGGTCGGTTAGGGTGGGTAAGTGTAAGGCGGGGCCGTCCGTAAAAATGTTTAGAAATTTTTAATTAGTAATAAAAATACATCTTAAGCCGCTATGGTTCGTACCATAGTGTATACGTATCCCCACGTCAGGGGTAATTTGAAAATGGGTTACTACCTCATTATAAGAAGGCATGTCCAATGACTCAAGCCGATCTACACATCTTTATTGGGCATCGATGGAATGTGGATTTATCACAATTTCATTAATTATTAAATACAAACAAAAACTAATTAAAATTATTAATTATAGGTAACTAAAATCCAAACATATCCTACATTGTTATGAAGCTTCAAACTCCTTAAGCGAAAGTTTACAGGCATGGATCTGGAAGACCTCCACCAACATCACATGAATTCTATATAATATTCCACATGTTGGTCATTATATAAAAAACTATGATAGTTTAAGAGCATCTAGGTATGACAACAATTCGTAACAATCATAATACGATCGAATCATAATATCATTCTATCTTACTATAAAATCGCCTTCGGTAATCATAATATGATCATCCAGAATCATGTATATGATAATTATAATCATAATATGATAATTTTGTGTCCTTAATCATGTTCAATCATATTTTTTCTCAGCGTGCCGGGCAAGCCGAGCTTTAGCCGTATTGTCTTAACATATAAGTTCGTTGGAGTGTACACTCAGGCCACTTCTGCTGTAAATATTTGTAGGTGTTTGAGTTGTAATACATTATCTTTATTTTTAAGTGAAAAAAAATCATTTGTAGAAGAAATATAATTTTTGACTACACTTGTAGTTAATTTAAAAAAACAAACCACATCAAATTACTGTATTATTTAGGATTTTACATTAATTTTATACAGTAGTATTTTTGTTTAAAACAAATGTTTGTTTATTTTTTACTACTTACATATTACTACAATTATGGTTCATTTTTTAACAGTAAAAACCAAATGACAATGTTAGTTGAATTTACTGAAATGTAAGTCGTCTTTTTTAAAATGAACTTTCATTTATTTTTAACTTTACTTGCAGTGGTCTTTGCCTACATAGTATTCTAAGTGTATGTTTGCAAAATACGAAAAAATGTAAAAACAACGAATTATTTTGTACAATTAACAAATTTTCGTTTATTTTACAAAATTTTTTGTTTTTATGACATTTTTTCGTATTTTTATGCATGGCTTATTATCAGTGTAGACGTATCGCATCCATATTCATACCTTATGTTACTTTGATGGTTTTTAATTTTTTTTTGGACACGGTAGGTGGCGCTGTTGTTGAAATATTTATGAAAATATTTGTATGCCTGCATTTGACCCGTTTTAGCCCATATTCAGAATGAATATATGTTATGTGAATGGGAATTTTTACATAAATCGTTGCCGGTAGGTGGCGCTGGAGTTGGTATATTTGCAAAATTTTTGATTATAAATCCAATATGACGGGAAAATAAAAAAAATCCCGATAGGCGATGGGGTTCAAATATCAGTGAAATGTTATGTATGGTTGTATTTATTAACCAATTTGGCCTATATTCAGAATGTGCACTGTGTAGTTTCCTTGTCAGCCTAAGGCAATAATTTAAGCGTGAAACGTATTGAAATTCCTATGCATTTTGTATGAAATATATTTTGCCAGCACTTTTTGCGCACATTTAAGCGGGAACTACAGTATATAGTTATCTTACGATATAATAGCAGTCCTAATTATTTGTATTTAGATCGTTTTTGGTGTAGTACAACCCTAGAAAATTATTAAATGATATACGCGCTTTTAAGCAGACCACAAAGAACTTCACATCGAATAACCTTTTTAATTGAAAACAATAAAAACCAAAAACCATACAATACTATTGTAAATCCGCACAAACTATAAATATGTATGAATGTACATACGAAGGTACCGAACTCTTGACTTTCTCACCCCTTAATGCAAAGCAAACAAATTATGAAATCATAACTTTTCTACTCACAAACTCACTCAATAGTACACAAACACACACTGGCATTAACCAAAATTATTAATGCATTTATTATTCCCATGTATATATGGGACATTCCTTATCAAATTACAAATAATAATGTTCGAATAAACGATCAAACAATTTTTGATCGAACAATCAAACGATTAATTTTTAAAATTATTCGCCTAATCGAAGGAATAACGAATAAAAATCATTTTAAAAATGCTTAAATATTTCAACTATTTTACCCTAGTATCTCAAACTTTTAACAATTTTGGCATCAATTTGAATACTACAACAATACCAATTATCAAATGCAATCATTTCAGACTATAGTAACGCCAAAATATTTCTCAATCGTACGCCATTTGCCATTATCTCGTAATGAAAAAAAAAACAGTTTTGAAAATCGTTGAAAAGTTAAAATGTTTTAGTATATTGAGCTGTTAAGATCTAATTTTAGTCACCGTAGAAGTTAGATAAATGGAATTCACAGTTTAAGTGCTAACGTGATATAGTTGTAATATCATTATTTGAATTTGTCCATTATCGTTTTTTCTTAAAATTTTCCCTAAATTGGTAAATTTTCGAAAAAGTTTTTTTTTTTTTTTTTTTTTTTTTTTTTTTTTTTTATTTGTTTTTTTTTTTTTTTTCATTATTAGAACCTTAATAATAAAATTCTTTTGTGGTTCAATTGGAATTACATAAGTAAAGTCATTATTTAACGCTTAAAGATAAGTAAATTATTTTTTAAAGTATAAAAGTCAGACAATAGTTTAACAAATTGAGAAAAATATTTGGTTAACTGGCTTTATAGTTTAGAGGAGTGTAAAGGACTAAAAAAATATAAACTTAAAAGGATGTTAGAAAGTGTTTTGCAACCGTCAGATAATGACAATCGTAATTAATTTTTTATATTAATTACTGTAGAATATTTCTTTAGTTAGTCTCTTTACAGGAAGAAGAAGAAGAAAACATTTTTATTGAAAAATTTTACGGACACAAGGGATACACCAGACTGCCACAGTTTCGTCCCCCTCCTGGGACTCGTCAGTGGTTAATTTATGTGTCAATTGAACAAAGTATTTTATATTGTTAATTTTGCTCTATATGAAAAACTTTTTATTTTTTGGTGTCGTACTGTGATTTGAACTCACAGTCTTAGCATCAAAGCTATGCATCGTAATCTCACCTCTTAACCAGTTGAGCCACGGTCGACACAGCGTTGACTGCGACTAAATTGGAGTTTGGTCACACTACGTACACACAAGTATTGTTTTGATCAGAAGAGACAGAATTAGCTAATACCAATGCACAATTCATTTCTCAACTAGAATGCTTTTTCTTCTTAATCCTATCTCTTTTTTCACAAGTAATTATCACGTTTTATGATGCGCTTTATTCACATACAATAGTTGGATACCAAGTGTAGGTTAGAGATTGAGTCGCCGTTAAGCAAGTTATCGAAAATATTTTAAAGAAAAAGAGAAAAAGAGCGAGAAAGAAAATTAAAAGTACATTGTGAACTAATTGTTGGAAACTATATGTTCAAATAGGGATTTTTTGAAACTGTTTATTCCCGAAAAAGGTTTAATGTTAATAGGTAGGCCATTCCATAACTTAATTGCGTTAACGAAAAAAAATCTGCTTGTATTGAGAAAGTTGTGTCTGGGTATTATTAAAGTAATGTATCTTGTAGATCTAGCAAATGTAAGTTTTTTAAACAGATAAGCAGGAGTTTTATTAAATGAAGTAATTTTTTAAATTATTCCTTTTATTCGATAAATCGTCAAAATTTATTAGAATTATTCGTTATTCGAAAATTATGTTTTTTAAATTGTTCGTTCGAATTTTCTTTTTGTTCGCTCAAATAATCGAATAATTTTTATAACCCTAACTAATAAGTATCGATATCTTATCATATTGTTTGTCTTTAAATGTAGTTAAAAAAAAAAATTAACAAATTTTTCGGAGTAATTATCACTTTGTAATTAACGTTTAAAAATTAATTATATTACGCAACTATCAAGCTAGAGTTCGATATGTGACCACAATTATTTCTATTCTTTCGAATTTTGAAAAACAAAATTTTCACAATTTTTTTTAATTAGAAAAAGTTGCAAAAAAAAATTTTCAAAATTTGAAAAAACAGCAAAAATTCTAACCACATCTCGAACTGAGTCTTGAAAGTTGCGTAATATAGAGTAGAATTTTTTAAATTATTTTTGAAAAAAATGAAACTGGTCGGACTTCTTGAAAAAGTCGATTTTAATTTTTAAACGTTAATTAATAAGTGATAATTACTCCGAAATAAGTGATAATTACTCCGAACAGTTTTTTTTTGTGAAAAAATATTTTGTGGTAAAGGATATTGTTTGTGGTAAAAACAAATTTGAGGTGAAATAAAAATTTAAGGTGAATTATATATATTATTCACCTCTTAGCGTCTGGTTTAAAAATATGACGTTATATTTTATACACCAGACGCTACTATGAATTTTTACTAGTATACAGTGTACTAATATTCAGTATGGGAAACTTAGAGGTACCTTCAGATTTTCACTCATAACTTTTGAACCGCTTTACCGGTTTTGCTCATTTTCAATAGCAAACTTTTCGATAAAATGTACATCGATCTGTGTAAAAATAAGCATTTCCACAGACAGACATCGCCAAATCGTCTTCAAATTGAATAAAGATCAACAATATATATTATTTATATGCTCTTGGACCTATATTTCCATGCGTTACAAAGTATCACAGTATGTGAAGGGTATACAAATTAGCAAAATCGAGGAATGCCCCATATGTAGTTGGTTATTGTTGTTTATTTTGAAAAAACAAACTAAATGGTTGGATGAATAAAAAAAAATAATGAAAGTATTATTGAAATTTGGTTGAGAATAATGGATGGATGGATTTAAGGATAATTGTTCCATAAGTATATTTAATGGTTAGCGGTCGGATGTGCTACATATGTTTTCTCCTAAGGGCTTATGTTATTAAATGGCTCACAAAGTGCTTCACACAATGTTAGTAAAGGATTATAGACCATAATGATCTTGCAGGTTAATAATGACTTCAATTCTTTTGTGATATGGCAAAAGCTCTAAATGCTGCACTGCGATTGAAATGTCAATCATATAATAATTTTTCCAAATGTTTTAACGAAACGCTGATCCTGTTATTAATATAAACGAGAATATTTATATACGCCAATATGACACTTTAGGTTGAAACAAATTAAGCAGAAATTTCGACCTTTTTTAGAGAATAAGCACAATACAAAGGAAACCCGTCCCGGAAAAAATAATGAACAAAATAGCAATCCCGAGCAAAAAAAATTTTATATCTCATATACAAAATCAGGTCTCATTTGATATAGATCGATATTTATTCTTATCCAAGTTTATCTCAAAATTTAGTTATCCAGTAATATCCGATAACAGGGATCTTATTATAACTGGATTAAAATGTATCAAAATTGATCTCAAAATTTAGTGATCGAATAATATCTAATTTAAGATTCTGATATCCTAAAATACCCCATGGGGTCTATTTAGATCTAATTAGATCCACAAAGATATGTAAATTTTGGTTTTAATTGGCTCTACTTAAATTCCATGACATATATAAAGGATGTTTTTTTTAGAGGCATTACATTTTTTTAAAAATAAAACACAACGAATTCAATGGAATAACCAAAATTTTAACTTTATTAGCTCTCAAATTTCATGGCATTTAATATTTAAAAGTAATTTCTGGTATATGTCCTCCGCGACTGCGCCTTATGAACGCCATCCTGTTGGTCCAATCGAGCCACCACTTTTTCGAGCATACCCGGTCTGATTTCGTCAATAGTGCGTCGAATATTGGCTTCTAAATGATCCATCGTTGCTGGTGTATCAGCATAGACCAGAGATTTTGACGTTGGCCAAAGGTGTCAAATCACACGAACTAGGTGGCCAATTCACAGATCCATTTCTTGAGATAATTCTGTCACCAAACATTTGGCTCAACAAAGTGATGGCTTCACGCGCTTTATGGCATATTGCGCCGTCTTGTTGGAACCATTTCTCCTCCAAATGATTTGCAATGACATGAGGAATAAAAAAAATAACGAATTTACCTGTAGCGTTCGACATTAGGTAATGTTGGCATAGGACAAATGGGCAGATGACGCCTTCGGCATATAAACCGCACCAAACAGTGATTTTTTTCGGGATGTAAGGAAGTCTCAAGAGTCTCATGAGTATTTTCCTCTCTCCAAAAACAACAATTCTGCTTGTTACATACCCGTTAAGCCAGTAATGAGCCTCATCGCTGAAGACGATTTAATAATGATTCAACTTTCAATTGGTTTTCAGCCCTTTCACCGAGCACACGACGCATTTGATGAAGCGCTGGCTTTAATTGTTGCACCAGTTGGATGTTATACTTATGTAGGCCAAGATCTTTCCTCAAAATTTTCCAAGTAGTGGAGGCAGATACCGAGTTACTAAAAACGGCGTCGGATCGATAAATTCTTCTGTCACACTTCTACAGCGGCGATTTCTTCTTTAAATTTTAACTTCATATGTTTTATGATGATTCAAAAAATATTTCGTGTCTAGTCTTTTTAAAAGTCTTTTTTTAGTTTTCCATAGAATTTTATACTTTAACTAAAGGCAACATATACAATATTAGTACCATATGAAAGGGGTTTTTAAAGCTCATCAAACTAAATATAAAAACGTCAACGCATGTCCGCACATATTCTTTTTTAAACGATGTTATGTACAAAATTAAATTTCTTAGTTTTTTGTATGGAGATTTTTGTGAGTTAAATGTCTAATTGACATATTTTTAACCTTACAAGAGGAGTCTCCCGATGGGTTCTCTCCGATCTTAATGAAATTTAGATATGTGATAAAGAAAAATAAATAAGGAACACGTATTTTTTTAGCGGCCCAATATCATGTTTAGGGGTTAAAAAGTATGGTCAAAAATTAGCCCATTGTTGTTGTTTTCGGCTTATTTCGAATTCTTTTAGAGACAATGTAGACAAATGGGGTACCAATTGAAAGAGCATTTGGATTGGTATACTAACCATGAAACATGCAGCAAAAAAGTTACTAAATTCAGCAAAAATGTTTCTGAATTTAGCAAATTTTTTGTTAATATTAGCTATTTTCTGCAAGGATTCTCCCAGCAATAATTTTGCTGACTTTGCAGACTTTTTTTAAGTGTGCTACTTGATATTTTCATTCAAATGAAAATTAGAAGAAATCACTTTAATATCATCCTGGGAAATATCATCCGAATGTTTGCAGGGCTAGTACCATTTATATAAGTGAATTTTTCAACCCTGCCCAACAAATTTGTCCTTAGCTTAATAAACATCCGTAATTGATCCTTTTTTAAACTTTCTTTGATGAAAAAAGTATCGCTACATTCATATTATGTGACAAACGATAACAACGAGTGTCTAGCGAACAAAAAATAAAAATCAATTTAATTAAAAATTACTTTACTATTTACTGATGGCAACTACATACAACATAGCAAAAATATTAAAAAAAGGGCGCAATACAAAAAATCTAAAGCCCAGCCGGCAAAATAATCAGCCGTAATCCTCTGTTTACACATGTTCTTAAAAATTTGCTCATGAGCCTTCAACTATATCATTTATATGCCTCATTATTGGGAGGGTTTCCTTGTATGTATTTCTGTGTACGACATGGCCTAAGAATACGTGACAACAACATGTAACAAACAGCCCTTTCAGTTATGAGTACACTCCAAAAAAAGTCTGTAGAGTTAGAAACATTCCCAGCAAAAATGTTGCTGACTTTACAAATTTTTTTTTTAGTGTAGTCTATTTCGAAAGTACCCCATAGAGAACAATTTTATAATGTATTAAGGAAGGATGGATATCTTTGTTAGGCAATCAAATTGAAATTACGTACTCATTATTAATGGAACGTACGTTCTTATTTGTTCCTATGCTTGACTTGTCTTGTCGCTGATCCTAGCTAATAGATAACCAAATGTTCGCATTTGATTTTTTTTGATAGTGTACATCATTATTAAGGGCATTTTTATCAATAGTAGTTTTTAAACCCCTTTTTACAGTAAAAAGTTGTTGTGAGAGTTTATTGTAAAAATAAGTGGTGGACCATACAAATTAATACTATGATTTTTTTCATTGGAATACCACTAAAAAACCGTTTCCTTGGATTAATAAAATGCTCATTAAAACATTTCCATTAAATGAAATAATAGAAGAAAAAAAAACATGTTTTTGTTCTTTGTGTAATTTTTTTGCTGTGGGTACTACATTTATTTTTATTTTATGTCTTTATTTTGACGTCTCCCTGCACCGGCCTTGTACCCGCAATACCCTTAATGTAAACAGTACAGAGGTTCACTCAAAAAAAAAGTCTGCAAAGTCGGCAACATTTTTGCTGGAAGTATCCTTGCAGGAAAATTGCTAATATCTAAATAATATTGCTAAATTCAGCAAATTTTTTGCAGTAAAAATTTTGCTAATATCAGCAAATGTTTTGCTGAATTAAATTTTTTTTTGTTGATATTAACAAATTTTCTGCAAGCATCCTCCCAGCAAAAATGTACCAGAATTTACTGACTTTGTTTTGGAGTGTACTTAAAGTTAGTTAAAAATGACATTGCAGAAAAAACTGGTAAAATTAGCAGATTTTTTTTTTTCTAAATATTATTAAGATCAAAATAGCAAACAAAAACTGTTAAACTTAAAGATTTTAGTTATATTCGAGATGATTTTTTTTTTTAAATTAAGTAAACTGAAAATAGCACTGTAATATCAGCAAAATTTTTGCTTTATTTACCACAAAATTTTGTTGAATGCAAATGACAGAATATTTCTCTAAAGTCAACAGAAATATTTGCTACAAAAAAATCTAAAAAAAACTTTAAAAATGTCACTGAAAAACAATTGAAGGGCTTATTGTAAAAACTTGATGAGCCGCATTTTATTTTAAGTTTGTTTTTGCTCTTTAAAGGTTAAAAAGATACAAAACCCTGACTTTTGCAAGACTTTTATACTCTATGTACTTGCAACAAGTGTTTAAGCAAGACTTCTATTAAATATTAATCAATGGACGTCTAGAAAACGGGGAAAATCCATAAAGCAATAAATGTGGCTTATCAAATTTTTACAATAATCCCTTCAATTGATAATTTCTGAAATACAAATTATTTAATTGGCATTATTTGATTTCAATGGTAATTCAATTTGTTTGTATTACAATTGCTTGAAAATAATGTCAGTGAAATTTTTTAAAGTTGTTATTGTTCGATCCCAAAGCCTTAAGCAGCCAGTTATAATTGATTGTTAAAATTGTTTGATTTTTAATAATTTTTTAACAGTTTTTCTAAAACAAAACATGTTTTAAAAACAATTACACCGGTCGACACGATTTTTGGGTCTGACTTCTAAATGTTGGTTTCTTTTATGAATGGATGGTAACCGATTCGATGAGGGTATCGGTAAGGGTAACGTTATTTTCGGTTATTTTGGTAACGTTATTCTAAGGATAAAGGGTTTTACGTTATTTCGGTAATGGTATTTGAAGGGTAACATTATTTAACCATCTAACCACAAATGCGTCAAATGAGTAATTTATAATTATAAATTGATGTATTCCGGAAGAAAACCAAATTTTCTAAATGTTTTTGAAGAAATTGTACATGTGCAGTGCACGCTTTGGAAGTGAGAAAGTGTCAGAATTTAAATTTCAAAAAATATTTATTTTGAAAGGAACACAATTTTTAAAAACCTTAAAAACGTATTTAAAATTACTAAAAAACCGTTGGTAATAAACACAAAGTAAGATTGAAGCTTAAGCTTTTATAATAGGTAATTAGTTATATCCTAGTACAGGCGGTATTTGATCAGGATACCGTTAAAGGATATCCTGCTAACTTAAAAACGAATAGACGGATTATTATGAAATTTTGCTGAAATAATGTATTTAGTATTACACCGAAAAAATTCCTCAGTTGCTTTTTGATACATTTAAATTAACTATTATGTTTATTAACAACTAATGTTTCAGTTTTTATAAACTCATTTTAAGTCAGCCTGTGAAATATTCAAATTTTAATAAGTTGTCAAATTAACAACAACGATATTACCTACTATTTCAAAACTTTATGAAATATAATTTTAAAAATAATGAAAGAAGTCATTAATCACAATAACATAATTCCTAAACACCAATTTGGATTTCGAAACAAACACTCCACGATAGACCAAGTTCATCGAATCAGACACGTTATAGAGAAGGCTCTAGAAGAAAAAAAGATATGCTGTGAGATTTTTCCGGAATCCGGATGTTTCCCAGGCATTTTTTTTTTTGCATAAAGGTCTAATTGAAAAACTCGCATATCAACTACACTAAAAAAAGATAGTAAAGTCAGCAAAAAATTTTGCTGAGTCAGCAAAATTTTAGTCAGTAGGGTGCTGATTTTTAACAACAAAATTAGTAGATTCAGTAAAAGTTTTGCTAAAACTTAGTGGATTAGAAATTAAAAAACCATTGCTAAAAATTAATAAAATTTTTGCTGAATATTAGTGGACTGTGAAAAAAACTCAAAAATTTTGTAGAAAAGTTATACTTTAGTTAATTTATTAGCTGAAAATCATAAAACATATTTTTGTGATTCTTTTAAAAACTAATTTACAATACGTTACAAAATAGACTAATGTTGATACTCCCACATTGACGACATGGATTATTGTAATATCTTAAAGAATAGAAATAATTATATATAACATGAAAAAATTATCTTTTAACTACTTACATCAATGGTTGTCTAAATGATGCTTTCTTTAAAGGAACGCAAATGCCGCAGAGAATTATAGAAATGAAACAAAAAATTGCAAATATAACATATACAACCCTTTTTTGCAATAAGAAAAAGGAAACATAAAAATCTACCTAAGTTGTGTATCCTTGTCTTTCGCTTTAGTCTGTCTACCTGTTGTATATTTGTTTGCAATTTGACCACACTAGATTATTAATCTCTATACAGTAGTTTTGATTTAACTGCCTTTTACTTACGTGCACTTTTCACATAACTGCACAAAATTTTGGTTTCGTTGTTATTTTACAAAATTACGTATGCAATTGCCTTCATTAAGTGCACTGTGTATACCTGCGCATTTAAAATAAGTGCCTCATGTTTTAGGCAGTTGTACATTATTTTCATACAAAAGATCGCCGTTAGCTGCCTCTTATGTTTTGCTTACTTAGTTAGTTTGGTTAGTTAACGCTTGTACCTACATAAATTTGTATGTAAAAACCCTTTTAAAATTTTTTATGAATGTTTTTTATTTTCGTTTTGTTGTTTTTTATATAAATTCTATTGTATGAAATAAACAATTAATAAAAATAAATTTAATCATATCTGGTCTTTGCAGTTTTCAACAATTTAGTTTACCTGCACTTTAAGGCAGGTAACCAATTTGAGTTAGCAGCGCTTTTGGCTTACCTGCACAAAAATTCGTGCAGAAGTTGGTTGTGCAGCTAAGTCAAAACTACTGTACACATTTAGCTTACAAATACACATTTAATCTTTATTAAATTTAAATATTGTATTTTGTCATTTATTTAATTAATAGACAATTACTTTCACAAGCCGGTGACAACGCAAAATTTAAGTTGTTTCAATTCACAATTTTGTTTTATGTATAAAAAACAGATACAAAAATCTTCCATGGTTGATTTTTGTATATGTCATACAAAAAATTTTCATTTTTCCATATTGACCACATGAATTAATTTAATATCTGAAAATATATAGAAATTATTAGAGTTGTACTTTTTAGTATCATTTTCCTCTTCTCTACTTCATCTTGACATGCCGCGACATCTACTTCATTCTGCGTATATCTTTAAATCTGGTTGTCGTCCACACTATTAATGTGCTTATCAGCACAATTTTTTTTAGCAAAATTAATTAGTAAAACATTAGTAAAGCATTAGTATAAAACAGTTAAGTGCTGAAAAGGTAAATATAACAAAAATTTTAGCTGTAAACACGATTTTAACAAAAAATTTGCTAAAAAAATAGTATACCTGATTTACAAGACGTTTTACTAACTTTTCTACTAACTTATTTTTTTTGAGTTTACACTCAGGGAACAAAGTTTTATCAAATTGATAAAAATGTTTTTTAAATTTATTTCAACCAAATCTATACCAATAGAAAGGTCTCTTAATATCAATTGAAATTTCGAATATCCATTTCAGTTTAGAAGCCATGCATGGACATTTTGACTTTCCATTTAAAATTAAAAATATATCATTTGTAATTCGGCTTCTTTTGGAAATATAATATTTACTGATAATATAATATTTACTAAATATATTATAAAAAGTTATATTCTTGTACTTTTACTTACTACAGTTGAGTACTTTTAAAACAACTGGAAAATTATAATAAAAAAAGAAAACAAAGATTTCAATTGTAAAAAAAATAATAAGGCTTCTATTTACTAATATTAAGTAAATGTTTGATTGATTTCAGCAGTTTTATTTTCATTTTTTATTTTTTCAAAAATTGTTCTAATATTTCGTAAGTTTTACTAATTAATTTTACTAAACTATTTCACTAATATTTAGTACGAAATTTGTTTGATTTTAGCAACTCAATTTCCATTAAGAGTTAACTAAAATTTATTAAAATTTAGTAACTTTTACTAATTTGTTCACTACTTTTAATTTACTAAAAAATTGCAGTCACGTTTTGCTAATATTAGCAAAACGATCTGCTGGCATAATATTAACATAATATTTTCTGTAGCCTCTTCTAATTAATATTAATGCCTCCTTCATATTAGCTTCAATAATCAAAATAAGCTATCCAATTTCACCACTGCAATGACTTTGAACTGAAATAATTCAGTCATTGTCCTTAGAATTCAGTTGTTTAATAAATAACTAAAATAAACTTACCTTTTTAACAGATTTTTTATTTTTACAATTTTTTTGAAATCACATATAAATTTATTAATATAATTACATATGTTTAAATAATGTTTAATTTATTTAACACACGTTTTATTTCACTGAGATCAAACTGTTGTATTTTATTTTTTTTTTTTTTATGCTTGAAAAAGCATTTATAAGTTTAATCAGTTATGTGCACGAAATAACCTATTATCTGTTATGTTCGTCCATATTCATTTTGCTACATTTTACCAAGTAATACTTGATTAAAATATGTACACAGTGTTAGAGGTGTGCAATATAAGTTTGCCATTTTGTAAAGAAGTAGCATAATAGGAACAGTTGTATAAATAGATAAAAATTTCAAGTAATATTTTATAATATATGAAATGACTTGTTACGTGGAAAGTAGTTTAGGTGAAATGCGCAAATACACAGTCAAAATTTACAAAATGGAATTAACAATTGATACAAAAGTTGATAAAATCCACAGAATTTTAATGAAAAATTTTTACTAAGTATGCTTTCACATTATTCCCTCTGGGAAATTTTTGTGTGTACGATGCCCAGTGGACCAAATGCTTAATCTGTCGTGCAAGAGAGTATAATTCTACTGAAATGAGCCAATATATCGTAAAAATGTGGCGGTAAATAACGGGGCGTGGCACTTATTGCAACTTTGTAAAAATAAAATATAAGTTAACGATTTGTCTCATCACTTATTCTTCTTTACAAAAGTTTAAATAATATTGTAACATAGAAACTCGTATACTATATATATATTTTTTTTTATTAAAATCAAACAATTCATTAAGTTATAAAAAAGGTACTTCTAAAGTAAAAATAAAATGAAAATGAAAATAAAAAAGAAAGTAAAAATAAAATAAAAATAGAAAAACACTTTGTAATACTAATCAAGTGTATAAAGTCAAAATACGTCTTTATTAGTCACTGCTTTCATCACTTCAATAGTCCCCGACAACATTTTTTTCAATTTCTTGCAAGATAGGTTCAGAAAGGAAAGACAACCATCAGCACAAAGAGGTGCCGACTTTCGATATTTGAAAAAATTTTTTGAAATGGATGATATGATAGGATCCGATGATACTGTTAAAGATTGAATAAATCTTGCAAAGTTTTTTCACGCGAAATCTTTCGTGTATGAAATTCGAATATCTTTATTTCTTGACTGTAAGGCCTCTTCCGATATCATGCCAATCGGCAAAGAAAACTGTTGAATTATATCCGCCCATGTATTAATATTTTGTGTAGGCTGTACGGCATATAGTGCCAGGGATATAGTTCAACGTATAGTTTTGCAGTTTTTGATAAGTAACTGCGAAAAGCTGCAACATTTACGGTGTATCCGCAGGACATTGTTCTTAAAATAATTTGTAGTCTTTTTATTAAGACCACTTACTCCAGTTACACTAGACGCTAAGGATGTTTAACTAAAAAATTTCCGTCATTTGTTGAACCCATTAAGTACAGTAAATGCATTTGGAATTCAATATTTTCTTTTACAATCTATTTTGATTTTCCACTTTATCGTTTATACAAAATATGTAAAACACATTAAAAACAACGTATCCAGGCATGTAAAATAAAAATCTGAACTTATAAAAATTTTCATTGAATGAGAGTTTTCCAATAACATCTAAGTCGTTCTTTATACTCGGTGTCGCTCAACATATTCCACATGTTTGGGATGACAAGTCTGAAATAGTGCTGAAAACCATTCCATCTATCATAATTAACAAGAAATTGTGATACACCATAGTCTCTTCACTTCCAAATTTTAATTTTTGTTGGCAGGATTGCAGAAATCTGGTTGTCAACAATTGACATTTCTTGCTTTATTATAGCTTTGCTTTCTTTTTCAAAAATAATTTTAATAGGCCTGCAGAATCGTGTTGATGAAGGGAGTGGATTTTGTCATAAAAGGATTTAAATTGTAAATGCACGAGACATACTGCAAAAAGATGTTGGTAGGAGTTATCAGCATTAGTATCAGTAAAATTTAGCTTATGTTTGAATGACCAGTACTTCCATCATATCCCCCTTGTATGTCATATACGTTTCAAGTGGTTTAGTTTGTTCCAGTAAGTCAATTTGAAGTTCTCCTAACCTTTCAAAGAAACCAATGCTGAAATAACCAAAAAGGTCATGTTACTGGGATAGCACTTTTCTTTCGTACGTTGGATATATGTTTGAGTTTCGGTTCTGTTTTTTTCAGTTTTAGTTGCTCTCGTTTGAGAGGCGTTTAATTCATTTTACATTTTCGCAGCATCTCTTTTTCCAGATTTATATAAACTGACTTTTGTTGCTAAAATCAATTCATCACACGACTTTGCTTTTACAAGCGAAGAAACATTTAAAAGTTGGGTCCTCTTACTTTTTTCAGCAAAATCTTTTTTTGGTTCATGAGTAACAGAGGCAAATGGTTCAGAAACTTCAGAATCCGTTTCAGCGATCTCAAACACTAAGGCACCATTTTGTCACTTTTCATATTTAGCTTCAATATTAGCTGCAAATGTAGTTAAAAACAAATGAAATTTCACTTAAAGAAAGGACGACTTACATTTCAGTAAATTCAACTAACGTTGTCATTTGTTTTTTAATGTTCAAAAAATGACTAACAATTGTAGTAAAAATGACCCACATGATAGTAAAAAATAAACAAACATTTTTTTTTTTTCATTGCACAATTAAAGGTCGAAAAAAACAAAATTTTTATTTTTAAATAAAAATTATATCAAACTTATATAAAAACAAAGTACAGTCTAGTTTACTCCCCCTGTTTTGTTTATAAATGAAACAAAAATTAAAAAGGAGGAAAAAAACAAAAAACGTGTATTGAATACCCACCAGAGGTCGACCTTGCACATAACAAACAATTTTTCAATTTATTTTTTGATCATGGTTATAATCTTTAACTTCAAGCTCATATACTAGGTCTCATGTAGTGAGTAAACTAGTTTATATGAATGTTTGATGTTTGGCATGTGATTGTTACCGCTTTCAAAACGTGTTCTGTTCCCGAAATAGATCTATCAACATTCCTGAAAGGGTCAAATAATAAATTTGAAAACAATAAACACTATAGATTATTTGTTAGGACAATATCCTAATAAAGAAATATAGAGTATGGCATCGAACTTGAATAATTTTTATTTTCAATAACTTAGAACTTAAAAATTTTTATATTTCAGAATTATTTGGGAATTTTTTATTGTGACTATAACTTAAATTATTTGCATATAATTTTATTTTTAGTAACCAAAGGTACGTGCCATATACAAGTATGTATGTCAAATGTGATTATATCGTTGAATTTAGATGACAGTAAAAGCGAAAAAAGTGGAATATATCGCTAAATGGACTATAAGCGACGTGACTATAACCGAAATGTACTGTAGTTCTAATAAGTTTGTTTTAAAAACATTTTAAAAAATTATCAAGGCGTTGTAAACAATATTTTGGCAAGCAGGGTTTTTGCTTCCTATACACATTTCACAATGTAGATCAACGAGTTGTTAACATATGTTCTCCAACAATTGTATGTGTCTAACCAAAAATATCCTCCACACCTAAAATAATAAAACCATCTTATGAAAATAATATTTGATAAAATTTGTCCTTAGTGATGTAATAAAACCACTTAAAAGATTCTAAATATAAAAAGTTTAACTTCTATACAAATTTTATAATGTTGATCAATATGTTCACAAACATAGTAAACAATCATTAAAATAACAAATCAATCCTCCTTAGTGATGCAATAAAAAATACTGAAAGGATTCCAATGGTTTCAACACATTTTAAAGAGAATTCAAATTTCATAATGCAGATCATAAATCGCTAAACATATGGTACACACACATTTATTAGAAATATTTAAAACAGAAATATCTGAACTTAAACTAACAAACCCGTGCAAATGCTACTTTCTTTGAACTGTATCAGGAATTGGCTTTCACACAAAACAGCATTGCATAAATACTACACTCAAAAAAATAAGTTAGTACAAAAGTTAGTAAAACGTCTTGTAAATCAGGTATACTATTTTTTAGCAAATTTTTTTGCTAAAATCGTGTTTTCAGCTAAAATTTTTGTTATACTTATTCAGCACTTAACTGTTTTATACTAATGCTTTACTAATACACTAATGTTTTACTAATTAATTTTGCTAAAAAAATTGTGCTGATAAGCACATTAATAGTGTGGACGACAACCAGATTGAAAGATACACGCAGAATGAAGCAGATGTCCCGGCATGTCAAGATGTAGTAGAGAAGAGGAAAATAATACTAAAAGTACAACTCTAATAAGACATATAAAGAAATCAACCATGGAAGACTTCATACATAAAACAAAATTGAGGATTAAAACAACTTAAATTTTGCGTTGTCACCGGCTTGTGAAAATAATTGTCTATTAATTAAATAAAAGATTATGGATTTATGGTTCCTTTTTCGTATTGCAAAAAAAGGGTTGTTTTTTTTCGTTTGTTTTTGTTTATTTTTTCGTTTCGTTTGTGGGCGTTGTGGTGTAATGGTTAGCGCGTTGGACTTTTACACAGAAGGTGCCGGGTTCGATCCCCGGTGCCGGCAACATCAAATTAATATGTATGAGTTTTTCTATCCCTCATACGTATCGCAATGTCCACCTTCGGTGTTCCCATAGCAATTAACCCCACCGAAAGTAAAATAATGAATCAGGGCTATGAACCAAAAAGCTTCAATAAGTTCGCCAACTCTCCGTCAGGTGGCGAGCAACAACTGTTCTAAGACTTATCATCTCGCGCAATTACAGTGTTGCCATGTCTGAAGCCCTTCATCTTTCCCCACCTTTCATCTCTATACTATCCCTTTCCAAAGAAAGCAACACACTAAATATAGGAAGTATTTCCTGAGTGTTGCCTCTCTTTTAAAAAAAAAAAAAAAAAAAAAAAAAAAGTAGTTGAAAGAAAATTTTTGTTATGTTATATATATTTATTTCTATATATTTTCAGATATTAAATTAATTCATGTCGTCAATGTGGGAAAATGAAAATTTTTATACTTCGTAATTATTGTAAATTATTTTTAAAAGAATAACAAAAATATGTTTTATGATTTTCAGCAAATATATTAACTAAATTACAATTTTTTTACAATTTTTTTGCGTTTTTTTCAGTCTACTAAAATTCAGCAAAAAATTTATTAATTTTTAGCAAGGCTTTTTTATTTCTAATCTACTAAGTGTTAGCAAAACTTTTGCTGAATCTACTAATTTTGTTGCTAAAAATCAGCTCGCTGATTTTCAACAAAAGATTTTGCTGACATTAGCAATTTTTTTGCTAGCACCCTCCAGACTAAAATTTTGCTGACTCAGCAAAAATTTTTGCTGACTTTACAAACTTTTTTTTTTGAGTGTATGAATGTATTATAATACATTCATATTATTTTTCAAAACGATATCCTAATTTCCTAATTATTTCAACAAATTTCCTAATTATATCCCCACATACACACACTCACACACCCCAAGCAAAGGCTCTTTTCACTTTTACAATATACCAAGAATCACCATCTCAAAATAATATATCCCTAATTCCTCTTTTCATTAATCCAGAACCGCCATACCAAAAATCATCATCTCAAAGTAAGATCCACCCTACTGGCTCTTTTCATGTTTATCAGAAATCATCATCCCAAAATAAGATCCACCCTAATTCTTCTTTTCATTAATCCAGAACCGCCACATAAAAATCATCATCTCAATATAAGATGGACCCTAATTCCTCTTTTCATTGATCCAGCAGATTGTGCTCTTTTAACTGAGCCAGAAGTGACCTAGTACTACTATTGGTACAAAAGTCATTGTAAACGAGTAAGGTCGTTTAGAGGTTTAAGTTATTCTGGTAATATTTTTAGCCCAATTGTGCCTGAATTCCAATGACTGGCTAGTTTACGATCAAACTTTGGGAAAATGTATGTATCTGCAGCGATTATATTTTTTTATCTTGTCAGATTATTTCGGTAACGGTATTGTAAGGATAACGCTATTTCAATTATTTCGGTAACGGTATTTTAGCGATAATGATATTTTAGTTATTTCGGTTACGGTATTTTAAGGATATTGGTATATTAGTTATATCGGTAACGATATTTTACGGATAACGGTATTTCAATTGTTTCAGTAACGGTATTTTATAGATAACGATAGTCAGTTGAAAGGGTTTTGTGTCGATAACGGTATTTTAGCATAATGCCTGCTATCCCTGCTTTTATGTTACTAATTAAAGAAAAAATATTTTTTTTATCAAAGTTTGGTTATGATCTAAGTGCTAATCCTTAAAATCTCCAAAAATTACATATAAACGTAAAACATAAAATCAAACTCGGAAGCTAGGAATGGATATTTTGGTGTTTTTCGATGTCTAGAATCAGAATTTATGCATTAAAACAGAAACTAAAGAAAAAAAAATTTTTTTGTCGACCTGTGTTATTTTTTCGTCAATTATACTTGAGTGTTTTAGGCATTGGTGTCATTTCATTACCATTGGTCTAATCAATGCGAATTAAAAAAAATCATTGACATTCTAAAGGTAATGAAATTTTTTGGCATTGACTTCAAGTTATGCCAATTAAATTTCAAAGCAAATGAAAAATTCCGAAGCTTGATATTTAGCAATACACAACAATTTGAATTAAGAAAAAAACGATTTTTCAAATAATATATACATATTTTATTAAATTTTAGGTTTAACGAGGCCGGCATTATATCCATTTCCTTCTGGTCAATATCCATATCCTATGTTAAGTCCGGACATGTCACAAGTGCCATCATGGTAAGTTTTCTCTCTTGTTTTTCCTTTCTATGATTCTATTTATATCATTATTTTTAAAGAACATAACACAATCATTACCGCTTACTTGAAATTATTTTTCGTTTTATCCGTAGGCATACGCCTTCTGTATATTCAGCAGCATCTAGTTTTAGAAGTCCTTACCCTACCTCCCTACCCATTAATACCACATTATCCAGGTAAATATATAACGTAAAAAAATTTTTTTTTAGTAATAATTGTTAAACGGCACTGGTCCACAAAATTGCCTACCCCAAAGCTGTATCGATTTGTCATTCCTGATTCCTGAAGTTTGATTATAATGTTTCACAATTTCAGAGAAAACTTTTAGAAATGCAAAAACGTGTAAATGGGAAATCTATGGCCCTACACTGACAGAATTATCTGCATGATATCAATGAATTTTTGCATTAGATCTGTGAATTGTCACTGGAACTCGTGCATTGAAACTTTTCATTAAATGAATGCAGTTTTTCATAAAATTTAATGAAAAATGTCATATTATTTATTAAACATTTAATACGACTAATGAAAAAGTGTTATTAAAACTTTGAAGCTTTTTCCTAAAATTTAAGATATTTGTGAATAAAACTTCATTAGTTTAGTGAAAAAATGTCATCAAAACTCGTCCAAAAACTTCTCTCTGTGTATGCAGTTTTCTAAATTGGCCTTTATAGTAGAAAATAAGAATCGGTTTTGAATGGACCTAATATGATATTTAAAAGCTATTGCATGTTTATTTTTTCGCTTTAGCAGAAGTCGCGATTGGAACAAAAAGCAACATGGGTTGGTAAATATATTCTTTAAAATATATATTTAGTAACGAAAATTTCTTTTTACCAAAATTTCGCTGATAAATCGAAAACATTTTGTACAAAATTTTCTAACTACAATAGGTAATTACCTAAGCAGAAAAGTACAATCGGCATAGTGTTGGCAAATCGTCGGCTACGGTCGGTTATGCTTTGCCAGAGCGTGAGTTAACAATCTTGACCGTATTGTCCTGCTACCCGATTGATAACAGTGACCAACCGTTGGTTGGAGCCAACTTGCCACCGTTGGCATAACGTTGGTAATTCAAAAAATTTGGTACTTTTAAAATAGCTTAAATTAATTTTGAGAAATGTGTATAATAAAACACATTTAAGAAGCATCAATACAGCTCGATCTAAGTCTTATACATCACATTTATATTTGTGAAATAATAAAAATGCTTCTAACTGGTTGTAATATTGGTAAAAAACTATATTGGAAAAGAATTTTGCAGGTGGTACTGGCAAAACACATGCTTTACAAACATAATAGCGTTTTCCTAGTACAATATTATTTGTGCCTTTGGTAACACAGTGGATTTTACAAAATTAGCAGTGGTTTACCAGTAATATTTTTTTTGGTACGGTTGGCCATTTCTCCCTGGTATCCGGAAAAGGACTGTCTGACGAAAATGTCGAAATACAACACCCTCCAAATCGGAGAGTCCTTGAACGATTCCGCTGAAATTTTGTGTCATAACTAAAGGGTGTTTTTTATACAGAACTTTAAGTTGGCAACACTTTTTTAACTGGAGGCCATTTTGTCAGCTGTCAAGTGATTTATGTTTAGTTCGGTTTGGCATTTCAACATGAATAGACTGACGCCTGAACGCTTCCAAATTGTGCAAATTTATTTTGAAAATCATGGTTCTGTTCGAAATACGCGAATTTTGTTTAGCGATGAAGCTCACTTTTGGTTAAATGGATGCGTGAATAAACAAAACTGCCGCATTTGGAGTGATGATAATCGTCAAGTGTATGTTGAGACACCGTTACAAACATCGTTCTTTAAAAACGATGGAAACATTTGGTAACCGCATAGTTTCACGTTTCGAACCCGTGAATTGGCCTTCAAGATGGTGCGATTTAACGCCGCTGGACTATAAGCCCGAAACGATTGACTACTTGGAGGACAACATTCGCCGCGTTATTGCCAATATACGACCATAAATGTTGGAAAATGTCAACGAAAATTGGACCTACAGATTAGACTACGTCCGAGCCAGCCGTGGCGGTGATATGCCAGAAGTCATATGTAAATGATAATGCCAGAAGATTATCTTTCGAATAAAGTAAATTTCATGTCAATTTAAAAAATTCATCTTTGTTTTATTCCATTTCAAAGTTCTATACCTCTATAAAAACACCCTTTACAACCCAATACGACTCAACTTGGTGCAAGTTTTATCCCGATCCCAAGACATTGATTTCAAAAGTTCGGTGACTTGAAATGAAACCCCCATATATAATGTATGTTAACTTTGCATAAACTATAAAGCTTATTTAAAAGTTTTAGGTTTCGACATTTAAAATTCGACAGTAAATAATATTGCACTTCTTCATTACTTTGCGTTTTTCTAACATAAATTTATTTGCTATGTGTAATAGACATTTTGTTGTAAATTTTCTTATTTAGCGACTTTCCATTCCGGTTTTCACCCAGCCTTCTGCCTTCACCACATCATGTGCTTAATTCGCACCCTGCAATTGTTACACCAGGTCCGAAGCAAGATTGTAACCAGGATACCTCAGCAAATCATCGCTTTTCAAGGTAAGTACATACATTATTATTTTTATTTTACTCGTGAAATAAATGCCAACGCTTTTGTGACGGTGAAGAGGAAATTTTGTGTAAATTTCGTTCTTTTAAGGTAACTTTTAACTTCACTAAAAAAATGTCAGTAAAGTCAGCAACATTTTTGCTGGGAGGATCCTTGAAGAACAATTGCGAATATAAGTAAAACTTTTAGTAAATTCAGTAATAATGTTGCTTAATTTAGCAAACTTTTTGCTGATATCATCAATTTTTCTGCAAGGTTCCTCCCAGCAAAAATGTTACTGACTTTACTGAAATTTTTTTTTGTGTAGGTTTGGCAACCAAACGATAAATTTAAATAAAGTCACAGTTGTGGATATTTAATAACGGAAAGAACAATGGAATAATGGTATTATCGACATCAAGCGTTTCGGTATTGATTATAAATTTGAAAAGGTTTTGAAACTGATAACGGTATTTAGAAGATATTGGTTACCTATCTTGCTTTTAACAGATTTAACCCATTAACGTCGAAATAAAATCTGCCGAAGAGAATTCAGTTAAAATATATTTACATGATAGGCAAAGACGTCACATTGAAAAACGTGAAATCAAAATTTTTAAAAAGTTGTAAGACATTCTTGTAAATTGCCACTGAACAAAAGTAAAAAACAGCTGCCCTAATCGAAGCGTTTCAAAATTAGGTGTTGTAAAGCTTGATTCAATGGGTTTAATTAGTGCCTGAAATAATGATAAATAATCATAATACACTAAATTGCAAAACTATAATTACACATTAATTTCACTACAAAAAGTAGTGAAATTAATGTGTAAAAAGTAGTGGTGGGCGTTGTGGTGTAATGGTTAGCGCGTTGGACTTTTACACAGAAGGTCCCGGGTTCGATCCCCGGTGCCGGCAACATCAAAATAATATATATGAGTTCTTTCTATCCCTCATACGTATCGCAATGCCCACCTTCGGTGTTCCTATAGCAATTAACCCCACCGAAGTAAAATAATGAATCAGGGCTATGAACCAAAAAGCTTCAATAAGTTCGCCAACTCTCCATCAGGTGGCGAGCAACAACTGTTCTAAGACTTATTATCTCGCGCAATTACAGTGTTGCCATGTCTGAAGCCCTTCATCTTTCTCCACCTTTCATCTCTATACTATCCCTTTCCAAAGAAAGCAACACACTAAATATAGGAAGTATTTCCTGAGTGTTGCCTCTCTTTTTTTTAAAAAAAAAAAAAAAAAAAAAAAAAAAAGAACAATGGAATAATGGTATTATCGACATCAAGCGTTTCGGTATTGATTATAAATTTGAAAAGGTTTTGAAACTGATAACGGTATTTAGAAGATATTGGTTACCTATCTTGCTTTTAACAGATTTAACCCATTAACGTCGAAATAAATCTGCCGAAGAGAATTCAGTTAAAATATATTTACATGATAGGCAAAGACGTCACATTGAAAAACGTGAAATCAAAATTTTTAAAAAGTTGTAAGACATTCTTGTAAATTGCCACTGAACAAAAAGTAAAAAACAGCTACCCTAATCGAAGCGTTTCAAAATTAGGTGTTGTAAAGCTTGATTCAATGGGTTTAATTAGTGCCTGAAATAATGATAAATAATCATAATACACTAAATTGCAAAAACTATAATTACACATTAATTTCACTACAAAAAGTAGTGAAATTAATGTTTTAACAAAAAAAACAATTAATTTTTTTTTCAATTCAATTTAACTTTTAAAAAATGAATAACAAAATGAATTAGTAAATACACTTAACTTTTTTTTAGTATTATTATTTTTTTTTATTTCAAAATATTATTTTCATATTTACATTATTTGCCTCAGCGCCAATGATTGGCTAGTAGGCAACTATGATATAAAGCTTAGTTCATACTAATACACAGAAAAAACTAAAACGGGTTTCAATTAAAAAAATTATTGAATCAATTAATATTTCAATTGATTTTGCACCTATCACGGCAATGATACTATCAATTAAAGCTTTTATTAAAATTGAAAAGGAAAAAAAAGTTATAAATAACTTCTACAAAAAAGAAAATATTATACTCACAAAAAAAGTGTGTGATCTATGCGTTGGTATAGGTGTTTTTTGCAATGCTGAGTCTGTTTGTTTGTTTTTGTGCTTGTTTTGTTTGTTAACTTCAAATGTATTTGGTATTTTATACTGAAAATTTTCTATTTATGCATACAGTGTATGAAAAAATAATATGATAATTGCGTCTAAAATAAAATATATATTTATATATTTAAAAGTCAATAAAAATATTTATTGATTCAATTAAATCTTTGTTTAGAAACAAATTAAATTCAAATCAAATCTTTAATTAGACATTTTAGGTTGATAATTTTTTCTGTGTATTAGCTATGTACAAATGATAAGAATGTGCTAAAACAAATCATTAAAATCATTTTAATTTTTTTTTGTAAGAAGTACTAAGACATTTTGTAGCAAATATTGTTTTAAATTGCTTTTAAAGAATACAAAACATGTAAATTCCTTAAACTATCCGGAAGTTGATTATACTCATTAGGACCAGCGAAACATATACGTTGGTCGGTTAATTCATGACGACATCTAATGTCTAGTATTCATTTGAGTATATAACACATTTGGGTTGAATTGTATTATTTGAGGACATATAACTTTAATACATTTAAACATATATAACAGTAAATGTTGTTTGTGTAGGCCCCGTATTGAAAGTATATTTTTCGGAATATTTTTAAATAGAACTGCTATGTCGTAACGGCACTATTTTTAACGCTTTATTCTGAGCTGATTGGAGCGACTTCATTGCTGCGTTGGTTTAACTACCATGTATTATTGGGAGATGTGTCAGGTGCGGGTGAATTTGTAAGTGATAAATCAGCAATTTTGTTTTGGTTTTAAAATTTATTTTTAAACTTATATAATATACCAATTCCCGAAGAAATTTTAGATTGTGGTTTGTTAAAATGATTTTCCCACTGAAGAATATGATTTAAACATATTCCAAAGTATTTTATGCTCTCTGATTCATTTATTATTTTCCTATCAAGGTGTATGCTCATAATCTCATCGGTTTTCAAGATATATGGTTTGAATCTTATGAATTTAGTTTTATTAGCATTTAGATATAATTTTTTTACTCTTAACAATGCTGACAAAATCGCAGCATCGTATTTAATCTGTGTTTAAAGAACTATTTTTCATATTATTTATAAATATTTTAAACAAAACCGGACCAAGAACACTGCCCTATGGCACTCCACACAGTCAGAGAACGGTTTGAGTACCTTATTTCATGCTTTTGAATGCAATCACAAAAAATGAGTACATTGTTGTCAACTCACATCATTTCAATAAAGCAACAATCGACAGAATTGAGAAAAGTGAGTGTAACGAAAACCATGCATTGCATTGCTTGTCTGGTGTTAACCTCACTTAACACTCACGAAAACAACGGATACACAACGATTGGTATGAATGGTCTCAATGTTAAATGGTTAAAACGTTAACAAATTTTTTTGTGAAACATATTACTGTATTAAGAAAATTAAAAAATGTTATACACAGCGGCGTACCCAGGATTTTGTTTCGGGGGGCCCAATTTTTGTTTTTTAAATTTTTTTTTGTTTGAAAAGCATATAATTTTGGTTTAAATTTATTGATCTAAAAAAACAATTTATATTTTTTTTTATTAAAACAAAAAGTTCAGCTTCGGCTTTGGCCGAACATTGATATTATGGCCGAAGTTCGGCTTCGGCCGAAAAAAATGAGTTCGGTCGGACACTAATATTTTGTATCTGTTAAATAAGTTGTGGATGGGAAAGTTACCATTGACGTTATACCCAGTTATGATAGCAATTTTGAAGCAAAAATGTTTTGACATGTCTTTGTTTTTTTAGTTTTTTTATATCTACAAACAAGTTTTTTTTTGAAATATTTAACAAATTTATGTATCAATTAAATAATTTTATTTTGATTTTTAAAGTGAGCTATCATATTAATTAAGATCCTTATATACTCTTAAAATTTAATTCAACGATTTTTTTTCATAAAAGTGTCAATGTCAAAAGTGTCAATGTCAATGTCAGGTTCAACCTTTTCTCCAGGGACCGTAAAAATTATTCCTTTTTTCATAAAAGCCAGATGATAAAACTTATTTTTTGATTTCTATTTTTTCGAGCAAAAGTTAAAATTATTTTTTGATTTCTATTTTTTCGAGCAAAATAAAAGTTATTTTCTGATTTTTATTTTTTCGAGCAAAAATAAAAGTTATTTTTTGATTTTTATTTTTTTGAGCAAAAATTAAAGTTATTTTTTGGTTTTTATTTTTTCGAGCAAAAATAAAAGTTATTTTTTGATTTTTAATTTTTCGAGCAAAAATAAAAGGTTTTTTTTTGATTTTTATTTTTTCGAGCAAGTATAAAGTCATTTTTTGGTTTTAATTTTTTTTTTTTTACCAAAAATAAAAGTTATTAGCTTTGTAATTATGATTTTTCAGTGATGATAGATATACAGCAAATATTTTGCAATGTTATGTTTTGTGATAACTGTATTAATATATATTATTATACATTTTTTAAGTATCTAACTACAAGACAAACATCTCTATTTGTACGAGCAGTGCGCCAATTTTTGGAAATTAAATTCGTCATTTTTAAAACAAGAATTCTTCAAAAAAATCGTCATATTAAAAATAAGTTTTACTGATTATAAAACTCGAAAATATTACAAAAGGCAACCATAAAATTTATATATTATATGTATATATTTATATATTATATATATATAATATAACTGCGTTATTTGTTATTTATTCGTTATAAAAATAAAAATTTATAACTTATGGAATTTCAACTCAAGAAATTGAAATAAATATCAAAAATAACTTTTATTTTTGCTCGAAAATATAAAAATCAAATAATAACTTTTGCCCGAAAAAATAAAAATCAAAAAATAACTTTTAATTTTGCCCGAAAAAATAAAAACCAAAAAATAACTTATTTTTGCTCGAAAAACTAAAAATCAAAAAATACATCAGATAGCTTTTCACAATTTGTTAAATAAGTTTTGGGACTTTAGCACATTTAATTACTATAAATGCAATTAATGTTTATCCCGATGAAAATAAATTTAAATAACAAATATGCAGGTGCTTGTGCAAATTTAAATGTAACTGACACTAATAGAAAACATATGATTTTCTATTGTTGATTTTCTTGAATAAACGTCACTACATTGCTAGGTCTGTCAAAAAAACAGAGTAGTATTTGGAAGATGACAAAGCCAATTGTGACAATTTTTTGTTGTTGTTTTTGTTTTTTCTTTGATATTTTAAATTTTGAATCTCGCTCCTAGACGAGGACAAGAAATTCTCATTGAGTTTGTGATTTAACATAACAAATATCTCTAGAAATTCTAATAACAAAGTCCCCTGAAGATTTCCTTGTTCAGGAATGAAATCCGGATAGGGACACGCCTACATCAGATTGCTTTTCACAATTTGTTAAATAAGTTTTGGGACTTTAGCACATTTAATTACTATAAATGCAATTAATGTTTATCCCGATGAAAATAAATTTAAATAAAAAAAAAAAAAAAAAAAAAAAAAAAAAAAAAAAAAAAAAAGCAATGCATTTTATTATAGACTAGTTCATAAGGATCAAAATGGTATGCTTGAAACAGTTTTCCGACATTTACTTCTAATTGCTTTTTTTGTTTAAAAATATGGAAATAACTGTTATTTTCGGTCCCTGCTTTTCTCGATACACTGATGCAAGAGCTAGAGCACCAAGTCTAGCTTCACCCATAGAATTCCTTAAATATGTTTTTCACTCTTTTAGGGTGGAAAAACTTCTCTCCGCGGATGCAGTTGTAACAGGAATTACTATCAGTAAATGTAAAAACATGGAAACGTTTGGAAAAAGTTCCTTGTTGCAATCTTGAATAGCATCTAGCGGATTTGATGGTATTTATGGTAGTGTTTCCATAGATCAATTTCAGTTAATATATCATTAGTTTGAAAAATTATAGTCTCAAAAAAATATTATAAATTCATTTATTACATACTAACCAAAACAAAAATAAAATATAAAATCGAAAATATTTCGGGGGGGGGGGGGGGGCTTTGGCCCCCAGGGCCCCCCCCTGGGTACGCCACTGGTTATACATATTTCATGTGTAATAAAATTAAACAAAAATTTATACATATTTCATGTTTAATAAAACTAAAAAAAAAATTATACATATTTCATGTTTAATAAAAAAATATAAAAAATTAAAAATTAAATTAAAAAGTTCATAAAAACACAATAAACGAAACCATTAATTAATTCATTATTTTCATTTTGAATTTGAGAAAAAATTGTCCATATTTTACTTTTACTGTTTTTTCTTAATTGTATGAAAAACACCGGTGTTTATTTTTTGTAAAATATCTTCACTTTGCATGTTGTATTGCTACAGGTCAACGAATACTACGCGAATGTTGTGATTGATTTCATGTTATTCATGTGTCATCATTTCATTTCATTGCTTGACATGTAACGGCAATATAAAAATGAATGTTAAAAAGGAATTCAACAAAAACCAATAAATGGAATAAACAGCAACAGCACAAGCTGTTGTTGTTGAATAAAAGCAATGCAAAAGCAATGAAGGTATGAATGGACAGCAAAAACGAATGGTCTCATTCTGTTCTCTGCACACAGTACATTACGTTGGCTACTTTTAGATTCACCAACTTGAACAAATTGCTTTCTATTTAATAAATAATTATTTAATAATTACATTGAGATTAAATTCCGTTTCTTTACCAAAATATTATGATCTACACACAGAGAATTCCTTGGACGGGTTTTAATGAATTTTTTCACTAAACTAATGAAGTTTTCTTCACAAAGTGAATGAAAAATTTCTTAAACTTCATGAAAAAGCTTCATAGTTTGAATGAAACCATTTTTAATGAAACTTTTTCATTAGGCGTATGAAATTTGTAATAAATAATATGAAGAACTGCATTCATTTAATGAAAAGTTTCAATGCACGAGTTCCAGTGACAAATAATAGATCTTTGATTAAATGATAAAATGCAGATAATTCTCTCAGTGCACCTAATCAAACGCTTCTGACAAGTCAAAAAACACGCCTGCAACAACCTTTGTATCCAATATCAAGACCATTACAAACATAATCAACTACAAAGCTTCCTCTGTTCCAATTCCTTTTTTGAATCCATACTACCGCTCAAACAAATATTATAACTTTCAAAATACGAGTAGTTTGTTAGTTTTTGAAACAAGACTTTTTCGAAAATTTTATCAATGATCGGAAGAATCGATATACGGCGATAATTTTCAATTGTATTGCTCTCTATACATTTTGGTATTGGAAAAATTTTGTGTATTTTTAAAATATTGGGGTATTTTGCCTCCTGAATCATATTATTAAAAATTTTCGTTACCATTTCAGTCAGACACAGTTGTTTTTCTTACCAACAACATCTTTTGTATAATGTTATCACAACCTGGACTGTTTTGCATTCAATCTATCCAAAATTTGTTAAATTTTTGTATTTTCTATTGCTTCGAAGTTAAAATGGCTAATTGCAGAATTTAATGTCCGAAATATGTTTATATTTATATATTATATATTATAACTGGTTCTCGGTGTATGCTATCTCGATTTTCTTGAACTGATTTATAAAAGATATGTATATAATTAAACGCTGCTGATTTTTCTTCATCGGTTGTAATTACAGTGTTATTACTAGATTTAGTTCTTTTAACGGCTGAACTTTCCTACCAAGTTGCCTATTTAAAAAATCCTAAGTTTTTTTCGAGTCACCGTTGCACATTTTTTTATTATACGTGTAATAGTTATTCATCATCTTTTAAGACGTTCCGCTATAGTTTTATCATTTTTATTTTTTCTTCTTGCCTTTAAAAGCTTGTTTTTTAAACATATTAAAGAAATTGACTCTGGTCATCCAAGGACTAAACTTTTATCGAATAACAGTTTGTTTGCTGTTGTTGTTGTGCTTTGTACTGTACTGCAGCTATCGAAAGAGTATCAATAAGGCTTTTACATTGATCTGAAAAATTGTCCGAATTTGAGTTGCATAGGTTGTCATCTAGATAGGAGCCAAATTTTCTATAATCTATAATCTTTTACGGGAATTAACTGTAATTTCAAGTTCAATAATATTTGATCTGTTACTGAAAACACAATCTATACACGAATTACTTTTTGTTTGGCCTAGTTACCAAATTATGGCATGAAGTAAAACCAAATTCGACATACAAATCAATCAGTTGCCTTCTTTCATTATTAAAACATATCAACTCTACGTTGAAATAACCAATGAAAAAACATGCAGAGTATTGAAAATCGGATATCAAAGTTTCCAATTTTGTTCAAAAAGTTTACAAACTACATTTTTAGGATCTATAAAGTGATGTTATAATTTGAGTGAGATCTATAAAGTGATTTTATAATCGATGTTCCTCCATAACCGTCATTTCTGCAACAATGGTTGACATCAAATGCAAATGAAATTGATACACTTTTTGTGGAACCAAGTTTCTTGTACAGCAATAAATAATATCAGGCAATAAAGACATGTGACATATATCTGCTTTAAATTGATTAAATTTGCTAATAGAGGAAATACATCTTATATCAATAAAATTTAAAATTTTAATACAGTTTGAAATAGTTTTATTTTTATGTAAGTATTGAAAGATTTTAAATTTAGAAAAAAAAATTAATAAAGATGTCGAACTACTTTTATAATACCTAAACAGAATTTAGTAAGAGCATTCAAATTAAGCATCATCAAATTCTTCATCATCACTGAAAATGTCTGTAGTAACCAGAATTTTTCGTTTTGGTCTAACAACTTTCTTCTAGAAACTTATCCACATCATCCATATTTTTCAAACAAATTTGCTTCGAATTTGCATCTGATTTACCATATTTCAAAACCTCCATAGTCTCTCTGCAGAGAAAGTCATTTATAAAAATATGTATTTTTAAATTCATATTGCAATACTCTTATATTTTATGATACTCTTATATTTTATGATACTTTTATATTTTATGATATAAGGCATTTTCTTGTTGGAAAATGAATACTTTTTCCTTTCTATTTTCAACAAATGCTAGCAATTTCTCTTCTAATGCTGTAATGTACTCAGAAGAATTAATTTTGGTGCTTGGAAATGCCAAACCAACCATACCGTCGAAACAAAAAGCGGCCCAAACCATTAATGATCCGCTTCCGAAATTTCTTTTTGAGAAATATCGTGGTTCCTTACGAAGGGTCTCCAATAGCTGTTAAAACAATCTGGACCACCAAGATTGAAAATTTGTGACAACCTCACGTGAGCGGTTTATTTTTCTAGCAATTTCCCGAAAACTTAATCCACTTTTTAAATAGGCTGAAATTTGCCATTTTTTAAATCAATTATTTGCTATATTTCTTTGTTTACTGTTATAACACCAACCAAATATTATCACGAAATTTTTCTCTTAAATCAATTAAGTAATCTCTTAAATTTTACAAAATAACAGATCACACTAAGGATATTATGAAGGTAAAGAGGACAGCAATTGTAGTCAAAAACAATTGAAGAAAGGACGACTAACATTACATTAAATTCAACTAACATTTGTCGTTTGTTTTTACTGTTGAAAAAATTACTAACAATTGTAGTAAAAATTAACCACATATGTTAGTAAAAAATAAACAAACATTTACTTTTTTTATTTTTTTAAATAACAAAAAACAACTGTCAAAAATGAATGTGAATCATTTGATGTGGTTTGTTTTTTAAAATGAACTACACGATTAGTAACAAATTAAATTTGTTTTACAAATGACTGACATTTACATTAAAAATGAAGGAACTGTATTACAATCCTAACAACTACATATTTTTAAAGCAGAAGTTCCCTGAGTGCTTACTATTAAAAACAGTTATAAGTTTTAAAAAATGTTTGTAATATTAAAAAAAAATGCAAAAATCATTTGTAATTATAGTTATCAGTTATCAGTTATAGAGTTTTATTTTTCCCGTCAGAAAATAAAGCTCATTTGAGGAGTTTTATTTTGAAACTCATTTAAGGAGTTTTATTTTTCCGTCTAAAATAAAACTCATGTTGTTTATTTTCTTCCTTTTTTATTGACTTTATTTGCTATAATGTGTGTACTAATTTATTTATTTAATTTAACGAACATAACTTTTTCCAGATTTTCTGCGGAAAGATTTGAACGCAGGTCGCTCAATACCAATTTAAGAGCAGAGAATGCTCTTTCCACGCTTACCTGGTTTGCAGGTAAACACTGTATAGTTTTTGCCAATGTATACAAGTACGGATAGTGTATTTTTTTAGCCTCCCAGAACTCAAAAAGAGGTTTATCAATCGACAAGGGCCTTGCAGAAAAATTGTCGATTTCATAGAAAGCTTTTTTTCATACTCATTATCACTTCCTTCGCTTTCTTGTTCCATATCTACATACACATATAAGAAATAAAACAACAACCATTTAATAATAGGAATCCAACAATAGCAAATTAAAAACCCACATGTTTTCATTTTAATGACGATTTTTTCAATTGCAATGCAAGTGATAAGATTACACTGCCTCACAAATTGTAATGATCTGGCAAGCGGCAAGCTTTTTTTTTTTTTTTTTTATAAAAAAGAGAGGCAACACTCAGGAAATACTTCCTATATTTAGTGTGTTGCTTTCTTTGGAAAGGGATAGTATAGAGATGAAAGGTGGGGAAAGATGAATGGCTTCAGACATGGCAACACTGTAATTGCGCGAATTGATAAGTCTTAGAACAGTTGTTGCTCGCCACCTGATGGAGAGTTGGCGAACTTATTGAAGCTTTTTGGTTCATAGCCCTGATTCATTATTTTACTTCGGTGGGGTTAATTGCTATGGGAACACCGAAGGTGGACATTGCGATACGTATGAGGGATAGAAAAAACTCATACATATTAATTTGATGTTGCCGGCACCGGGGATCGAACCCGGCACCTTCTGTGTAAGAGTCCAACGCGCTAACCATTACACCACAACGCCCACAACGCTGACTGAAAAATAAAACTCCTCAAATGAGTTTTAAAATAAAACTCCTCAAATGAGTTTTAAAATAAAACTCCTCAAATGAGTTTTAAAATAAACTCCTCAAATGAGTTTTATTTTAGACGGAAAAAATAAAACTCCTCAAAAGAGTTTTATTTAATGAAGGCGAAATAAAACTCTCTTCTTAAGAGTTTCATCCGATCTTTTATTTTTACGTTGAAAAATAACTGTTTTGGATGATTTTTTTTTTCTAAGCCACAAAATAACTGTTATAAAGGAACTTTTTTGATATCACTTATAACCGTTACGGTCCCTGATAGTTATGGAACGCTGTGTACATATCATTTCACTGCACACAGAAAAAATCATAGTCAAATCAATTATTATTTCATATTTAAATTAATATCTTATTTTTGACGAACATTTTTAAATTAAGTATGAGTCTTATTAAAGTAAATGTGATTCTAGTTAAAATAAACTTTTTCGTATTTAAATTAATATTTCAACATTATAGATGTTATGAAAAGTAAGTAAAAGCATATTTAAACTAAATAGAAAACAAACTGTTTGATTTCAAAACTGTTTCTATTTCATTTAATATTGTTTCTACTTGATTTGCCAATGTTTTTTTTCGGTGTGTGTTATTAAAAATCTAAAACTTTTAGTATCCGACCGAAGACTTTGGCCAGAAAATGCTTTGTGTCGGTATTCGGTATTTTACAGCATTATGGACAAATTTGAAAATAAAAAAATATATATTGGGTTTATTAGTTGCGATTTTGAGTGTGAAATTTAAAGAAAAGTCCGTAGTTAAGCAATGAATTCAATAATCTGCCGCCGAACAATCGGCCAAATCTGAAACACTTCGGCGGCCAATTATTTAACTTCACATAAAAAAAAAACGCTTTTTGCATGTCGTTAAACTTTGAAGCAAACTATTAATCGGTTAACAACACCGAAGCACATGCATATCATCACCTAAAATGTAAAAGGGCGTAACTAACAAAGTTCCCAAAACCGGTTGTACACTCAGGGAACTTCTGCTTTAAAAATGTCTAGTTGTTTTGGTTGTAATACAGTTTCTTTATTTTTAATGTAAATGTCAGTCATTTGTAGAACAAATTGAATTTTTTACTATCCTTGCAGTTCATTTAAAAAAACAAACCACATCAAATGACTGTTTTATGTTTTTACATTAATTTTTTACAGCCATTTTTTGTTATTTAAAAAATAAAAAAAAAAAAATTTGTTTATTTTTTACTACCATGTGGTTATTTGTTAGTCACTTATTGAATATTAAAAAACAAATGACAATGTTAATGTCTTTAAGTGAAATTTCATTTGTTTTCAACTACATTTGCAGTGGGGTTTACCTATATAGTATTCTAAGTGTATTGATGATTATGATTCATTTGGCTAAACTACAAACCAACATAAAATTTTGGGCGTCTACGACAAAAAATTTTAAATTCAAGACAAATGATTGCAACATATTTTAACTAAAATAAAAAGTGCATAGATTTAAGGAATAACTATAGACATAGTATGTACATTAAGGTAGGTCATTTCAGAAAAAAAAAATAGTGTCTCCCTGAAAATAAACTTTGGCATTTTCTAAGAATATTTCCGAAATATTTCGTGTTTTGCTATAACTGTTAGTGAGCTGGACCATTTTGAAAAAAGTGTATATTTTTTAATTTTTTTTTATATTTTACAGTTTTTTTTTGCCTTCCTTTATACAGTTTTTTGGAAGGCAAAAAAATTTCTTGAAAAAACTAAAAAGTAGCCTTTTTTAAAATGGGCCACCTTGCTAAATGTTATCTCAAAACACGAAATATTTCGTGAATATTCTTAGAAAATGATAAAGATTATTAATGTATTGTATACACTTATGCATATATTATCTTAGGGTGTACCGATTAAAAAGTTATATAATAACCAGAGAACACAAATTTGCTTTTTTGTCATTTTCTGACATTTGATCTCGGTTACTCGAAATAAGAAAAATCAGGGACATAACAGTTATAACCAATATTGAAAAATATCCTCCATAACCATTACCAAAGATTTTTATTTTTTTTTTGTCTTCCATAACCATTATAATATACTTTTATTATTTTTGATATTCTATTGCCATAATAAAAGATTTTTATTTTTTGTGGTTTTCTGTAACCATTATGAAAGCATTTTTTTTCTGTCTTCTATAATCATTATGAATAACCAAAAAGTTTTTTGGCCGCATGGAACTTCTTTTCTTACATTTTTCAAACGTTGTTCTTGCTCAAAGACGCATAAGTTTCTGCATTTTTTCTTTCCATATATTTTCTTTTTTCGTTTTTGTTATTAAACAGGTCGGTAAATATTGAAATATTGACTATGTACTTATACTAGAATTGAGCATTTTACTTTAAGGGAGACGAAAAGGAATTAGGCCCTACACTCAAAGTAAAGTCAGCAAAAAATTTTGCTGAGTCAGCAAAATTTTAGTCAGGAGGGTGCTAGCAAAAAAAATTGCTAATGTCAGCAAAATCTTTTGCTGAAAATCAGTGAGCTGATTATTTTTAGCAACAAAATTAGTAGATTCAGCAAAAGTTTTGCTAACACTTAGTAGATTAGAAATAAAAAAGCCTTGATAAAAATTAATAAATTTTTTTGCTGAATTTTAGTAGACTGAAAAACACGCAAAAAAATTTGTAGAAAATTGTAATTTATTTGCTGAAAATCATAAAACATATTTTTGTGACTCTTTTAAAAATAACTTACAATAATTACGAAATATAAAAATTTTCATTTCCCACATTGACGACATGAATTAATTTAATATCTGAAAATATATAGAAATAAATATATATAATATAACAAAAATTTTCTTTCAACTACTTACATCAATGGTAGTCTAAATGATGCTTTCTTTTAAAGGACGCAACTGCCGAAGATAATTATAGAAACGAAACGAAAAAATAAACAAAAACATACGAAACGAAAAAAACAACCCTTTTTTTGCAATAAGAAACAGGAATTATACAAATCTACCTAAGATGTGTGTCTTTGTCTTTCGCTTTGCTCTGTCTACATGTCTGTATATGTTTGTTTGCAATTTGACCACACTAGATTATTAATCTATTAACATTTATTATAGAAATACATATTAAATTTAAATATTTTCTTTTGTCTTTTATTTAATTAAAAGACAATTATTGTCACAAGCCGGTGACAATGCAAAATTTAAGTTGTTTTAATCCTTAATTTTGTTTTATGTATGAAAAACAGATACAAAAGTCTTCCATGGTTGATTTTTTATATGTCTTATTAGAGTTGTACTTTTTAGTATCATTTTCCTCTTCTCTACTACATCTTGACATGCCGCGACATCTGCTTAAATCTGCGTATATCTTTCAATCTGGTTGTCGTCTACACTACTAATGTGCTTATCAGCACAATTTTTTTTTTAGCAAAATTAATTAGTAAAACATTAGTATATTAGTAAAGCACTAGTATAAAACAGTTAAGTGCTGAATAAGTATAACAAAAATTTTAGCTGAAAACACGATTTTAGCAAAAAAAAAATTTGCTAAAAAATAGTATACCTGATTTACAAGACGTTTTACTAACTTTTGTACTAACTTATTTTTTGAGTGTATGGTATAGTCGTTGTATAGATAGCTTCGTTAGTCGTTTTTACTATTATTGTAGTTGTTTTATCAATAGTAACAATTTACTACATGGTTAGTAATTTTTATGACAAATACAGCCATCGCTTTTTTGACCGCACTTGTAGTCATTTAAACTGTGATTTTTATTCATTTCTATCTTCTTAATTTACTGAGATATTTGTTTAAAATTTCTTCTATTGAAGGCGAATGTGGAATAAAATTATTCCGTTGACCATACAAGACCAATTTTGAAAAAAATATCAAAATTTGCTTCTTAAAAAAGCAAAGATAAACTATAAAGCTATTTCATGTAAATTGTTAAATTGGCTTTTTATAGCAAGGGCATTGTTAAGCTAGAACCGAAGTTTGATTCTAAAAATTTCAGTAATTAGTTTTCCTGATGCTTGAACCGATTCGCAAGGACATCCTTTGTATGAACATATGCATATGTATGCAAAATAAATCCGCCATATTTATTTTACATTTAAGGAATTGCTTTACTATTGGCCTCTTATATAAAGGAGGGAGCTTCATTTAATCAATTACTTTCTCTTTCTATCTTTCTTCCAATGTTGTTTGCGTATTCACCCCTTGTTAAAAAGCAAAAACAATACGCAGTGCTGCCAGATGAAGAGATTTAGTCCCAAATTGGGGATTTCAACTTTGATTTAGGAACAGATTTTCGAGGGAAGCGGTTTCAAGAACTATAGCGAATTGTGCTACTATTTTTATTTTTATTTACAAATCAAAAATTTTTCTTGATAGAAACTATTAAATTTTAGCAGATATTGTTTAAAAAATGAAAATTTTTTGTTATGAAACCGAAATTTTATGAAAAATTTCTTAATATTAATAAAATAATGAAATTCTTCATCGAAACTACGAAAAAAATTCTATGAAATTGTTTAGTTAAGATCATAAAGATCTCAGTATTGTTGCAGCCTTTTTTATTATGCATAAAATATTAAAATTATGAAAACTAATTGTTTTGAAGTCCATAATATGTAATTATTTAACTCATGAAAATTACTGGACATTTTTTATAAAAGTTTTAGTATTTTTAATAATATCTGGCAAAAGAAAATTCGCCGGACGTATTCGAATTTATCACAAAACTTATTTTTTTTAAGAGTTTGTAACTCAGAGAAATAAACCTGTAAAAATAGCACAAAAAACTACAAAAAATTAATTTAAAATGACACTGCAGAAAAAGTGTTAAATTAGATTTTTTTTTTGCTAAATATTGGTAAGATAAGAATAAAAAAACAAATCTGTTGAATCTCCAAATATATAGTTATATTTAAGCTAAATTTAAGTTAATTGAAAGTAACAAATTAATCTGCTAAAATCAGCAAACAATTTTTTAATATTATTAGACAAAAAAATTAGAAATTATTTAAGTTTTTTTGACTTGTTTTTTGAATGCGAATATATATCTGACCTCCTGAAATTACCAATCTATAATTTTTTAGCAAATATTTCTGTTGATTTTTGCAAAATTAACCATTATTAGTATTCTACTGAATTTGACGTAATTAGAGAAAAAATAGTAAATTGCTATTTTCAATTAACTTAAATTCACATCGAATATAACTAGAATTCTGTAAAGTTAACAAATTTATTTTTGCTGTTCTTATTTTAATAATATTTAGCTAAAAAAAATTGCTAATTTTTTTCTGCAACGTAATTTTGAACTAGTTTTTAATATTGTATAAAATAGTAAAACGTAAGTAATAAACAACTAGAAATTTGTTGGGTATGCAAATAAATTCGTTTTTACAAATTAATGATTAAATTCTTTAATATTAAAAATTTATTTAAAAAAAATCAATATTGCTATCGGCTTTTAAGCCGGTCAGCCCTTAACTGTCGTTGATGACCGGCTACGCACAGGCTACGAAAAGTGGTTGTTAGTTATCGGCTAGCCGTTTGAAATCGGATGGCTTACATCGCAGTTGTATAGATTAGTTTAAAAATGTAGAAGGGAATTTTTGGGGATTTCAAGTTTTAAAATAGAGATATGCGCTAAACGGATTCTGGCAACACTGACAACATGATGTTTTAGATGGGCGCTGGTGTATTATTGGCGCTGTTCGTATTTTGTCACATTTTTTCTTGGTTTGTTATTTTAATAACAGATGGTGCTATATGTCTAGGTTTGCAACTAAACTAACATTTTTTGTAAAATAAATTGGTTTAGGCATTTGATAAGAAATGTCCATGGGGTTGTGCGATTGATAAAAAGCTTTATGGTACTACCAAATTGTATAATTTTTGAAATGATAGTGATGGCCATATAAGAATCAATTTTTGCTGATAATTAAAGTATTCCGACTAGAGATGGGCGATCCAGTGATCTCAGTGAACGTGATTTTCAAACCACTGGTCTTTTAAACAGTGGCGTGATCACTGCTTTATAATAAATAAAATATGCGATTTGAAATAAGGCTGTGATTTTCTACCTACACCATTTAAAATCGGCAACGTAAACATGCTAGAAAAATACAGCTTTTTTTTTGAATACTGCACACAGAGAATAAATTAGTTAGAATACTATCATGACCCCCCAAGATTCTGCTCAACCAACTCAATTTTATTTTCCAGCATATGATTATTACGATTACAACCAATTTTTTGCTTTATTGACATAAATTGTACTGTTTCAACAATCAAATTTCAATTTAAAAATCAATAAGGGATTACCAACAAAATTGATCAAAAAAAATTTTTGTCACAAGAATATCATAGCAACGATCAATAAAATGAACATTTTAATCGACTAATTGGCTATGAAAATTAAAATCTAATAACTCCAATCAAACTTGAATTTTAAATCATTAAATAATAAATTTAATTAAGAATTTACTACCAACTGTTGGTCAAATAGTACTAAAAATTTCGGTTGTAACAAAAAATTTAATAATTCTTTTGTTTTTTGGTTAAACAATTGCGACGCTCTTAACTATAAGTAGTTTGTTTCAAATGATTAATGGACAAAGTAGCATAGCAATTGTCAAATATAAATTTAAAAAATTTAAACTTAGAAAAAATTCAAAAAATATTACAGAAAAATATACATACCAAATGAATAAAAGAAAATTATAAAAAAAACGATAATTATATTCTAAATATAAAAACTATTGTGAGCACTTCAATAAAACGAAGCAAATTTAATATTAATTATGATGGCGATAATCAAAACGACTTTTGGCAATAAATTTGCCAATTTCACTTGGCCACATAATTTTCACAAAAGATAGCTTGTATAAAATAAATACTATTCGAAGATGCATTAACCATTCCAAAACTTTTATACAGGTAATCCAACGCATTGGCATGAATTATTTAATAACCTAAAAACAATGAGAGCTTATTAACATACCTTTTTATCTGCGGTAGTTTTTGTGGTTCCAGGTTTCAGTTTAAAATAACAGTATTGGCTTATCATGTCGAGACTAAACCCGTTATAAACGTTTTAAAACCCTCAAATTTTAGCGTCTGCTATTTTTCCGGTTCGAATTTGAAGTATATGGTCAACACCGTTATAAATGTTCTGTTTTGGTAGGTTTTATAACGGTGCACACAGGGACAAATAACCGAATTACGACGACAAAATTGGAATTTTTTATTTTGTTAAATGTAACCACTATTGGACTTAATATGTTCTATATACCAGTACGCAATCAACCTATAAGTATTTATTTTTTACGCGTTACACTAGTCTGTACGTGCGTGCAAAGTCTTATTATCTGTTACACGCACTTATGTATACCTATAGCGTTTATTGTTGCAACACTCGACAATTTTTTGTAAATTTACAGTTTAAAGTTTTTTAAATATATTTCAAAGCATCAGGTATCTAATATAATTTGCATTTATTATTAAAATAACAATTATATGTAGTGTAGATTAGGGTGGGGCGATTAGTATGGAAGGAAAAAAATCCTAATGGGCGCTTCGCATTTCTGATTCTTGGGATACGTCTACGGTGAAAATCGAGCTTCCAGATTTTGGCTTTACGACAAAAAAGCCCTGTTTTGAAATTAAAAATTAACCCCTTAAACCTCACCCACAAATATGATTGATGCATTAATCTGCTAGAGAATCTTCCAAAGATGAGATTAATACCATAATCTTGGATAAGCTCCTCCTACTTCCTAAGATATCTCCATCCCACACATTGTTACTTTCACAAAATACGGCTAAAAAGTCAAAATCTGGAAGCTCGATTTTCACCGTAGACGTATGGTCTAGTGGACTTTTTTGCTCAGTACAATCCCAAGAATCAGAAACGCGAAGCGCCCATTAAGATGTTCAAATCGCCCCACCCTAGTGTACATATAGTATACTGTTTTTATTATGAAATATTTTGAAAAATTTACTTTAGCTAGAGCTATAAAAAAAGTTCCAAACAGTTCCACGTCTTTTCCTTATAAGTTAAAAAAAACAACTACTAATAAGTGTAAAAAAGTCAAGTGGAGATCCCCCCGTTTCCAGTTTCAATAAATAGAGCATATTTTTCTCAGGTAGTACACCTAATTCTGAAAATCCCACATGCAAATAATATTTTTTTTAATTCGCTAAATTTTTCTTTCTGTGCAGTCTCCTCACAAAATACTTGTGTGCACCACTGGTGTATACTTAAACTGCTACGAAAAAATATTAGGAAGGGTAATTCCGTAACTACACTCATAATAATCTATAGGTAAAATACACGAAAACCGTTGTTCATTTTACTAAAGTTTTGGTTATTTTGACATTACGAAAAAATTTGTAGAATATACAAATCACATTTCGTAAAGTTTTGTAAAAACTTTTTTTAAATAAAAATGTGGTGCATACCTTACGGGTTTATTTTAAAATTAAAAAAAAAAATGTAATGGTGCACACCAGAATCGAACTCACGATTTCAGTGACATCCTGCTGTGTTGAAGTAGACCTCTACCATTTGCACCAAAGTAGCTGATGCAATACAACAAACTAAAAAGGAACTTAAGTCGAAAATATTATGAAATTTTTATGAAAACTAGAAAAATATGCTACAAATATTTAATAAAAAAGGTAAAAATTTTTCAAGTTTTATATAATTTTTATTTAAAAATAAAAATTATGTTTTTTTTTTCGACCTTTAATTGTGCAATGAAAATGAAAATTATTCAAGTTCGAGGCCATACTCTATATTTCTTTATTAGGATATTGTCCTAACGAATAATCTATAGAGTTTTTTGTTTTCAAATTTATTCTTTGACCCTTTCAGGAATGTGTTGATAGAAAAAAGTAACAATCCCATGCCAAACATCAAACATTCATATAAACTAGTTTACTCACTACATGATAACTAATATATGAGCTCGAAGTTAAAGATTATCACCATTGATCAAAAAATAAATTGAAAACTTGTTTATTGTGTGCAAGGTCCACCTCTGGTGGAAATTCAATACACGTTTTTTGGTTTTTTCCTCCTTTTAATTTTTCATTAAATTTTATTATAAGCTGCATTAATTTAATGACAGCTTTCAATGGACGAGTTCCAGTGACATTTCATAGATATAATGCAAAAATTCATTGATATCATGCAGAGAATTCTCTCAGTGTCCTGAATGTCTCTGAGTTGTTGAATTTTTAGTTAAATTTTTTCACATTTTTATGCATAACTCAGGATTGGGCGTTGTGGTGTAATGGTTAGCGCGTTGGACTGTTACACAGATGGTCCCGGGTTCGATTCCCGGTGACGACAACATCAATTTAGAAAAATAATATTGAGTTTTCTATCACTTATATGTATCGCTGAGCCCAACTTCGGTGTTCCCATAGCACTTAACCCCACCGAAGTAAAATAATGAATCTGGGCTATGAAACAAAAAGCTTCAATAAATTCTTCAACTCTACATCAGGTGGCGACCAGCAACTGTTCTAAGACTTATCATCTCGCGCAATTACAGTCATCTTTCACCACCTTTCATCTCTCCACTACCCCCTTTCCAAAGAAAGCAACACATTAATTAATAGTGTTGCTTGTCTTTTCTAGTAAAACCACAATTTAAGTAAATTTAAAATGAGGTATCAATGACACTCGTGGCTTAAGCCGTTAAAAATATATGGAATAATATGTACTACTACTTTATTAAAATTTTCGAATATTTTTCATATTTTGAAACTCCATATAATTTCAATTCATCATACCATACAGTTACTTATTTTTGTTTGCCGGCAAATTTGTGCAAACAACATTGATATGGTGACCAGAAGAACAAAAAGAAATATCGTGCTTCCAAAAAGTCATCCCCAATAAAAAAAACTTTTTTCAGCACAATTAACATTGTTTCTTGTTTCATAATCCCTCCAATTTTTGCCTTCCGGCAGTAAATTAATAACTTTTTAGAAAAATTTTCAGTTTTAGGTTATTTTGTTAATTTTGTTTACAAAATGTTGTTGTTGTCAAGCCAAAATCCAGTGTGCTGCCAAATTTTAAAATGTAAACGTGGGTGATATGAAACTGGACTTAATTCGATTTTAAACCAGATTTCGTGGAGGTGTAAGATCATTATTAGCTGTCCTACATTTGGGCGAGGTTATCGTTATATGATGTACATACATCTTCTATACGAAGTTTGGTTGAAATCTGAAAAGGTGGAGGAAATCGATTTGTTTTCAGTCAACAAACTTTTATTATTTTTTTTTTGCAACCATGTGTGAAGTAGAAGTGTAAAATTTGGTGACATGAAAGATGATCAATAACTGCATGAAATATGGAAAGGAACATTTTAATAACTCTTTTAAATACAGCGAAAATCGGGGGTGGCTATGTGCCCAAGTGGCGAAACCTCCTAATTCTACCCTATGTCCTGAAAGTTAAGTTAAATAGTCTGTTTTTTGCTATTTTAAGTATAAAAATCATCAAAACTGGCATCACAGTCCACACGAGAATCTATTTCAAAACATTCATGCTCCCCTTTAGTAGGTACACGTACACTAAAAAAATCAGTAAAGTTAGCAACATTTATACTGGGAGGATCCGTGCAGAAAATTGCTAATACCAGCAAAAAAATTAGTAAACTTGCTGAAAACCAGCTATCTTTTTGCTGATCTTTTACTGCAAGGATCCTCCCAAAAAAATGTTGCTGACTTTTTTTTGAGTGTACATGTACCTACAAAAGGTACGCATGAAAATGTTGCTGACTTTACGATTGTTTTTTTTTTGAGTGTACCACTTTTATTAGTTCATTTAAAAACTTCCCTATGGTACTTTTAAACACTAAACCCAAATAAAAACACATCATGCTTGTCCATCCCTGTTACTTATAAAAGCTTATTTAAAACTCTTATTTATTTTATATCCTCAATCTCAATTAAAATGAAAAAAGCATTAAACAAGCAACAACTAAATAAGTGTACATGAATGATAATACTTTGGTTCATTTAAAATACAGCGTTGATTTTTGTTGATATCTAACATTTAAAAAGCACATTTAAAGTTAACATTTTCTGACAAATGCGTTTGTGTTTCTTTTGTAAAATAAAGTAATAGAAACAAACACATTAAAAATGCCCAATAAACATAGCAAGTGATTACTAAACGTGAAATAATACAGTCGATTATTGAAAAAATAAATTAACAAAGTCAAGAAAAAAATTATTTAAAATTTAATTGTGATTTGACAAAATATACACAAAATCCCGATAAGTAGTATATTGTCAAAGGATATGTCGGCTGTAAAATATATGCACGAGTTCTTTAGACAATTAATAATTTTGTAACAGCGCCTTGAGATATGCAGTGAATTTGTTAATAGATTACATTGTAAAATCAATACTAAATACATAATTTGTGACAATATAACAATAATTTAACACTGTGAAAAAGAAAATGACAAAAATAAATACAAAATATAACGAAATAAGTGCACCAACCGCCACCCACAATAGACAAAATCAAAATTAATGCCACTGACTATGCCTTCATGAATTATCCCAGCATCCATCCATCCCCTACTTATACATATTTTTAATACAAATAGCAATAATAGCTTTTTTACAGTACTAGTATAAGTATGTGTGCGGTTTGATACTATTTTTCCACTAAAGAAAATAGCTTGGCAGCTAAGAAAATGTTGTGAGAGAGCCACAAAGAGAGTGCGGAGAATTGAATTTTTTTGTTTTACGGTTGCCATTTTAGCGCTTAAGTTGCTAGATCTAGCACTTTTTTTTGGAAAAAGTATTACTTGAGCCAGCGTAAAAACTATTTTATATAAATAGAACATTTTTGGTCTTCAGAGTTTAGTAACGTCATGATGCTTGTTAGGCAAAGACCCTAGTCACGTGTTTGATTACTAAGAAGACAAGAAAGTAGCAAAATTGATGATTAATATGTTGCCATTTTAGCGCTTAAGTTGCTAGATCTAGCACTTTTTTTTGGAAAAAGTATTACTTGAGCCAGCGTAAAAACTAAAAGTTTTTTATATAAATAGAACATTTTTGGTCTTCAGAGTTTAGTAACGTCATGATGCTTGTTAGGCAAAGACCCTAGTCACGTGTTTGATTACTAAGAAGACAAGAAAGTAGCAAAATTGATGATTAATATGTTTTTTGTTAAAGCTCTGAATAGTCTGGAGGCTCTAGCTTTTCTTAAACTTCGGGTTCTGATGAGATCTTTAGCCAGATCGAAAAACAAGTATCAGCCTAGCTAATATGTTTGATTTGCTTTATGTTTGAAAATATACGGAGGTTGAAAGATCGTTATAAGATAGAAAAAAAAATAGCAAATTATTTTGAACAAATGTGCTAAATAAATATTTCTTTGAAAAGTAAATGTGTGCTCCCTTATTTTTAACTTAACTGTAAAGTTTTTTTATTTATTTATTTATTCTTATAGTAACTATATGTAGGTCATTCGGGTAGTAAACAGTAGTAGTCATTCGGGTAGTAAACAGTAGTAGTTGTTTTAACTGCAGTTGTAGTAATTTTTCTACGAGAAAATGAATAACAACTAATTGAGACAGCCATTTAAAGAAAAAAAAAAAACTAACCAAAAATACTGTACATCAGTAACAGTTGTTTTGAGTACATAGTTATTTTAGTATTTTAATGAACAACTACCAACATAGTTATTTTGCAGAAAACAGTTAATTTTTGTTAGTTATTTACAAATAGACGATTATGTCGAGTTTTCAAAAATGCTCGTTTAGTTTACATTTGTTATTATTGATATGTTCTTAGTTTCCAAATAATAATTAGAAAATGTTAAAACCGTCATAACTGCAATTTTGACTTTGCATTTTAAATAGAATCTTAGAAATACAATTTTTTATTGTACAGTAGTTTTGATTTAACTGCCTTTTACTTACGTGCACTTTTCTCATAACTGCACAAAATTTTGGTTTCGTTGTTATTTTACAAAATTACGTATGCAATTGCCTTCATTAAGTGCACTGTGTATACCTGCGCACTTAATGTACAACTGCCTCATGTTTTTGGCAGTTGTACATTATTTCATACAAAAGATCGCCGTTAGCTGCCTCTTATGTTTTGCTTACTTAGTTAGTAGGTTAGTTAACGCTTGTACCTACATAAATTTGTATGTAAAAACCTTATAAAATTTTTTATGAATGTTTTTTATTTTCGTTTTGTTGTTTTTTATATAAATTCTATTGTATGAAATAAACAATTAATAAAAATAAATTAAATCATATCTGGTCTTTGCAGTTTTCAACAATTTAGTTTACCTGCATTTTAAGGCAGGTAACCAATTTGAGTTAGCAACGCTTTTGGCTTACCTGCACAAAAATTCGTGCAGAAGTTGGTTGTGCAGCTAAGTCAAAACTACTGTAATTAAAAAGAAAATATTTTTGAAATACCGATGAAATATCTTTTAAAAACAGTAGTTTTTACAACTTATGTAGTAGTTTTTTGTTCATTGTTTTTATTGCTTTGTTGCTCGTTTTTATGGTTTATGCATTCATTTAAGATTAGGTGTTTTTTACCACTCCTATAGTCGTTTTTTCTACACTTACAATATTTTTTCCGTGAAGACTACTGAATATACACATTAAATTAACTGAGAATCAATTAAAAACAGGACAACTTACTTTTCGTTTAAATCAATTATATTTTTTAGTTTATTTTCAACTGTTGAAAAATTAATTGACAAAATCCATAAAAACAATAGATTGTTTCAATACTCAATATAATATAAAAACTTTTTGTTTTAAATAGAAAATTTTAACTAAATATTTTAACTATTACCGAAAGTCCGTTTTTTGTTTGTTTTGTTTATTGAATAATAGACAGAAAGTTAAAAGATGTATTTCTTTGGTAATTTAACACTATGTTCCATTGAAACAACTTTACCGATTTAATTTTAAAATAACTGTTGATTTTTTATGGAATAGTTCTTGTGAGTGTACCATTGTAGTTGTTTTATCAATAGTTAAAAATTACTACATTACGCCAAACAGTACAAACAGTAAACTACATAATTTTCTGAGTGTATATTTTACAATTTCTGAATGGAATAGTAACTTAAACTTCTTTCAAAACTAAATAATAGTTTAGTTGAATTAATTTTAAATAAAGTTAATTCTGTTGAAACTCTGTTTTCAATTCCCTGTATTAAAATTGGCAATCCTGTTAGGAAATGTCAGTATGACAAAGAGAGATAGAGAGAAATGAATATAAATGAGAGTCAAGCTTTTGAGTAAAACATATTACCCACATATTCATCCATCCACTCATCCACTTTTTCCCTTGGCTACACTTGAACATAAAAATGATAGATGGATAATTTATTTTATTTAATATGTTTATTTTTTTGTGTCATAATTACACCTGCACTTGTTGTTTTGTTTTTTTTATCTATAAATATACATAATGTGTGTGTGTGTGTGTGTGAAAGGTTTTTGTAATTGTGAATGAGAGTACCATTGAAGTTTATAATACACAAAATTGTCTTAAAATAACGGTATTATATTTAGAAAAACCATTAAACAATTTTAAAACTGATTTACAAAAAATTAAAAAAAAAGCTTCAAAATGGGACTACAGAAATATAATGCAAATTAAGTTTCAAATAAAAGTATTTACTAATAGCTGTATAATATGCTGTCTATAAAGATTCGCCTTTAAGGAGTGGCATATACAAATTAAGCCAACGACTGGTGGTTGTGTTGCAAATAGCTACAATTTATAAATTAAATCCAAAATATACCTACGAAACAAAATTAAAAACCATACAAATTATCATAATCATCATCGGTACTGGTATAACGTAAAAGTCATTGCATTATTTGCAGTAACACAAGACCTGTAGCTGGATTACATGGACGGGCATGTAGTAGTACACTGCGGTGCAAAACTATAATTACACATTAATTTCACTAAATTTCGTAAGTTAAAAAAAAGTAGAAGAGTTTAAAGGGCATAAATGTAAAACCAATGGAAAATTAATAATATTTAACAAAAATTCAATTCAATTATTTTTTTTTTTATTTAAAAAGGAATAACAAAATCTATTAGTGTTTCATAACTATAAATGCTCTTAACTTATTGTAATATAACAAAATTTAAGAACAATATTTTAAAGCAGCAGTTTTAATAATGCGTGATGCATCCTGTTTTTTGAATCAACGATCAGACATACTGTCTACCCGATTTATTTATTCGGGTTTTCTGCTTAAACTCGACGGGTTAATACTCCCAAAATATTCTTCATGAAGTTTTGATTTGGAGAACATGCTGGCCATTCCAATACTCTTATATATCTCGATGATAACCATTCTATCGTCTGACGAACTTACAAGTACTGAGGCATTGTCTTTTGGAAAATGAATTCTTCTTCGTTGATATTTCCAATAAATGGCTCCAATTTCTCTTCTAATACTGTAATGTAACTTACTTAGAGTTTTTAGAAGAATTAATTTTGGTGCTTGCAAATGCTAAATCAACCATACCGTCGAAACAAAAAGTACTCCAAAAGATTAAGGATCCTCCTCCGAAATTTCTTTTGAGGAATATCGTGGTTCCATTTCGTAGGTCTCTCCAATAGCTGTTATATCCATCTCGACCATCAATTTTGAAATTGTTTTCTTCAGAAAAATTGCCTTTAAGAGAAATTTGTGTTTAAACAGTCATACCAACAACAGCGATTATTGACTTGCCTTTCTCCAGCTGGTTTGTAAATTCCTTTTACCGAATTCAAGTCGAGCAGTTTTGTGGCAGGATAATAACCTTGACACAGACATCAGCTTTTGGCGATTAATTCTATGGGAATCCTTTAAAAGCCCGCTTATGGTTGATTTAGACACATTTAGCTCACATTAATCGATTATCTGATTGAGACTCTTCATTGAGTTGCTGTCACAGTTCATTGTTTTACACCGGTACCGATCAGAAAGCTTTTTTGCTGGCCGCCTGTTTAATTTTTATCATAACCACTCGGATTTTTCTAGGAATTTCCCGAAAACTTTAGCCACTTTTTAAATAAGCTGAAATTTTCCCTTTTTCAAAATCACGTAAATATAAACCATGCTGCGTTTTATTGCAAATTGATTAAAGATGCATAATAAACCAAAATAAATCTTTAGTTTTTCTGCATTTGTTATTCTTCTCTGTTTACTGTTATATGTAATTATATATATGAAACACTATCCAAATATTATTACACAACTTTTCTCTGAAATCAATTAAGTAATCTCTTGAATTTTACACAATAAGAAATCAGTTATAACAGTTGAAAGTTTTTGTAATATTAGAAAAACTAGCAAAAATCATTTGTAATTACAGTTATGCAACGCAGTGTATAAGATAAATATTTATTCTTATCAATCGTCGCGTTACTCTTAACTTAACAAATTTTTGTTGTTTCGTTGCAATTCTGCCAGTCAGTCAGTGTAAGTGCTCATTACATACATTTGCATAGCTTAAATAATTACCATGTTAAAGAAAAACATTGAATATAAATTGAAATAGCAAAATTCATCAATGAATACTGCTAATATTGGACATAACGTTTTTGGTGTTGCCAATTATAATGTTTTAGAAAGAGAAACGCAAATTGAGACTGTAATGCCACCTCCTTCTTACAGCTCCATTGATTTCTTACCACCATTGCCGCCATCGACGAGTACAACATCATTATCGCCCAATTGTCACAATAATTTGTACAATAGCATATTTCACAGTAACTCGAAATCTCCCAATCTACATAATTTTCTTTCGCCGCCCGTGGGAGGAGCCGCAGATTTTTCCGGCTACTTTCCTGGTCAGACATCCCCACCTACTTTCGTGTGTTCACCTACAGAATCGCCCTTACTATTAACCTCTTCGGTGTCATTGACATCAACGTGCTTGTCATCTGCGTCTTCATCATCGTCAACAAGTTTAAATAATCTAGCAGACCTTAAAGCCCTCTACACTTCGCCAATAGCACCACATACACATGCTGCATCACCGGGCCGTGTTGATAGTAATAATAAAATAACATCCAATCGCAGTTCACCTAATACTGCTAGTGATATAATCGACGTTGCTGTCGAAAAGGCCAAAAAACAAGAACCTGAACAGGAAAACAACGAAAAATTGTTCGGTCAGGATTTTATGCATGATGAAGCTGAAGTAGAGGATGACGACGACGATAATGATGGCATCGACGATACAATTAATGAAGAAAGCTATAATAAATTATCTAAAACAGATCATTCAAATTTTACATCAACTCAAATTGAACAACATTCGCTAACATCAAAAAATAGTAGCAACAAAAATTATGTTAACCGCTCGAAAGGTCGTAGTCTTTTACATCGTTTGGCATCATTTGCTGCAGCTGCCAGTAATAGCAACAATTTTACACCGTGTGCGTCTCCAAATCGTCAATTGGAAAAAATAGCTAGAAGAACATTTCGCCTTAGCTCCACGGAATTGAAACAGACATCGCTTTTAATGGAAATACTCAGACTCAATAGTATACCAGAAGAACACCAGCAGCTGCAACAAGTTCAGCAAACAGAATCTGAATCGCATATAACTCCCCCGCCTATGACAACTGCTTCTAATATGCTGGCTTCTCAGTTCTTATATTCACAATTAAAGCAGCAAACAGCGCCACTTCTTATACTAGATTATAGTTCCAAAAACAAAAACCACAACTCAAATGCTTCTAATTATGACAACAACAATAACACCAGCAATAGCAATAGAGAACATAACGATTATCAAGACGAACTTGCCACAAGTGTTGAAGCTGACTACCTTAAAGATATGCACGCAAAAATATCCAATCCAGTAAAAACTGAAGAAGTAACTAGTAAGGGAAAAGTGCCTCTGTCGGTGAGCTCTTCTGTATGCGATGAGGTTAACCCTGCTGCAACTAAAATTTTGGAATTATGGCAAGAACAATTAAAGGTTTTGACTCAAGCCCATATATGTTTGGAACAATTCATAGAAATTAATCATGAAATGCAACTTATATTAAATGAATCCACCGCACACCAGCCGAATTTCAATCAGGGGTTTAATAATTTAAGGGATCAGAAAAGTTTTATCGAAATCATAATGGGGAAACTGCAGTTCCTTTTTAGACGTTGCGAAGACGATTGTCAGTTTTTTTTCAGAGCGTCTGGCTCGCCAGCTAAAACTCTTAGATATTCGCCAGAAGACGCCGACTTGAAACTACTTAGTTTTACTGAAGATGAATGCAACAACGAACAAAACCTGGTGGCGATAAAACGAGAAACAATAGAAAACCCCGATGTTGATTTGGACTCGAAAGAAAAAATCAATATTGCTAAAAACATGCAGCTCTATGTGAATGATACTAGCAACAAGAGTGATGTAGGCAAACAAGAGGCCAAAAGAGAAAATCATTACAGATCTCAAATCAGATCTCCGGTGTGCTTTTGGCATTCAAAAAATCAGGGTTTAAATCTAAATGAAAAAGCCTTAACAGCTGCAGAAATTATACTGGAATGTGGCGCTCTAAATCATAAAGATCAAACGACACCAGGTGCAGGTGCTGTAAAGAAGGAGATAAACACAACTGATAATAATCATATAAGAACACTTGAGCTTTCTTCTCCAACTTCAACTCCATTACCAACAGCTACTACTCTTCCCCATACACACTCAAGTATTAACTCGCCCTCTTCTTATCAGCAAACATTGTCAACGTCGTCAACACCACCAGTGTCGGCAACTGCAATAAGCCATAGTCATAAAGATGATGCTCCCGCATTGAATATGCTAATGGCAGACTGTGGTACTTCATCGTTTCTAACAGCTCTTAGCAATAGGGCTCTAAGCAATCTAGCAACCAGTTCTGCAAATATAGCAACTAGTACTATATCACCAAATTCTACATCCAGCAACAGCAGCAGTAATAGACGTAAAACAAACAAAAACGACATAATTAACTCGCCCGCCAATAGCCCTCTAACAACATTAAACACAACGTCATCCTATGCATCCAGTCCGCCCATAATTAATTCACAAATTTATAGTGCTCATGCTTCTGCTGCAGCTGCTGTGGCAGCTTTGCAGGAAAAAGCTTTAAGTGATATGTTTAAAGCTAGATTTAATGCCTTAACTGCAGCAGCTGTAATAAATGCTGCAACTGCATCAGCAAATGCTGCCGCAGCAGTTAGTGCTGCTACAAATACAAACAATAGCAGTAATATAACCAGTACGGCGATCAATAGTGAAGGCCCATATGATCTCAGCATTGGTAGCAAATTTAAAAAGATGTAATTAAATTTTAGGCTAATCGAACTAGATAAAGAGATACACCTACAATTAGATATTCTGGTTCATATATTACATAGATCTTAAACTCTTCTTCATCTTTTAACAAAAAACATTTTTTCATATACATTCAAATATTTTTTGTATATGTATACGCCGTGTGGCGAACACATTCTCATGAGTTACGCGCACTGACAGCTAATGTCAAAGAGTTTAAGATCTATGTAATCTATGTTCTGGTCAATCTGCGTATATGTCTGTCAATAAAAGCGATAAACTCCAAATTTACTGATTTACAGTTTTATAAAATGTAAACATTAGACCGACTCATGAAAAACATTGATTTTGGGCCCCCTTAAGATTACGTTTCCACTGAATGTGTTTTGCACGTGTTTTGAAATAAAACATGTTTTCCAATACACCAAAACGGATGTTTTGCTCTAAACACGCAAGTGGAAACATAGTATTAAATAAACATTGGCTTGTCTTATAAAGACTACAAGTTTATTTCGGCTCAAACGATAATGGTTTGTGTGCTGAGCCTTTTGGGAAAACACTCCCTTTTATAATTTCTAGAAGGTTTTTTCATTTATTCAATAAAACTCTATACAAATTGAATATCATACGGATGCCATTTTGACCATGTCTAAGCATGACTAAATAAATTCATGAAGCTGGACGTCTGACAACCAAAGAGGCTAACAAAGAGTTTACAAAAACTCTAACAAGCGAGGTATCCCGACTCGAACTCGCAGATTTTAATGAACTTTGGATATGTTGTAAAGGAGCAAAATAAAGAAGACACGAATTTTGTTTTAGCTGCCAAGCTCACGTTTAAGGGTTGAAAAGTAGGGTTAAAAATTAATTTGTTTTTGTATGAAAACTTGTCGTTAATTTACGAAAACTACACTCAAAAAAATAAGTTAGTAGAAAAGTTAGTAAAACATCTTGTAAATCAGGTATACTATTTTTTAGCAAAATTTTTTGCTAAAATCGTGTTTTCAGCTAAAATTTTTGTTATACTTATTCAGCACTTAACTGTTTTATACTAATGCTTTACTAATATACTAATGTTTTACTTATTAATTTTGCTAAAAAAAAATTGTGCTGATAAGCACATTAATAGTGTGGACGACAACCAGATTGAAAGATATACGCAGAATGAAGTAGATGTTGCTGCATGTCAAGATGTAGTAGAGAAGAGGAAAACGATACTAAAAAGTACAACTCTAATAAGACTTATAAAAAAATCAACCATGGAAGTTTTTGTATCTGTTTTTCATACATAAAACAAAATTGAGGATTAAAACAACTTAAATTTTGCGTTGTGAAAATAATTGTCTTTTAATTAAATAAAAGACAAAATAAAATATTTAATATACATTTCTAAACTAAATGTTTATAGATTTATAATCCAGTGTGGTCAAATTGCAAACAAACAAACATATACAGACATGTAGACAGAGTAAAGCGAAAGACAAAGACACACATCTTAGGTAGATTTTATGGTTCCTTTTTCTTATTGCAAAAAAAGGGTTGTTTTTTCGTTTAGTTTCTATAATTATCTTCGGCAGTTGCGTCCTTTAAAAGAAAGCATCATTTAGACAACCATTCACGTAAGTAGTTGAAAGAAAATTTTTGTTATATTATATATATTTATTTCTATATATTTTCAGATATTAAATTAATTCATGTCGTCAATGTGGGAAAATGAAAATTTTTATATTTCGTAATTATTGTAAATTATTTTTAAAAGAATCACAAAAATATGTTTTATGATTTTCAGCAAATATATTAACTAAATTACAATTTTTTTTACAATTTTTTGCGTTTTTCAGTCTACTAAAATTCAGCAAAAAATTTATTAATTTTTAGCAAGGCTTTTTTATTTCTAATCTACTAAGTGTTAGCAAAACCTTTGCTGAATCTACTAATTTTGTTACTAAAAATCAGCTCGCTGATTTTCAGCAAAAGATTTTGCTGACATTAGCAATTTTTTTGCTAGCACCCTCCTGACTAAAATTTTGCTGACTCAGCAAAAATTTTTGCTGACTTTACAAACTTTTTTTTTTTGAGTGTAGATTTATTTGTAGGCACGGTTAAAGTACTCAAGAAAACTAAAATTTTAATACCAATATTGCCTATATAGTGGACACAGAGTTGCCACATTTTTTAATTATTTGAAATACAGGGAAAAAAGGCTCTTCGGGAAAAGTTGCATAAAAACCGAACGGTTTCGAATATCGGAAATAGCTCAGACACCCCTCGATTAAATTAAATAGCCTCTGCTATGCAATATTTTTAGCTTAATACAACTAAAATTTCTTTATAAAACGACAGATTTAATGTTACTCAAAATACAGTTTTTTGAATAACAAAAATAATTGAAAGTCTTTGGGCATAATTTATACAACAGGGAATGTGTCGTCAAAAAACTTTTCATTTGATACCAAATTTGTTTATAGTTACTTCTAATTGATCGAAATAAACCGGAAAAAAGTAAAATGAGGTAATTTTTGAACAGTCTTAGTAACTCCTAAACATGAGATTGGGCAGCTAAAAAAAACACGGGTTCTTAAATTTGTTATCTGCAACATATCCTAAGTTCATTAAGATCTGCAGGTCCAGGTCGGGATACATCCCTTGTAAGAGAAATCAATTTAGCTGTAAGGGGAAATGTGTTACTACTCGTTACTTTTTTCAATACAGTCTGTGTGTAAACTAACGAGTGCGATGCCACTTTTAGTTGGCAACACAACCCACTTTAGCGACTTTCGTTTTTCTTGACCTAAATGTCTTTGAAGGCTGAAGTGAGAGGTGTCAAAGAGGCAAGTGTCAAAGAGGCCTTTCACTCGTAAGTTTACATATAAAATGTATTGGAAACAAGTGACGAGTTGTAACATATTTTCTATTAAATCTAAACTGGTTTCTCTTATCGGTGTAATCTCTTTAGTTACAACATATAATTGAAAAAAGTTTTTTGTTTATTTGTTCGGAAAATCTGAAATTTAGATCACGCGATGTCGTCCTAATATGTATATTATGGTGTCCCGAATAGCAAATACATTTTAATTTAATAAAATATCCAACATAAAATTCAATTTATTTGTTTTTGAACATAGAAAATCAACGTCAACGGTTGTAATCAGTGCAAGCTTAAACGATGTTAATACTTTTGTTGTGTATTGATTTTCTGAGTTTATATCACAATGTTTTGAGGTAAACACCAAAAAAATTAAACTATAATTTTTTTACTAGCAGTATAGACTTTGTAACGAATTACTTGGCCAACTTCGCCTGTCAATACATTAGTTTTGTATAGCTTCGGCAACTAGATTTACTTGGCTTGAAAATGTACTTAATTCCTCTAGTTTAGCAATTTTATTACTAAAAAATGCATAATTTTAAAATATAAAAACCAAATAATTTTTATTGTGAAAGGCGCGGTAGAGAAGAATGAGTGTATTTTCTAAAAATCATAACTATATTGTAAATTTTCAATTTTTCTGAATCAGACTGCGCAGTTTCTGGTATTGAACCTTCGTCAGTGACCCTGTTTTTTTTAATAATGTAATATTTGTTATGTTTTTATTTGTTCGATTGCGTCTATATGAAATTTTCTGTGCAATCACTGACCGTGGTATAGATAAACTGATTTCTAATGCCACATGCACTCGCACTACATGTTAGACAGAGCGCTTTAGCGCACTGATCTATCGACAGGTCGAGTTTTGTTGTAACAGATCTATTTGATCAATGGTAATAATTATTTACTTCGAGCTCATATATATATATTAGTTCTCATGTAGTTACTAGTAGTTTATATGAATGTTTGATGTTTGGCATTGGCATTCCCGAAATAGATCTATCAACACATTCCTGAAAGGGTCAAAGAATAAATTTGAAAACAAAACAAAAACTCTATAGATTATTTGTTAGGACAATATCCTAATAAAGAAATTTAGAGTATGGCTTCGAACTTGAATAATTTTCATTTTCATTGCACAATTAAAGGTCGAAAAAAAATAATTTTTATTTGTAATAAAAATTATATCAAAATTGTTTTAAATTCTTATTTTGTGTTAATTTATTTAAAAATATGAAAATACGTCCCCTCCAATTACAACGCCATTTTAAAGTGATATGTCCCTTTCCTAAAAAAAAGTCCGATCCCGGACGTGTCACGGACCCCTTGGGACATATCCTGCCTGTTGTCCGGGACATGTTCCTTTGCTAATAATATATTTGTCAAACTAATCTAGAACAACTTTTTTCCCAAAATATCAGTAATTTATTTTCTTACCATTTGGATGTTTATTCCACTTTTGAGCACTTCAATAGAAATAGCTTAGCATTTCCATAGAAATAGATGTCTTCTAATTTAAAGTGTACTTTATCACTAACTGTTAACAATTTATTTGATTTCTAACATTGAAATTTACGTTTTTGGCCACTCACACAACACTGTGCCGCTTAAGCCTGACTTTTACAATCAAAGGTAACTAGTTCTGACGCCGAACTATAGGAAGAAAACTTTTGGAGTCATTATATAATCGCCTATTTCGTAGTAAAAGTTTTCGATGGGTATATTAGTACATTAAGGTGGGTCGTTTCAGAAAACGCATTTTAGTGGCACCGTGACAATAAACTAAGAATATACTCTAAATATTTCGTGTTTAGATATAACCGCTAGTGAGCTGAACCATTTTTAAAAAAGGTTTACTTTGTAGTTTTTTCAAGATATTTTTTTTTTTCGTTCCAAGAAACTATAGAAGCATCTACAAAATATATATATTAGGGCGGGTCGATTTATTTTTCGACAATTTCCCTATGATTTCCGTATTCTATGGGTTATTCCATGAAAATTTGCCAAAGGAACCATACCTCTATCGTTAAAATCGAGTCCCCTACTTTTTGTTGGTAGATTTTTTCCCAAATTGACGTTCGTATGAAATATTACCTACACGTTCACATCCATAACTCAAAAACTATCGATCAGGTTTAATCGCCAGTAGGCGCGTTGGAAAGGTGAGCTCATTTTGATCAATCTACAAAAAAAAAAATCTCCAACATTGGTCCAACGGTTCAAAAGTTACGGGCATTTTTGACCAAATTTTGGAGCATTTTTCCATTTTTTTCATGATTTTGTCCAAGAATATTACTTTCATGGCCATTTTTTTGGCTCAATCCATTATTTAATTCAATTTACAATTCAAAACGAAGAGTTTAAGCCCAAATTTATCGAATTCGGTTGATTAATTCATGCGATATTGCTAAAACAAAATAACACATAAAACCAACTTTTTGATTTTTTTTCCCTTTATTTTTTTTTTTCTACAAAAAATCAAATTAAGAGATAATAAAGTATCTATATCGCTTTGGAAAATATGCCTCCTGGTGACTTAAATCCAGAAGAATTATCTACTGATTCGAAGTACTTGATGTTAATGGCCAATGCAATGTGGTTCCTGCGGACTTGTCTCACATAAAACCAGGGCCGATTGCACATTCTCGTTGGCTGACCAAAGCCAATAGATTATTACGGTTTTATGTGACAACTAATAATCCAACTGAAAATTTAAAAATTCTGGCTAACTATATAATAAAAGTATACACGCCAATGTATTTCAATGTTAAGTATTATAGCTCTGCCGCATACGGTAGTACATTACTTTTTAAATTTATTACTTGGACACGATTTTTACCACCGAATTTACTTGGAGTTGTAAATACAGTAATTCAAGATAATCCATATTTTGCACACTCAGAAAATATCTTGCTATCTATGTTGTTTGATGATAGAATGGAAAAACGAAACATTGCTATAAAGAAGATTTTACATTACCGAAGAGATATTGTCGACCCAACGGAACTTAGAGTTTATAAAAAATCTCTTATAAACTTTAATTGTACGGAATATACAAATATGATTGATTTAAATGACGATACCATTTTATTCGAACCACCGTTTACGCAAAGTTATTCGTATGAACATTTGCAGGGATATTTAAATTACGAAGTGCCACCGTTCGATGATCCACAAATTCCTTTACACATTCAAGGAACGGAAAGACATGTCCAATTGCTGGCTGCCACTGCTAAACGAGTTGCAGGAAAGAATGTAGAAGGCGCTATGGCGACGACATTAGAAAGCCGTACGAAAACACCCAGACTTGAAAGCAAACAAGACTTTCAGAAAAAATAATGTTTTTTCACATTTTGTCTTTTACTACACTCAAATTGAATATTTTTTTTTGATAATAGGTTGATAGATACTTCATTATCTCTTAATTTGAATTTTTGTAGAAAAAAAAATAAAAAGGGAAAAAAAAATCAAAAAGTTGGTTTTATGTGTTATTTTGTTTTAGCAATATCGCATAAATTAATCAACCGAATTCGATAAATTTGGGCTTAAACTCTTCGTTTTGAATTGCAAATTGAATTAAATAATGGATTGAGCCAAAAAAATGGCCATAAAAGTAATATTCTTGGACAAAATCATGAAAAAAATGGAAAAATGGTCCAAAATTTGGACAAAAATGCCCGTAACTTTTGAACCGTTGGACTAATGTTGGAGATTGTAAATTGATCAAAATGAGCTCACCTTTCCAACGCGCCTACTTGGCGATTAAACCCGATCGATCGTTTTTGAGTTATGGATGTGAACGTGTAGGTAATATTTCATACGAACGTCAATTTGGGAAAAAATCTACCAACAAAAAGTAGGGGACTCGATTTTAACGATAGAGGTATGGTTCCTTCGGCAAATTTTCATGGAATATCCCATAGAATACGGAAATCATAGGGAAATTGGTGAATTTTTTCACTCCCTTCAAATCGACCCGCCCTAATATATATATATCTTATTTAAAATGGTTTAATATTTTGGGAACCCGGTTAGATTAGATTAGATTATATGGCACTATGCACCGCGACCAAGCTTAGGTCTTTTGTGCTGCCTAAAGTTACCCTAAAGATTCAAGCTACCTATAAAGCCAATAATCCTATTAGGCAAAATCTTCATAATGTCCGAAGGGGAGACAAAGCGATCGCCAAGAAACTTGGCACGCCTTTCACAAAGCCTCGGACATTCGCAAAGAACATGCTCCGATGTCTCAGCTACCAGTTCGCAAAACCTACACTCATCCGTGTCCGAAATACCCCTTTTGCGCAGGTGGTATCTGAGATTGCAGTGTCCAGTCAGGTAAGACACCAGGGTTCTCAAGTCACCCCTCCCGAGGGACAAGAGTCTCCTCGATCCTGCACTGGAAAAAGAAATTAATCTCTTAGCCTGTCGTTGGCCAATAGAGAGAGAATTCTGATTCCCTCCACGACCCGAGCTTCTCCCTAACATACCCCAAAGGTATACCACAGACTGGTATGGTATGGGAACCCGGTTAAAAATCAACATATATGCATCCATTTATGAACATGTATTAACTCATTCATGCTCATTTATAAAGTGATTCGAAGTCATACATGAATATACCTCCAAATATGATTCATATATGTTCATGGGAGTTCATATGTGACAATATATATAAATATTAGCTGAATTTTTGTTAATATACACATATGACCATGTATGGAAATGGATAGAAATATATCTTCTATATATATAAAACTCATTTTCTCTTTGTTTGTTCTCTATACAAATTTGCAATTCTCAACGGCTTTTTCCTCAAATTTGGCATGAATACTCCTCGGACCTCAGCTTAGATCGTAGTATAGTTTTCATTGATCACGCCCACTTCTACGCCTACTTTTGACAAAAAATTAAAAATTAAAATTTTTTTCACCTTTTTCAACTTTTTTCGAATACAAACTTCTAAGAAAGTTTTAACGGATTTCTTTGAAATTACTCACATATATTCTACGTTTCCCGAGGAAGGCCTCAGTAAAAGTTTCATTAAAATAGCCCACTTCAATACCGACTTTTGATCAAAAACGTCAACATTAAAAAATTCCACTATATATTTTATATATATCGCACACCTAGTTTAAAAGTGACTCAACTCAAAATTTTTAATTTTTCTGAAATCGAAACAAAATATTTGCAACTTTAACTAATTGAAACATAAAGAAAGACATTACCGTTTTTTAGCAACAGTTAACAACAACAAAATACACTGATATTTTTGTTTTATAGATAAACAATTGTATTGTGCATAGTTTAAGCATATAAACCCGAAAAATTAAAATTTTGAGTTGAGCCACTTTTGAACTGTTTGTTTGCTTGTTCCCTATATAAATTTGCAATTCTCAACGGATTTTCCTCAAATTTGGCATGCATAATCCTCGGACCTCGGACTTAGATCGTAGTATAGTTTTCATCGACCACGCCCACTTCTACGCCTACTTTTGACAAAAAATGTAAAATTAACATTTTTTCACCTTTTTCAACTTTTTTCGTTTTTTTCGAATACAAACTTCTAAGAAAGTTTAAACGGATTTCTTTGAAATTACTCACGTTTCCCGAGAAAGACTTCAGTAAAAGCTTCATTACCATAGCCCACTTCAATACCGGCTTTTGATCAAAAACGTCAAAATCAAAAAATTCCACTATTTTTAATAAAGCTTATTTTTTAATTTGAAAGCATTAAATATAATCAAAACATTTTAGGAAAAACCATTTCGTTTGTAAATTTTTTTTTTCCCCCAGTATAATATTCCTACTGATTTTTCGAAATGTCTTTATGATTTCATTTTTTAAAATTTTGTTTGTCCTTACCGTTTTTGGCAATAACAAGTCCATTAAAAAAAAAACAAAACAAAAAATTGAGAGATCTTAATTGATAAAGCACATTGATTTATAGTCGTGAATTGCTACTAAAAGCATCATTTTGTATTCAACTTCTTTAAAGATAAAATAATTTTTAATTTTGTAACCTTATTTCATAAATTTCAAATGGAATCTTTAATTTCAAGTTTAACGTTAAAATACTAACTGATTCTGCAAAACACAACAGAATGAAGTCGTCTAATTCCTAGCTTAACATTTTTTTTATTCAAACTTCGACCCACTTTAAAGTACATACGTCCCCAATACCATTGCTTCTAAAGGGTGTTTTTTATACAGGCATAGAACTTTAAGTTGGGAACAATTTTTTAATTGGCGGCCATTTTGTTAGCTCTCAAGTGATTTATGTTTAGTTTGCTTTTGCATTTAAACATGAATAGACTGACGCCTGAAAAACGTTTCCAAATTGTGCAAATTTATTTAGAAAATCATGGTTCTGTTCATTTTACGGTCAACATAATCGTCCAACAGAGCAATTAATTCGATTAACTATGGAACGTTTTCGCACCACGTTTACTCTAAATGATAATATGCATCCACAGAGGCGTCGTACAGTGCGTACAGAAGAAGTCATTGCTGCTGCAGAGAGTAGCGTAGAGGAAGGCCCCAATCATTCTATCCGTCAATGGTGACCGCTATAGAGCCATGATTACTGACTTTTTCGTTCATCAATTAAGCAACCATGATGTGAAAGAGCTGTGGTTTCAACAAGACGGCGTCACATGTTACACTGCTCGTGCCACAATTGATTTATTGAAGGAAACGTTTGGTAACCGCATAGTTTCACGTTTCGGACCCGTCAATTGGCCTCCAGGATCGTGCGATTCAATGCCGCTGGACTATTTTCTGTGGGGATATGTGAAGTCGCTAGTCTACGTCGATAAGCCCGAAACGATTGGACACTTGGAGGACAACATCCGCCGCGTTATTGCCAATATACGGCCACAAAGGTTGGAAAAATTCATCGAAAATTGGACCACCAGATTAGACTACGTCCGAGCCAGCCGTGGCGGTCATATTATAATGCCAGAAGATAATCTTTCGAATAAAGTAAATTTCATGTCAATTTAAAAAATTCATCTTTGTTTTATTCCATTTCAAAGTTCTATACCGCAATAAAAACATCCTTTATTTATTTAGAAAATTTATTTGTATGTTAATAGACGGGCAATAATAGTTTTTGCTATTTCACATAGTATGAAAAGCTTCAAAATGTATCTCTAATTTCTGTAATTTATAAAAACAAAATGTCTATTTATTTTACAAATTGATTTTTTTTTTTTTAGGAATCTGGATAATAAAAATTCAACGAATCTACAGGGAAGTGATAACTGCAAGGATAATTCATCCGAGAAAAAGAAACCACATATCAAAAAGCCTTTGAATGCCTTTATGTTATACATGAAAGAAATGCGCGCCAAAGTGGTGGCAGAGTGCACACTTAAGGAATCGGCTGCTATCAATCAAATATTGGGTAGACGAGTAAGTTATAAATGTCTTATTCAAAAAATTTATAAACAACAAAAGTGTTGCTTCCGTTTCCACTGAACGTGTTTCCACTGAACGTAATTTGAACGTGTTTTGAAACAAAACATGTTTTGTACATATTTTTACATACATACTTTTTTCACCAAAACACATGTTTTGCTCAAAACACTTAAGTGGAAACACAGTATAACTCTAACAAGTGGTTTAAACAAATATTTTAGTGGCAATTAAATGATAAAACTGTAGCACCACTTTCTGATTGTTTAAACAAAATTGTTTTAAATCAAACATTTTTTGTGTTTGTGTAATTTTTTTGTTTTTTATATTAAAATATACACTAAAAAAAGTCAGTAAAGTCAGCAACAACAAAATGTTGCTGACTTTACAGACTTTTTTTTGAGTGTAATGTTAACACTGATCTTATACTCAAGCAACTGACGTGATTTGTAAAAAAAATAATCAAAAGGAAAATGGGGAAGAATCATAATATGAAAGTCTACACAGAAAAAATTATTTCCTGAAAATTGATTAAAAATTAAATGTATATACTAATAGAAATAAACCTACACTCAAAAAAAGTCTGTTAAGTCAGCAACATTTTTTCTGGAATATATATCTTTGATATTATCAATTTTTCTGCAAGGATCCTCAAAGCAAAAATTTTGCTGACTTTTCTTTCAAGTGTTCTAAAAATTAGTTAAAAATGACGTTGCAAAAAAAAAACTGCAAAAGTTAGCAGATTTTTTTGCTAAATATTATAAAACAGCAAAAATAAATCTGTTAACTTTACAAAATTTTAGTTATATTCAAGTTGAATTTTAGTTAATTGAAAATAGCAAATTACAAAAATTAAAATTAGCAAAAACTTTTACTAAATATTTGTAGACTAAAAACAGCAACACACTTCGCCTAGCTACGGATAAAGCAAGACGTGTTTACAATGTCGTCTCTTAAGAAGATTTTTTGCTCTAAATGCCTTAATATTATTCAAAATAGCAATCTAATAATGTGCAACATTTGCCGTTTAACTTATCATAAAGTTTGTGCTAATATAAAATCTGCAAATGATTATAATGCTATAAAAAACAATGAAAACATTTTGTATAATTGTGACAATTGTATCTGTTCATCAAGTGATTTAATACGTACAATAAGTACTTTAACACACGAAGTTAATAATATAAAGTTAATGGTCATTAACCATGCAAAAAAACTAAATCATAATGAAGATATAAACTCTCAAAGTTCGAATATTGGTGTTAATACACAGAATTCAAGTCAAAATATATACAATCAACAATCTCTACAAAACTCTATTTTGTCATCTGATTTTTCCGATGCTCTTCAAGATAATGATGCCAATGTAATTACTATTGCTGAAATTCAACCTATCTCAAATCGCTCTGAGAGTGTTATTTCTTATAAGAACGATGCTGAAGGAGGCTCTCAACGCAGTTTAAAGCCTAGTTCAGAAATGGAAAAAAATACACATCCAGCAAAGCTTACATACTAACACTATCTCTAATAATTCTGCCTCTCAATTAACGAGGTGTAATGCGGGAGATGTAAATGCTGCTGATTTAAATTTGATACCAACAACATCGAGTGATTTAGCTTATGAATATTCTGTAAACTCATTCGAATGGATTAATGGTACAAAAAAGAAGAATAGAAATAATAAGAGGAATATTGTTGTTGGTCAGAATAACAATGACGAATTAGATGTCATAATAAGAAAAAAGTTTGTTCATCTGTCCTCTTTTAAACCTTGTGTTACAGATGAGAAAATAATGTCATATGCTGAAAAACATTAAGGTGTTAGTAAGGAACGGCTTTTAACTAATAAAGAAAGATTGCTACTTTAAAGAAAATTAACTTTAAATTAGGAATATCTGCTGATTTTTATAGTAAACTTTTTACACCTTCTTTATGGCCTTCCAATGTTACGGTAAGATCATTCAGAAATTTTCAAAAAACCGAACAATTCCGGTGTTAAACTAATGAAAATCCTAAAAATTCTAATTTACTTCGTATTTTTTATCAAAATGCTTTGGGTATCAGAACTAAATTATAACAAGTGCGTTCTCTTAATGTTTATGTAATTGTTGAAATTTGGTTATATAAAGACTTTAGTGATGGTGAAATTGTTGATTTAAATCGATATCAAATTTTTAGACAATATGGGGATCCTATATCAAAACAGGCTAATTGCCATAAAACGCTCTTTAAATTCTCAGATCCATAATCTTTGAAATCGGGATACCATTATTGATCAATTATGTGTATCTATCGCATGACCTCAGGATGTTTTGTATATATGCAGTTCTTATGTGCCGCCTGAAAGTTCAGAAAAGCTTTATAAAATGCATGTTGATAATGTGTTGGATTTAAATAAAACTTCTAGTGATACTTCTGCTATTTTTGTTGTTGGTGATTTTAATCTGCCAAAATTAGCATGGTCCTATATTACAGGGGTTGATTCTAAGTTGATTCCTGCACTAAGGATATTATGTAGGTAAAGACGACAGCAAATTTAGTCAAAAACAAATGAAATTTCACTTGAAGAAAGGACGACTAACATTTCTTTAAATTCAACTAACATTTGTCATTTGTTTTTACTGTTCAAAAAATTACCAACAATTGTAGTAAAAATTAACCACATATGCAGTAAAAAATAAACAAACATTTATTTTTTTTATTTTTTTAAATAACAAAAAATTATTGTAAAAAATGAATGTAAAATCATAAAACAGTCATTTGATGTGGTTTGTTTTTTAAATGAGCTACAAGGCTAGTAAAAAATTAAATTTGTTCTACAAATGACTGACATTTACATTAAACATAAAGGTATTACAACCCAAAACGACTACAAATTTTTAAAGCTGAAGTTCCCTTATGAAATTAATTTAGTTGATATTTTTTATGGCCTAAACTTGTATCAAATTAACAATTTCTATAATCAGCTTGGTAGGATATTGGATCTTATATTTATTTCAGATGATTTAATGTATTCAATTGAAAAATGTTTTTTTTCGATGTGATATTCTGACATGCATCATGTTCCCATTGTTATTGAACTAGAGTTTTATTTGTTTGATAAGATGAATATTAATACAACTTCATCCTTTAACTATAAGTTAGGTAATTTTGATGCCATTAATGATGTTATTAAATCTATTAATTAGAATGATCTCTTTAGTAATTTTGATAACTTATCGGATTCTTATGATGCTTTTCTGCGTAAGATTAATGATATTTGTGAAATTTATGTTCCTAAATTTAATCCTAGGATTCATAAATTGCCTTGGTATATCAAGGGTTTGAAAAAATTTAAAAATTTGGGTAATAAACATTACAACTAATTCAAGTCAAGTAATAATATTGATAGTGAAATAGTGAAAGATTATATAAGCAATATATGAGGGAATTTAATGTTCTCGATAAATTTCTCTATAAACAGTATATTATAAATATTGAACAGTCTTTTAGATTAGATCCTAAATCATTTTGGAATTTCGTGAAAAGTAGAAAGGGGAAATCTACTGTACCACTCTCTGTGTTTTATGGCGATAGTTCATGTGATAATCTGAGGGACAGTGCTGAGATTTTTTTCAGTTCTAACTATGAGGCATGCAACTGGGAATTTGATGGGTATGACTTATCTAATATATTAATTCGTTTGGCGAATTTGGTACTTTAGTATTGTCTGAGGATGACATCATTAATGGTATTTTAGATTTGAAATGTAAGATGTGTATTGATGATGATGAGTTTTCGTAATTTTTTATATAAATATGCATCACATCTATCAGTGTACCACTTTTAAATCTCTTTAATAGTTCATTGAGATCTGGTGATTTTATTGATAAATGGAAACGTACCTCCATTGCCAGATTTTAAAAGCGGGAATAAATGCGATGTTGGTAATTATAGACCAATAAGAAAAATTTGTACTATCTCGAAAATTCTTGAGCATATTGTTTGTACAAACTGAATTTTTTTGTGGACCCATAATTAGTCAAAACCAACATGGTTTTGTTTGTGTCGTTCAACAATGAACGAATTTAACGATTTTCACACATTATTATATTGATGCTTTTGAGAAAAGAAAGCAGATTGATTCAATAAACACGGATTTTTGCAAGGCAGTTGATAGAATTTCTCATGCCTCTTGCCAAACTGGAAAAATTGGATTTCATTCTATTTTTCTTAAGTGGATACGCACTGACTTACACTCAAATAAACAAGTTAGTAAAGTCAGCAAAAAATGTTGCTGAGTCAGCAAAATTTTAGTCAGGAGTTGCTAACGTCAGCAAAATCTGCAAATTAGTAGATTCATCAAAAGTTTCGCTAACACTTAGTGGCTTAGAAATTAAAAAACCCTTGCTAAAAATTAATAAAATTTTTGCTGAATATTAGCAGACTGAAAAAAACTCAAAAAATTTGTAAAAAAATTATACTTGAGTTAATTTATTTGCTGAAAATCATAAAACATAAAATATAAAAATGTTCATACTCCCAAATTGACGACATGAATTAATATAATATCGAAAAACAATAGAAATAATTATATGTACCATAAACAAAATTATCTTTCAACTACTTACATCAATGGTTGTCTAAATGATGCTTTCTTTTAAAGGAACGCAACTGCCTCAAAGAATTATAGAAACGAAAAAATAACAAAATATAACATAAACAACCAACATAAAAATCTACCTAAGATGTATGTCTTTGTCTTTCGCTTTAGTCTGTCTACCTACTGTATATTTGTTTGCAATTTGACCACACTATTATTATCTAAGCACATTTAGTTTACATTTAATCTTTATTAAATTAAATATTATATTTTGTCTTTTATTTAATTAATAGACAATTACTTTCACAAGCCGGTGACGACGCAAAATTTAAGTGTTTAATCCACAATTTTGTTTTATGTATGAAAAACAGATACAAAAATCTTCCATGGTTGATTTTTTTTATGTGTCTTGCTAGAGTTGTACTTTTTGGTATAATTTCCTCGTCACTACTACATCGTGACATGCCGCGACATCTAATTCATTCTGCGCATATCTTTCAACCTGGTTGTCGTTTACACTATTGATGTGCTAATCAGCACAATTTCTTTTAGCAAAATATGTTAGTAAAACATTAGTAAAATATTAGTCAAACATTAGTTCAAAACAGCATAAGTATAACTAAAATTTTAGTTTAAAACATAATTTTAGCAAAAAATTTCCTGAAAAATAGTATACCTGATTTACAAGATGTTTTACTAACTTTTCTACTAACTTATTTTTTCGAGTGTACTCAATAGACTATGTTCTGTTAGGTTAGATGTTGTTAATTCTGCACCCTTTGTGGCAACTTCTACAGTGCCACAGGGGAATTATAATGATAAAGCTTACTCTTTAATGTCTTTTGTTCGTAGGAATTGTAATGAATTCCAAGATCCTTGAACAAGTAAAATTTTATACACAAGTGTTGTCCGTTCAACACTAGACTATGCCTCGTTTATTTGGAACCTATATTGTGCTACTCATGTCAACCGAGTTGAAAGAATGTTAAGAATTTGTGTTATAAACAGGGTAACCAGAAATCTGTTTCAAAAAAACCGATTTTATGCGCATAAAAAATGACCTAAAAACGGAAACTATGCTCTGAAAACTTAAAAAATATGCTCTTTAAAACACATTTCTCTGTAAAAATCCATATTTTAAAACTTATTTTTACAGTTGGACAAACTTTTGTAAAATTTATTTCAATTGCTAACAAAAAAGGAGATAAAAAATTAATTATACAAAAAGATTAGTCTGAAAACTAGAAATTCAAATTTGCCTTAATAATTTGAATTTCTAAAATCAGAAAATTAAAAAAAAATTTGAAAGTTTTTTTATTGAAAAATATATTTTCTCAATATCGAAAAATTAAAAAAAATAACGAAAAATATGCTCTAAAAATAGTTTCTTGTTCTAAGAGTACAAAAGTTTAATTTTTTATCAAAAATATGCTCTCATGATCAAAATATGCAAAAAATATGCAATTAAGAGCAAAATATGCAGAAATATGCTGTAACAAATCGATGCCAGAATTCGTCAAATGCTCTGAAACGCATAAATATTTCATCCATTTTTAATACGAAGCGCAGGAAAAAACACGATACAGCATATTTCTGGTTGCCCTGGTAATAAACTTGTTGGTGAAATTGAAGTATCAACTAGCTTGCCTTTAGCTTTAACTTTACCTAAGGAAATTTTTGAAAATATCGTAAAAATTATGTCAATATGAAATATGAAATGTGAAAACAGCTATAAAAGCAACTTTTTAAGCGCTTAAAAAAGATTGAAAGACAGTAAAATAAGCCGTTAAATTTATAAAACAAACCGTTAATTTTAATAACTTTTTATTTAAATTGTTACTGCAAATAAAATTTGTGATAATTTGTTGCTTAAAACTTCTCAATCAAACAAAGGTACAATAGAGAAACTGTTTTTCCTAAGCTTCAAAGTTAAAATTGGTTATCAAAATACTTTTTGATAAACCAACAACATGTAACATTAAATTTCATTAAAATAATACATTAAAATACCAATTGCAAAAAATCTCAAAAAATAAGCTAACAAAACTTTAACAAATATAGCTTAAAATTTTCAGATTTTAATGATCAGAACTTGTAAAGGGTCCGCCATCTAACGTTTTTTTCTCCGATGCCGATTTTGCCAAAAAAATCATCTTTTCAGATGAAGCTCATACTGCATGGCCAGCGGAGGCAGCCATTTGAATGAAATTATTTTCCATTATTAACTGGAAGGATTGTTCCTTTAAATAAAAAAAGAAATTTGAGAAAATATTCAGTAGTTTTTTTATAGCATTTTCAAAAAAAAAAAGTTATTTGGCGGACCCTATATTTAATCTAAATAAAGGGCGTTTTTTATAGAGGTATAGAACTTTGAAATGGAATAAAACAAAGATGAATTTTTTAAATTGACATGAAATTTACTTTATTCGAAAGATAATCTTGTGGCATATGACTGCCACGGCTGGCTCGGACGTAGTCTAATCTGGAGGACTTTTTCCAACATTTGTTTCCGTATATTGGCAATATCGCGGAGAAAGTTGTCCTTCAAGTGGTCAATCGTTTCGGGATTATCGGCGTAGATTAGCGACTTCACATATCCCCACAGAAAATAATCCAGCGGTGTTAAATCGCACGATCTTGGAGGTCAATTCACGGGTCCGAAACGTGAAACTATGCGATTACCAAACGTTTCCTTCAATAAATCAATTGTGGCACGAGCTGTGTGACATGTTGCGCCGTCTTGTTGAAACCACAGCTCCTGCACATCATGGTTGTTCAATTGATGAACGAAAAAGTCAGTAATCATTGCTATATAGCGGTCACCATTGACTGTAACGTTCTGACCAGCATCGTTTTTAAAGAAGTACGGACCAATGATTCCACCAGCCCAAAAAGCATACCAAGCAGTCAGTTTTTCTGGATGTAACGGTGTCTTAACATACACTTGAGGATTATCATCACTCCAAATGCGGCAGTTTTGTTTATTGACGTATCCATTCAACCAAAAGTGAGCTTCATCGCTAAACAAAATTCGCAAAATTCGCGTATTTCGAACAGAACCACGATTTTCAAAATAAATTTACACAATTTGGAAGCGTTGTTCAGGCGTCAGTCTATTCATGTTGAAATGCCAAACCAAACTAAACATAAATCACTTGACAGCTGACAAAATGGCCGCCAGTTAAAAAGGTGCTGCCAACTTAAAGTTCAATACCTGTATAAAAAACAACCTCTATTTCTATTCTTTCAAATAAAAAACAATTTCTTGCTTATTTTTGGTTGCCTTACTCATCACATTAAAAAGCAACCAGTAGCAAAAGTGAGAGCATTCAATTATAATAAAAATGCAATAGGCATAATTTTTCTGCGTCTAATGCAAAAATACTTGTTCTCATCATTGCAGTAATACAGCACCTCGTTTCTGTTTCTAATGCGAGACATTTTCGCATCGAGAGAAACATGGTCACCCTGCTTTATACAGGGTGAGTGAAGAGATAATAAAGTTGACCACATTTTTAGTGCTAAATCTTTCAGATTTTTCAACTTTTAAAAATGTGGACAAATGTATTTTAGTGAAATACGAAATTACAAAGAGGTGTAACGTGATTGTAGCGTATGATTAGCTTCTTTGGTGGACTTTATGTTTTATTGAATGTGACTCACCCTATGCAAAGCAAATTAAGGTGGCTGAGCTCTTGTATTTTTGTAGATAGCTCCTATAGAATATAAGACAACGATATATAATTCTCCGATAAACATTTTAAGGCTTCCGACTCTGTACTTTATTTAACTTTTAGAGAGATGCTTTACGAGACACAGCGAAATTTATATTTTTTTTCAAAACCCATTTTCATTAAATGTCTCTTGTGCTAGCCCAATTATTTTCTTATTGTGAATGAACATAATAAGTACTTTGTTGAAAAACTAAATTTTTCTTTAGCAGGATATTCTCCTACCAAATACTTGATAAGTTTTTTTTGCTTTCAAAATTAAAATCTAAATAAACATACCTTAATTAACAAATTTTATTTTGTATAAAAATCGATTTTTTTTGTTTGTACTAACTTAGAAATAATTTGCAAATAGACACTCAAAAAAAAAATCAGTAAAGTCAGCAACATTTTTGCTATTAGAATCCTTGCAGAAAAATGGCTGATGTCAGCAAAAAAAATTAAAGAACATTTTTTGCTGTTATTAGCAATTTTTCTGCAAGAATCCTCCCAGCAAAAATGTTGCTGAGTTTATTGACTTTTTTATTTTAATTTATTAATTATTTAATTAACTCATCTAAAAATTATTCAAAATCAATAATTCTTACACTCATGTATCCTGCTAGCAAAAATTTTGCTGACTTTACTGATTTTTTTAGTGAACTGCTCATTTTTTTACCGGCTGAATTTACAAATTTTTTGCTGATATTCGCAATTTTTCTGGAAGAATCCTCCCAGCAAAAATGTTGCTGACTTTACAGACTTTTTTGAGTGTACGAATTATTGATTTTTAATAATTTTTTAGATGCGGTAACTAAACACACTAAAATAAAAAAGTCAGTAAGGTCAGTAAGTCAGTAAAAATTGTTAATATCAGCAAAAAATGTGCTTTAATTTTATTAATTTTTTTTGCTGATATTAGCAATTTTTTGCAAGGATTCTTCCAGCAAAAATGTTGCTGACTTTACTGAATTTTTTAGTTTGAGTGTAGGTAGACAAGTTCTTTAATTAAATTATTATTTGAAGTCAATAAATAATGTTATAATAATAATTATATAATTTAATACATTTTGAAATGATTCGTTATAAAAATTAGTTCATTTTACACATTCATACTAAATATTTATATGTCTACTAACATTGGTTAACTTATATTCACACTCAAAAAAAAACCTGTAAAGTCAGCAATATTTTTGATGGTAAAATTTGCTAAATTCAGCAAAATTTTTGGTGAATCGAATAATTTTTTGTTGATATTAGTAATTTTTCTGCACGGATCCTCCCAGCAAAAATGTTGCTAACTTTTCAGACTTTTCTTAAGTGCAATAGAATATTTTCTTTCAATAATTTTTCTGTGTGGTACGTTTTTGTGTGGGATATATGGTTTTTGATAGTAGTCTAAATAACTTCCAGACCCAAACTAAACTAAAATCATTTCTAAACTGGAGTAATACTACAGTCCATAGATAACACACCTCAATAAGCCTTTTGATATATGATTTGAATAACATTTGGTGTACTGGTTCCAAATCCGTCATCCAACAGTTCCATCACAATTTTGAGAAAACTGCGGTCTAATGATCTCAAGTAAAGATAAGTATTAAAAATATACTTTACACTCAAAAAAAGTCAGTACAGTCAGCTATAATTTTGTTGTAGCAAATTGCTAATATCAGCAAAAAAAAAAAAAATTGTAAATTTAGCTAAAATTTTGTAAATTCAGCAAAATATTAGCAATTTAGTAAATACTGCAAACATTTAGCTAAACATTTAGCGTTTTGCTGATATTAGCAATTTTTCTGCAAGGATCCTCCGAGCAAAAATGTTGCTGACTTTACAGACTTTTTTTTAGTGTACTTTGGAGTCTAATTGGCTAGTACCTAATTGATCTAGTGGGTCATTCTTTGAAACTTGAGGTTGAAACTACGTTTGATTATGGTTGTGTGAAGTTTCATGGGATCCGATCACCCAGTAATAAATGGCTGCGTTATTTCCAAAATATTTGTTGAACACCCCACTGTAAAGAACATGTTGTCTCATTTCAGAGATTATAGTTCAATTTATCTACCATCCTTATAAAAAATCTTAAGCTGTCCACATGACTCTAATGTGTACACGACCTCAAAAGTTGGAAGGTGATGGAAAAACTTGCAAAACATATTTAGAGTCACCATAAAATCTATTAAAAATTTATATTTAGGTTCAAACTTCAGCGACTTTTTTCATTTTGTAGATGTGTCTAATTCAACTACACTAAAATAAAGTCAGTAAATTCAGCAAAAAAAAAAAAATAGTAAATGCAGCCAAATTTTTGCTGAATTTCGAAAATTTTGTGCTTTTATTAGCAATTTTTCTGCAAAAATATTGCTGATTTTTTTTGACTTTTTTTGAGTGGAGGTTCAAACTTCAACGACTTTTTCATTTTGTAGTAATTCAACTATGTATATCTAATTGAAATCAATATAAATACATCTAACTGGAAATTGTCGAAGTATCTACAATTATGATGTTTATATTATTAATGGGAATAAAGTTCGGAAGCTTGTCAGAAAATCAGTTAAACTAAAAAACCTTTAATTCCTGTAAATATTGAAAAAGATCAGTGTTGGCACATGTTTAATCTTTATTTGCTTCAAATAATGTTTGATACCACATAAATATTCTAAAATAATATGTTTTTGTTTTACACCATTTAAAAAGAAAAAGTACTTTAACAAAATTAAGCGTTGGAATTTTCAAGAAGCTGTATTTTAATTGTTTTTTTTTTTAATAGTTTAATACATGATAGCCCTCTTGAAAAGGGTCTCAATAATTAAACTAGTAGTAGTTTTTTCACTTATACATATGAACTATTTATGTATATAAGTTCATTGAAACGTATGCATTTTAAAAACAACTCCCCCCTCCCCAAACTATTTTGTAGTGGCATGAACTGTCCCGCGAAGAACAAAGTAAATATTATGAAAAAGCTCGTCAAGAACGTCAGTTACACATGGAATTGTATCCGGGGTGGAGTGCACGGGACAACTATGGTTATGTTTCAAAAAAGAAAAAGCGTAAAAAAGACAGATCACCCGCGGATTCGGGAGGTATTGCACTAAATTTTATTATTTTACTAATTTATTTTTTTTACTGTAACTTTTAGTACACTAAAACATTAACCATCATTTAACATTATTAACAACTACAATTTGTATTTTATTTTATTTTTTGTTTGTTTTTTAATTTATTACACACATAATAGCAGTATAAAACATGTAAAATTCGGTATTACCGAATTTTTTTTATATACCCTCCACCCTCATATGTTACAAATGAAACAAAACAAAAAAACATTCAGGAAAAAATCATAATGGAGGTGAAAAAGAATTCTGTGGTGAAAAACTTTTTTGGATGTATAAAAGAAAATGGTGTGGTGTCAAAAGCAATTTAAAGTTGAAAAATTATATTTATGGTGAAAAAAAATGTTGAGGTAAAATCTAAATTTGAGGTGAATTCAAAATTCCTCTAAGCGTTTGATAAAAAAATATGACATACTCTTTTATACACCCGACGCTACTATGATATTGTACTAAGAAGGAAACTACACAGTGGTGAATTCTCAGATTTCAACAAAACTAGGGTATGTTGTAAAGACAAAACATATTAGACACGTATTTTTTTTAGGTGCGCAATCTCATGTTTTAGGGTTAAAAAGTGGGGTCAAAAATTACCCAATTTGACTTTTTTTTTAACATATTTCTTATATAATTTATTAAACTATAGTCAAATTGGGTATAAAATGGAAAAGTATTTTGAAAGAGCACTGACGTATAAAACAGATCCGAACATTTTTGTTATTAAAAAGACTATTTTTTCGAATACCACATTTGTATGGGAAGTTGTTGCTGGTTTGAGTTCAAATTAACATATAATAATACTTATTTAATAAGATCGAGAAGGAGTCTGGCCTTTTTTTTTAATTTTGGTAATCATTCGGCTTTAACACGACTTCCCGAAGAGCTTTTATAACCCATGTTATAAATATTTCAAGTAAGTGGCAGCCCTGAGCCCACAGCATAGGCAATATTTGTATCAAAATTTTTTTGTTTTCTCGAATACTTTAATACTACGTACAAAATAATCTGAATTTTGTAAAGCCGTTTTGTAATTTTTAACCATTGTATTTAACCCCTTAACGTGCGATTGTGCACCTAAAAAACAAAGTATGTGATATTTATTTTTTTAATCAACAATATATCCAAGTTTCATTAAAAGTTACGGATTCACCATTTTGTAGTTTCCGTGTAGGATATGCAAATTTGTAAGTAAAATTTAGAAGTACCTACACATCTCCACTCATAACTTTTGAACCACTGGACAGATTTTGCTCATTTTCAGTACCACACTCTCTGTGATAGCCATTTTAACGGACAGACAGACGGACATCTCTAAATCGGCTTAAAATTGCAAAACGATGAAGAATATATCGCACACCCAGTTCAAAAGTGACTCATCTCAAAATTTTAATTTTTCGGTTTTATATGCTTAAACTATGCACAATATACTTGTTTATCTATAAAAAAAATATCAGTGTATTTTGTTGTTGTTAACTGTTGCTAAAAAGCAGTTATGTCTTTCTTTATGTTTCAATTTGTATAAAGTTGCAAATATTTTTTTTCGATTTCTGCAAAATGAAAAAATTTGAGTTGAGTCACTTTTGTACTAGGGGGTCTTAGGACTATATTTCTATGCATTACAAACGGAATGAAACACTAATTACATATGGGTGGATGGTATAAAAATGATAATAATAATAATCATAGCAATAATTATTAGGGCATTTTGTTGACACAAATTTTAGCCAAAGAAACTACATTAAAAAAAGACCTGTTAAGTCTGCAGCAATTTTGCGGGGAGGATCCTTGCAAAAAAATTGCTAATATCAGCAAAAAATTTCCAAAATTCAGCAAAACTTTTCCTGAATTTACAAATTTTTTTACTGATATTAGCAAATTTTTGTGCACGAGCCTCCCATCAAAAATGTTGCTGATTTTACTGACTTTTTTTGAGTGTACATTTGCGCAAAAAAAACTTGCCTTAATAATAATAATAAAAAGAATAACACAAATAACAATAATAACCTCTGATTCCAAGAATATATTAATAAGTAATGTAATGCCGAACTCACCTTTTTAGACCGAAGTCAAAATTTGTATATTACGGCCAAACCTTTTATTCTGGCCTATTATAAATTTGACTTTTGTTCAAAATCGAAGTTTTAAATTTGAATATTTCACAACATTTTGTATTTTACAGGGATGATTCAATACCTTTTAATAATAACCACAGTTACATCAAATGAAAATTTTTAAAAAGCGATTCCATTAAAACCATGAATGTTCTTTTATAACATGGAACGCCGATTTATAAACTATATTTAGTGGGTTAAATTTAGTATCCTGTAATATTAGAAAGAAATAAAATAAACCCTGTGATATTAGAAAGAACATGCCACTATATGAATCCTAGTTTAAAAATTTTCATATCGGCATGGAGGTGGGCGTGGTAGGAAACTGTCGTTCTGATACAAAGGTAGTGTTTGCCAACCGTGGTATTTTACAATATTTAATATACCATAAATTGAAATATCCCATTTAACTTAAATTGTAAATTTAGATCGATTACAAAATACAATCCATTAATAATAATAACACTGTACAACACAAAAAAAAATTACAACGTCCAACCTATAAATTTTGATAGAAGAGACAAAAAAAAGACACGTGTATCGGCGTTTTGAAAGTGTACATCTGGGTTCCATTTTATGGGGAGGTAAAGTTTCCCACAAATGCAAATTTTGTATTGCCAATCGGCATAGAAAACCGAGTAAAGCTTACGTTTAAAGTATATGGTGTGTTTAGCAAATTTATGTAAAATATTACGGAGAACATTTTTGAAGAATATGTTAACTTTTTTTTTTATTTATTGAAAATATAATATAAATTCACAATTGCTTAGAGCTATGACCTACGAAGCTTTAGCTTGTCTGTAGGAACTTATGCTATTTCATAATTCATTAAATGTATTTATTCGTGTCGGGATTATTGTTAACAATGTTGATTTTGTGAAAGCAGTCTGTTTCGTGAAACCTTATTTTAATGTTTGTTGTGCTTCGAAAATTGGATGGACGAATATGCATAAGTTTAGTTTTTGTAGCATTTATAACTAACCCATTGTCATGACACCATTTACTGACAATGTTTAGCTGATCTTGCATAATTTCAGTGGCGGTTTCAATGTTCTTATGCGAGACAATGACAGCTGTATCATCTGCATATGCAAAAGTGGTGCTGTTTTTGAGTTGGTTTATCATATCATTAGCATAAAGTAAATAAAGTATTGGCCCAAGTTTTGAGCCTTGAGGTACTCCATGGTGGGACACAATTTTTTGACTAAGATTGTCTTTAATTTTCACTCGATACGATCTGCATTCTAGATAACTTTTAAACCAATCAAGGCAGTTTCCTCTAATACCATTCCTTTCTAATATTTCAATTAGTTTTGAGTGAGATAACGTATCAAAAGCCTTACTAAAATCAATAAACAAGGAAAGACAATGCTTTTTTTCACTTAGTGACTTGTTAATGAAATTAGAAAAATTTCCTAATAACTTGTTTATGTTTTGGCCTTTTTGAAAGCCGAATTGATTTTTATTTATAATTTTGTATCTTTGTAAGAAATTTGTAAGTCGTCGCACTACGATTTCCTCAATAACTTTTTCAACTATAGATAAAATTGATATTGGCCTATAATTGTTGTATTCTGATTTGGCTTCAGATTTGTAAATAGGTCTTACTATTGATATTTTTAATAGTTCAGGCATGCATGAGTTATTTAAACTTGAATTTATCAGGGATGTTAAAATTGGAGTTAAAAAGTTTGCATTTGTCTGAATGTCTTTCAGTCTCAAACCATCCATTCCCGCTCCCTTTTTGGTATTGAGGCATTTTAAAATATTAAAAACTTCCTCCTCACATGTTGGTGTAAAGTACATTGAGTTTTGTACTGTATTTGGTATAAAGTCTGTTGTTTTGATATCACAATTATGTATTATATTTTGCACATTTTGATTGAAGTTTGTTGCAAAGTTATTTACAATATTTATAGTGCTTTCTTTTCTAAAGTTTTTTAATATGACTGCATCTATATTATTTGATTATTTCCCAATAATTTCATTTATTATTTGCCAAGTGGCTCTCATATTGTTTCTATTTTCGATAAATTTTTCTCGGTAATAGTTATTTTTAGTTAGATTAAGTTTTTTATTTAAAGCGTTTCTAAATTGTTTATATTGATTCTCATAAGTTTTATTTGTTCGATTATTAAGCCATTTTTTATAAAGTTTATCCCTAATATCACAACACTTGATTAATTCGTCACTTATCCATGGACTAGGCGATCTTTTTTTAGTTGTTTTAACAACCTTACTTGATTTTTCGTAAATTTCACAAAAAACTGCATATATTTGATTACATAAATCATTTGTATTAAGATTTTGTTGAATTATATCATTCCAATTTGTTTGTTGGATTTTTTGGTTAACTTTAAAATTATTCAATTTGGCACCCTGAAAAATAGTGTTTTCTGTACTCCGGTTTTCACTTTAAATACAACAAAAAATAGAGTAGTGATCAGCTATTGTTGTTTTAATTATAGCTGCATGCAAATGTGAGGTTTGTTTGTTATTTCTTACAAACAGATGATCAATACAGGATCTAGTGTTTTTGTTTATGTCTTCCCTTGTAATCTCTTTTATTACGCACTGCAAACCATAGGACAATATCATGTCTATATATTTTATTGTTATGTTGTTTTGCTTAAAAATATCGATGTTCATATCTCCCACAATAATTAAGTCTTGTTTTTTTTTATGCTGCTTATAGTTTTATCAATTTCGGTTAAAAATTCCTTTATTTTTGAGGATGGTGGTCGATAAATTGAAAGTAGTGATATATTTTGATTGTTATAATTTAACTCAATTTGAATTACTTCAAATGATTTGACATTTAATGAAACTGTTGTGAATGCAATGTTCTCTTGAATATAGACTGCTATTCCTCCTCCCTTTCCACCCCTGTTTAAAAAGATTGAATTAAATCCGTTTATATTATAAAGATCATTTTCATTGTTTGTGATGTTTGTTTCAACAAGAACTATGATGGTAATTTTGTTAATTATGTTGTTTATTGTTGTTAAAAGAGATGTAAAACCTTTACGTAGTGACCGAATGTTCATGTATAGTGCAGTTACGGGATAACTTAAAAGCTGTTGGTCGATTTGATTAAAATTGTCTGACGTTAAATTGTGTATTTGATTCATTTTTTATTTAAAATACAGAGAAAAAATAAATACCAAATATAGATTTTTATATGTTTATTTATAAAAAGAAAAAAAGATTATAATATTTAAATGATTTCGGAGATAATTTTAATATCGGCAGTGTTTTTAATTAGAATTGCAGATGAATTTTCATTTCTACGAGCAAAAATGTTTCCATTGCGACACCATACAAAATTCCATTTAGCCTCTTTGGCTTTTGTTTTTACTAACCAAAGTAGTTTCCTATTGTAGGGTGTTAATTCGTCGTTTACATAAATAAAACCATCATCATCTTCCTTTATAATTTTAGCATCTAATCGGTGTCTATGAATTTTGACCATTAGCTCTCTTTTCTTGCTCAGTGAGGTAATCTCAATAATTATTTTTATTTTCCCTTCTTGTTGTTGTTTCAGATGATATGCATTGCAAATGTCAACATCATTATAACATCATAATCGCTCTTATTATTTGTTGGTACGTTTCTAATTTCGATGTTTTTGTTTATTATTTGTTGCTCTAATTTATTTATGCGAGTATCCATTGTACTTATTTGCTTTTCACGTTGTTTGTCTTTATCATTCAGTTCGTTGACTTGAGTTGCTAATGTTGTTAGAGATGTTGTTATTGTTGTAAGAGCACTTTGTATTTCCTCCTTTATATTTAAATTCATAGAGATCATATTTTCTGTATACCCTTTATGTCTGACTTGAGTTCTGTGACGTCAGATTGTACAGCAAATAAACTCGCGTTTACTGAAGAGATGTTTAAAGAGTCTTTAAAACGTTTAGTTTGTTCATTTTCTTCATTATCATCACCATCATCTTCATTATCTCTTGGTTTTTTTGTTGGTTTTTATCTTTATAAATTACTGCTTGATATAGTGTGTTGGGGATTTAGAGCGTTGGTTGCACTTATCGCATCTCCAATTATTTTTGCTATCCTTATCCCTTTTGGCAAATGCATTTTGCAGCACGGTAAGAAATGGTAGCTTGAGTAACAATTATTACATTTTATAGACTCATTTGTTTTTACAGAGAATAGACATTGACCACAGAGATTGTCTTTATGAGGAGCCATATTGGTGTTTTGTTTTTTTTTTTTTTTTTTTTAATTATTATTCTTTATTTTTCTTTAGTGTGTATAAAATTGGTTTTAATATTAAAATTGAAAATAATAAATTTATTTTATGAAAAAATATTGGCTTTTTAACATATAACTTTTTATTTTTATCACTGTATTTTGCAGGGGAAAAATATTTGTTTTATTTTTTATAGTTTTTTGGATTTTTATGCTGTTTTAAAACACATATATTAACTTAGCCAAGAGCACTTGAGAAAACACGTCCGTTCGCAATGAATGTGAAAACAGGTATTTAAGGGGTTAAAATGTTCCACAAAACTATTCGCCGTGAAATTTTACTATAAGTCCCTGAATACACCAAAATCAAACAGTTTTGTAGAATATGTTAACCCTCTAACTCCTCAAGGTAAGGGTCTTTTTTGTTCTTGTTTTAAAAAAGAGCAAAAAACACCATTAAAACAGGGATTTAAGGGGTTAAAATGTTCCGCAAAAATATTCGCCGTGAAATTTTACTATAAGTCCCTGAATACACCAAAATCTGAATACACTCAAATCACAAAACCAATTATGTACACAATATATGCACCGCAAATTGACACTTTTTTAGTACAATAAGAAATATAGCACTTGATTTTTGTTTTGGTTTTGTTTTTGTTGTAATGTAAAGGATTTAATCAGTCAAAGAACAGCTGGCAATCTATCAAAATTTGTAGGTCGGACCTTGTAATTTGTTTTTGTGTTGTACAGTGTAATGAAGTGGAATTGCGTAGAGCAAAAAAAATGTAATTAATGAATACTTCCTATCCAAATTTGCTATCGAAGGGAAAATAATAGAGATACTACTGATTTTAGTTAAATTTGAAATATTTTTTTCATGCTAACTTTTTGGGGTACTTTAAAATAAAATTTTTAATAAATTCGAAATTAATCCTAAGCTCTCTTTTGTTGTGTCTTATTTCTGACTTTCTGGTTGAATTTTCTGTTTTGGTGTATTCAGGGACTTATAGTAAAATTTCACGGCGAGTATTTTTGCGGAACATTTGAATCCTTTAAATCCCTGTTTTAATGGTGTTTTTTGCTCCGTTTTAAAAGAAGGACAAAAAAGACCCTTACCTTGAGGAGTTAGAGGGTTAACATATTCTACAAAAATGTTTGATTTTGGTTTATTCAGGGACTTATAAGTATTAACCCCTTAAATCCCTGTTTTAGTGGTGTTTTTTGCTCTTTTTAAAAAAAATGGACAAAAAAGACCCTTACCTTGATTAGTTAGAGGGTTAACATATTTTACAAAAAGGTTCTCCGTAACATTTTACATAAATTTGATGAACACACCATATACTTTAAACGTAAGTTTTACTCGATTTTCTATGCCGATTGGCAATACAAAATTTGCATTTGGGAGAAACTTTACTTCCCCCTAAAATGAAACCCAGATGTAAACTTTCAAAACGGCGTTACACGTTCTTTTTTTTTTGTCTCTTCTAAATTTATAGGTTGGACCTTGTAATTTTGGAAAAAAATTATTTTTGTTGAACAGTGTAATTTTTAAACTCGATTTAAAGTGAAATTCACCACCTACCGATTATTTTAATATAGTTTTGAGAATAGTGCGCTCAAAAAAGTTTGTCAGCTACTAAATGACAATTATGATATTGAAAAATGACGAAAACTACACTCATGGAAATAAACCTTTAAAAATAGCAAAAAAGGTACTACAAATTAGTTAACAATGACGTTGCAGAAAAAACTGTTAAATAGCTGATTTTTTGTGCTAAATATTAGTAAGATAAAAATGGAAAAAAAACAGTCTGTTGAATTTACAAATATTTAGTTATATTTGAGATAAATTTTAGTTAATTGAAAGTAAGAAATTAATCTGCTAAAATGATAATATCATAAAAATTTTTGAAATTTTTAAAGCTTTCTTATTATTTCTTTTTAATGTGACTAACAATCTGCCTTCTGAAATCCACAATCTTAATTTTTTTAACAAAAATTTCTCTTGATTTAGCAAAATATACTGTGATTTGCATTCTACTAAATTTGAGGTAAATAGAACAAAAATTTTGTTAATATTACAGTTTCTGTTTGCTATGTTTAGTCTACAAATATTTAGTAAAAGTTTTTGCTAATTTTAGCAATAAACTGCTATTTTCAATTAACTGAAAATCATCTCGAATATTGGGAAAATTTTATAAAGTTAAAAGACCTGTTTTTGCTGTTCTTATTTTATTATTTTTTTTCAAAAAAAAAATTTGCTAATTTAGCAGTTGTTTTCTGCAATGTCATTTTTAACCAATTTTTAGTAGCATTTTTTATCTATTTTTACTGGTTTATTTCTATGAGTGTACTGTAGCAATCAGTAGATTTTGTTTTTAACTGTAATTAACTGGGAAAATACAAATAACTATTATCACAGTTAATTTAAAAAACAACTAACGAAAATTAATGTAATAATAAACAACAACTACCAAAACAGGGTTTTTAAAGTAAACAGTTAATTTTTGTTCGTTATTTAAAAAATTCGTTGAATTTTTAAAAAGTCTTGCTAATGTACGTATACACAGACAGAATTTCTTGCACGAGTTGTAATGAAATTTTTTCACTAAACTAATGAAATTTTCTTCACAATATAAATGAAAGTTTTATTAAACATTATTAAACTTCATGAAAAAGCTTCATAGTTTTAATGAAATTATCTGTAATGAAACTTTATCATTAGCCGTATGAAATTTTTAATAATAAAGTGAAAGTTTTCATTAAATTTTATAAAAAATATCATTAATTTAATAAAAAATTTCAATGGACGAATTTCGGGACACTACATAGTTCTAATGCAAATCTTCATTGATATTAAGTAGATAATTCTCTCAGTGTATGATATTATTGATATATGTTATTATATATATATATATATATATATAGAGAGAATTATCTTCATGATATCAATGAATTTTTGCATTATATCTATGAATTGTCACTGGAAATCGTCCATTGAAACTTTTCATTAAATTAATACAGCTTTTCATAAAATTTAATGAAAAATTTCATATTGTTTAAAAAAATTTTATGCGTAATGAAAAATGTTCACTAAAAATAGGTTAATTGAAACTATGAAGCTTTTTCAAGAAGTTTTTCATTCACATTGAGAAGAAAACTTTATTAGTTTAGTGAAAAAGTTTCATTAAAACTCGTCCAATGAATTCCCTCTGTGTATAAATATCAGAAAATTTTATTAAAAACGTAATAACTGGACTACCATTTAAAATTTTGATGTAGGAGGATTAGATACATAATTTTTCGTAATCGAAGAAACATGTTTTTATGATAATATATTTATATTAAGCCCTAACCGTAAGACGTAAGCGCCACGATTTTCCATTTTCGGTTTGTGATGAAAATCTTTATTTTTCGAAGTATCCGTTACAAATTTCATAAAAAACAAGAAAGATGTTAGCGCCAATTCCTATTATACAAACTACAGTTTGTTTGTTTTTTTAATGAAGAACTCAAAATCTTGCACACAATTTAAAAGACTTGGTCATGTCCAATATGGATATATTTTTTTGGACCAAATAACGCAGAAAGACAAAAATGGGGTCAGATTATACCACATTTATTAACCCCTAAAAGTGAGATTTGGCAGCTAACAAAAATTTAATTTGCATTATATTTTGGTCTTTTATACCTTATTTAAGTTTCATTGCAATCGGATAAACCAAAGAAAATAAAGCCCAAAATTCAAAAGCTTCTCCTATTAAATTATGATTTTGGTGCTTACGTCTTTTTGGCGGTTAGGACTCAATTACTTCCAAAAAAAATTAACTATAACAAAACAGTAGTTTTTAACAGTTTTGTTAGTTGTTTCAAAACTTTTGTAGTGTTTCTGTTATTTTTACTGCGTTTGTTAGTTGATTTTTAGCTAAAAAAAATAACAAAATTTTTATTTAAGAATAACTAAAATTTTAATTAGTTTAAAAGGTAAAATCTTTGTCGCCGTATTAGCTGTATATGTCTTTGTTTTAACTGTCATTTTCAGTGGATTCTACCGACAACATTTTTTGAGTATACTTTCCCTCAGTAGAACAATATATTTTCAATATGATAAAACAATATAATGCATTATTTGTTCTTGAAAAAATATATTTTAAAATAGACTCCATAAAAAAATATCCAATTTTATCCATTAAAAAATATCCAATTTTCGACCTCTACCCCATTCAATTTTAACCACAATTGGTATGGAAGGTAAGTGTCATTTAAATATGTCATCGTACACGTTTTTGATTGTTAGCTCTAACGGATTACAGTGGTATGTTTTCATAAAAAAAAGAGGTAATAAGTATAAACAGAATTTCTATACCACTGGCCCAATCCACATACAAATTGGAGGAGTCATTTGAGACACCCTTACACAGGGTGATTACTATGACACCAAAGCTGACCACATCGCCTATAGAAAATGTTTAAGTGCTTGCTGCTTTGGTAAATGTGAACCGATTTGAAAAAAAAAAACTGAATGAGATAATCTGCTATACAAGATAAACAAAAAAGATGTTAAAGATAGTTGATGTTAAAAATTGAAAAGTTAATATTTTGCCTTGACTTTTTTTTTGTTTTTGGCCAATATGTTTTTTGTTACCAAACTAAACCAAATCAAAAAAAGTAAAATTTGTAAGATTACTAACACATTCAGAAACAAACTTCAGAAAAGATTTTTAAATTATCGGTTTAGCGGTGAAAAATGCTCAAAGTCAATTTAAAAAAAAAAACTCTGAAAAAAACCGACAATTTTCTCCGAAAACGTACCTTAATTTATTTACGTTTTTCCCATAACTTTGTTAATAAATATTATTATTTTGTAAACGCGTCTAAAAAAATTGACTTTAAGAAAGGCTGTGAATATATTTTTTTTTATTTCTGGGCATGCACCCAACATTGCTCAAAATTTCTTCTAAAAAAAAACTGATCCTACGCATAATTCAGAGCTAGAGAGCAGATTTTGTGGTAAATGTAATTTTTTATGATCCTATTTTTTTATCTTAAAAAAATCATATTTAAAAAATATCTTTTAACTTATCTTTAAAATTGTTTAAATCATTTCAATATCTTTAATAGATAAAAACTTATTTAACTTCAAAGTTTTAAAAGGTAATTAGAGAAAAACATTTTAAAAAAATTTTAAATAATAATTTTTTTTATAAATTTTCAAAAAGAGGAAGTATCTACCTACACTCTAAAAAATAATTGTAAATTTACTACTATAAAACGAGTAAAGTTTCATGTATTATTACGCAAATTCGGTAAATTTATACATAAAAATGTGTAAAACTATTTTGCGCAAACTTTTATATACAATAATACCCACTTGCAATATTTTTACCAATTATGTGTTTACAATTACACACAAAAATCGTTAAAATTAGAAAACCGCGATCTAAGTAATTTAGAACCGGTATTGTTGTTGAGTTTTGAACACCGATGCAATTCCAGTAGCTCTTTTATTTTTTGAGTTATGGACGGTTTTTATTTAGTCAATTTTTAAAAGGTACATATTTCGAAAACTAATGGATCTGGAGGAAAAATGGTTGCACCATTGTTCAAAACTTAACCCCATTACCCCTACAACGATCCTAAATTTCGATTTGATTGGCTGGATTCTGGCGCTCTTTTATAGAGGAGTTTTCGCCTAAAATTATTTACAAACCAGGTGTAACCAACGTGGTAGCTGACGCTCTTTCGCGTCAATACTTGAACAATATTTCAGATGAGGAATCTTTACAAGACACTCAACATTCCACTGAAAGCAGTGATGATTTTAATATTCCGGAAATTTCTAGACCTTTGAACGAATTTAAACAACAGATATTGTTAAGTAAAGCTAACTTTACGATACATGAGATGATAGTGACTTTTGGAAGGACTAGACATATTAATTGAATTTGACACTAGAGAAAATCTTAAGACCATACTTTTGGAATTTATTCAACCAAATTTGGTTACTGCGGTACATTGTACGCAGGAAGATCTCTACGATTTTAAAGAGACTGTCAGAGGTGCTTTTACAAATAAGTTTATACCAAAATATTTCCCATTGACGTGATAAATGTTGACCACCAACAGAATATAATACAGAATACCCATTCTCGAGCTCATCGGAGTTGTAAAGAAAATAGCAAACAAATATATAAGCAGTACTATTCGCCGAAAATGACTGATCACTTTAAGGAATATATCAGACACTGCGCTATCTGAAATAGAAATAAGTATAATAGGCATCCATAGAAAATCCCAATCGGAGAGGCTCCGATTTTTTACGCAGAAGGTTTAAAATTCATAACTTGCATAGATGCGTATTCCAAATTTTTAATTATTAAACGTATCGAGGATAAAACTAATTTAGGGAAAAAAGTGTTAGACGTACTACAGGGCTTCCTAAATGCTAAGAAAATTACACTTGATAACGAACCAGGTTTTTTAGCTGCTCAATTCAAATCGCTAATGCAACGATTAGGAATCGAATTATATTACTGTACGCCACGACATAGCACAACGAATGGTCAAGTCGAAAGAGTCCATTTCACTAATAGAAATAGCTAGATGTATTAAGGAAGAATTTCATATATTAGAGGATACGGAAATTTTTTATAGAGCTGCTGAACAATATAATCTTACAATTCATTCAGTCACACAGAATAAGCCATCAGATATTCTTTTTAATAAAGTATCACACAATTTAGCAGAAACATTGAAAAGGGCTCAAGGGAAAATGTTAATGAAAAATAATCCAAGTCAGGTAAAAACCTATCAACCGGGTGAAAATGTATATGAGAAAATTATAGGGCAAAGGAATAAATTATTGGCATGATTTGGGAAACAAGAGGTTAAGGAAGACTTAGGTAATAAGATAAAAATTAAATTTCGTAATCGAATAATTCATAAGGATAATATTAAGACCTAAACATTTCGAATAATTGTCTTTATTTTTACAGACCGTGAACTATCTAATAATACTTCTTGCAATGTTTGCAAGTCAGAAGTTCAAATATTAGACTATACAAATTCGCAATTAATCTCGATTCAAAGGACTGTAGAAGATTCTATTAGGAGTAAGATAAATATTATAAAAACAGAAGTTACGAACATTGAATACGCCTTACAATGGGCAAAAGTGGGGGTAATAAATTCATTCATACTCTCAGAGCGAGAAATAGATGAAGCTAAGGAGTTCTTGGACTTAGAAGAATTTCCGTATAACAATTTAGAAGAAGCCTTAGGATTTGCTTCAATTAGAATGGCAACAGATCATTCGTCATTAATTTACATAATTAACTTGCCAGCAATTGATCGGACAAGTTGCGAAAAAATATTAATTAAACCTATAAAACAAAATGAAAAAATTATAAAAATAAATTCGGAAAATATTACTAAATGTGAAAATCGAATTTTTCAAATTAAAAATAATTGTTTTGAATATAATCAATTTTGTATTTGTAATAATGAGAATTTAATATATATAAGTGAATCTAATTGTATACCATCACTTTTGAAAAGCAAGAATCACAATTGTACTTTTATAAATAATCAACACGTACCTACCGTACAAGAATTATATCAAGGCGTTATCCTTTTAAATCAATTTAACGGAACTGTGGGAATATCCGAAAATAAAACATATCATTTGTCAGGAACATACCTAATTCAGTTTCACAATGAAACAATTACTATTGGAAATCGAACATTCTTTTCTAGAGAATTATCAACTTGGAAACCACTTCCAGCTGTTTTACAGCTATCATCTAACAAATCATTAGTTGAAGAAGTTCTGTCTTTGGAAATGATAAAGAACTTACAAGTAAATAATATCGATGAAATAAATTCTATATCAACTAGGGGGAAATTAATGTTTTCAATTTATTTTTTGATCAATGGTTATAATCTTTAACTTCAAACTCATATGTATATTAGTTCTCATGTAGTGAGTACACTAGTTCATATGTATGTTTGATGTTTGGCATGGGATTGTTACCGCTTTCAAAACGTGTTCTGATGATGGGAACCTAGAAAATTCCCGAAATAGATCTATCAACACATTCCTGAAAGGGTCAAATAATAAATTTGAAAACAAAAAACTCTATAGATTATTTGTTAGGACAATATCCTAATGAAGAAATATAGAGTATGGCCTCGAACTTGAATAATTTTCATTTTCATTGCACAATTAAAGGTCGAAAAAAACATAATTTTTATTTTTAATAAAAATTATAACAAACTTGTATAAAAGGCAGAGTACCGCCAAGTTTACTTCCCCTGTTTTGCTTACAAACTAAACAAAATATAAAAAGGAGAGAGAAACAAAAAAACGTGTATTGAATATCCACCAGAGGTGGATCTTGCACATCAAACAAGTTTTCAATTTATTTGTTGATCAATGGTTATAATCTTTAACTTCAAACTCATATGTATATTAGTTCTCATGTAGTGAGTAAACTAGTTCATATGTATATTTGATGTTTGGCATGGGATTGTTACCCGCTTTCAAAACATGTTCTGATGATGGGAACCTAGAAAATTCCCGAAATAGATCTATCAACACATTCCTGAAAGGGTCAAATAATAAATTTGAAAACAAAAAACTCTATAGATTATTTGTTAGGACAATATCCTAATGAAGAAATATAGAGTATGGCCTCGAACTTGAATAATTTTCATTTTCATTACACAATTAAAGGTCGAAAAAAAACATAATTTTTATTTTTAATAAAAATTATAACAAACTTGTTTTCAATCAATGTTATTTTTTCTATTACATTAATTATTACAGTTTGCCTAGTAATTTGCAAAATTAGAGCTAAACCCAACTCGGATATTAATGTGATAACAATCGTTAATGAAGAAGTTCAGTTAATGAAGAATCCTCTTTACACGAATCTGTAGTGCTAATGATCTTCCAGCATTTTAACAATCCTGACGATTGATCTTACAGGGGGAGGAGTTAAGATATGGCATTCCATAACTTAATATAAAATTATAAGCTTCTGTCGCTACACGCGCAAAACATGTAATGCTGACGAAAGCGTCTGCAAAATTTATTTAGAATTGTAATAAGAAACCCTTATTGTTGTTTCCCACGATTCCCACTTGAAAAACACAAATATAGTTATGCTTCTTGCTATTTAGAGTGTTAGTATTAAGCTAGCTTTAAGAGAATGAACAAATAAATTAATAAATAAGAAATTATTTTTTTTTAAAAAACAAATAACGAAAAACATTAATTTGCATACATATACAGTCGCACAGAAAAGTATACATACCCCCTACAAAAATGCGATTTACAGGATACCGTACGATTTTTCTCAACAAAAGGGCTATTATATGATTCTTTGCAAAAAGAGTAACAAAACATTTGCGAAATTTAAAAAAAAAAAAAATGATTTATTAACAAAAATAAGACAAATTCAATTTGGGTAACACAGAAAAGTATACATACTCTATGTATATTTTTTTTTAATAAAATAGATCAAAAAATTAATATTTTGTGGGGCCACCGTTACTTTTCACGACGGCATTTAATCTATTCCTCATCGAATAAACCAGCTTGCTTGGTGTTTCTGCAGAAATATTATCCCATTCTTTCATTAGAGCATTTTTCAGGTCCAGTTTATTTTTTATTACAGTTTTTCGAATTCTACGGTCCAATTCATCCCATAAGTTTTCAATGGGGTTTAAGTCAGGCGATTGAGGAGGGGAATGAAGTTGTTTTGGAACGTTATACAGCAACCACTCCTTTACAATTGCCGCAGTATGTTTAGGATCGTTATCTTGCTGGAAGTACCAGCTGCCAGAGAGGCCCATCGTGATAACTGAGTCCTTCAAATTGTCCTTTAACATATTCATATATATAAAACGATCCATTGTTGTTTCAATAAAAACTAAATTACCAACCCCAGCCGCCGACATACAACCCCATACCATAACGGAGCCGCCGTTGATTTAAAGTGGGAATCAAATTTTTCGGTAGAAGCTCTTCGTTTTTTTTCGCCAAACTTTTTGCTTTCCATCACATCCAAATAAGTTGTACACTAGACTTTGAATATCCAATGATTTCAGCTATTTCACGTAAAGATTTTCCATTTTTTTTATGTCGAACAATAAGATGTCTTAAATCTAAGCTGATTTCTTTTGTTTTTGGGCTCATTTTTTACTGATCTGAGCACAGCCGTTTGCTAGCCTTTATATTTTTTAAATATGAAACATAACTAATCTAAAAACAATGCAACTCATATTTGGTCTCTTTTATTTTAAAAATATCGTTAAAAAATGTTAAGAGTATGTATACTTTTCTGTGTGTTAAAAACAATTATAACATTGTTTTTGTAAAAAAACAAGATGTACAAAAAATAAAAATAAAAAAAATTATAACTCTGTTTGTAAGATATAGTAAAATATTAATATAAATTAAAAAATAGCAACAGCTTGCTCCCAAACTAATATTCTAATGGGGTATGTATACTTTTATGTGCGACTGTATATATATTAAAGTTAGTTTTGAAAAATAGATTTTGGATATTATCACTTTTTAGAAGGTTTTTGTATCAATAAAAATAATGGCGTATTTTTTTTTTTTATTTCAACTCCTTCCCGTGCCTTATAGGCAACTCAAATCGCGGATTTTGGGTCCCTTTTCCCATACAACAAAAACGGCTAAATATATGTCAAATTTGACTTCAGTATTCGATTCTGCGGGAAAACTTAGGCCCATAAGCTTTTTTTTAGTTTTTGGAATGCACCAGAATGCATAATTAGAGTGGTCCAAAAAAATAATTTTGTAAATAAAAAATTAAAATATTTTTTTTGTTAATATACAATGAAAAGACACTTACATCTGACAAAAATGGTCAAAAAATTTTAATTTTGTAGTTACCCGATCAAAAGTTTTTAAAGTTTAACAATTTAATTTTTCTTTATATATACAATGAAAAAGTACTTCTAGCTGAGAAAAATTGTGCAAACATTTTTATTTTATAGCAACCCGTTCAAAAGTTATATAATAAATATAAATTTAAATATAATAAATGCAATATAAAAAAGATTTTATAGAAGTCAGAAGAGGGAGAAGAAGTGGTTAATAATGTTGTTGATGCAGCTAACAAGTTGGCATATTTTGATTCCGCTTTTAGTAAGTCACCGTTTGATTTTATTACTCTTCAAAGTTTAAAAACTCTGGTTAATTTTGGAATTAACATATCCTTTATGCTTTATAACGCTGTGGTTTTCGTAATGCAATCGAACAAGCTAAAAATATACAATCAACAAGTATTTACACCGAACAACTTGTTGGTCTAATTTCGCGCCTGAACAACTCGTGTTTAGTTAAAAATAAAGATAATTTAAATTGTTTAGCTTTATCTGCTGTGGAAAGGAATATAATTAATTAGAATTGTTGTTAAATAGAAATTACAAAACCAATAAATTATTTTGTATTCACTAAAAAATTAAATTTTTAAACTTTAATATCTTTTGAACGGGTAACTACAAAATTAAAATTTTTGGACCATTTTTGTCAGATGTAAGTATTTTTTCATTGTATATTAACAAAAATAAATATTTTAATTTATTTTTAAAAGATTATTTTTTTGGACCACTCTAATTATGCATTCTGGTGCATTCCAAAAACTAAAAAAAAGCTTATTGGCGTAAGTTTTCCCGTAGAGTCGAATACTGAATTCAGATTTGGCATATATTAAGCCGTTTTTGTTGTATGGGAAAAGGGACCCAAAATCCGCGATTTTAGTCGCCTAAAGGCACGGGAAGGAGTTGGAATTAAAAAAAAAAAAAATACGCCATTATTTTTATTGATACAAAAACCTTTTAAAAAGGTATCAATAAAAATAATGGCGTATTTTTTTTTTTAATTTCAACTCCTTCCCGTGCCTATAGGCGACTCAAATCGCGGATTTTGGGTCCCTTTTCCCATACAACAAAAACGGCTAAATATATGTCAAATCTGACTTCAGTATTCGATTCTACGGGAAAACTTAGGCCCATAAGCTTTTTTTTAGTTTTTGGAATGCACCAGAATGCATAATTAGAGTGGTCCAAAGAAAATAATTTTGTAAATAAAAAATTAAAATATTTTTTTTGTTAATATACAATGAAAAAACACTTACATCTGAGCAAAATGGTCCAAAAATTTTAATTTTGTAGTTACCCGTTCAAAAGTTATTAAAGTTTAAGATGAGGACAATTTTTTCTATACACCGCATATTCCGGCGACAATTTTGGGCGTGTCCCTAAACTATGCGCTGTGCATACATATATATGTATGCATATATATATATATGTATGCGTAGCGCATACTTTAGGGACATGGCCAAAATTGTACCCGAAATATGCGGTGTATCGAAAAAATTGTCCTCATCTTAAACGCTAGATGTATGAAATTAAAGAATAAAAAAAATCGGTCAGCGGTTTTTCTTCTACAAAAAAAGGTACCCAAAATTCGCGGTTTTAGCCGCCGAGCGGAAATCGATGGAGTTGGAATTTTTCAAAAATAAAAACGCCATTATTTTTTTGACACAAAAACCTTCTCAAAAGTAATGATATCCCAAAATCTAAAAATCAAAAAACACTCTTAATATATATATATTTAAGGTTTAACTTTTAAATGCAATATATTAACCTTTAACAAGACTAAATTAAAGACTAAATTATATATCGATAAATAGGTAAATACTACTTCTTTTTGAAAATTAATAAAAAAAAATAATATTTAAAAAATTTTTTTAACACTTTTGCCGAAAAACAAGCAAAATAAATACTTTTTTTTATCTTTTAAATATATTGAAATGATTTTAACAATTTTTACAGCTCAAAGTGTTGTTAATTTAAAACAATAAAGATAATTTTTCAAAAAGACATTTTAAATATGATTTTTTAAGATAAAAAATCATTAAAAATTACTTTTTTTCACAAAATCTGCTCTCTAGCTCTAAACTATGCGTAGTATCAGTTTTTTTTAGAAGTAGCTCAAAACATATTGACATATTATTTCAAATTAAAAAAAAAAATCAAAATCCACAGGCAAAATGGTGGGTACACTTGTAAAGTCAAATTTTCTTTTTAAAATTTACCATTTTCGACCAATTCTGGGTATGGAGTGCATTTCCAGAAGTAAAAAAAATACATTCATACACAGCCTTTCTGAGAGTCCACGTTTTTTAGAAACGGTTAAAAAATAATAATAATTATAACCAAAGTTCTAAGAAGAACGTGAATAAATTAAGGTAGATTTTCGGAGAAAATTGCCGAATTTTAATATTTTTTTTAAACATTCACTTTGAGCAGTTTTCACTGCTAAACTATTTAAGATAATTTAAAAATCTTTTGTAAAGTTTTCTCTGAATGTGTTAGTAATTTTACATTTTTTTTGACTTGGTTTGGTAACTAATCAGATATTGGTCAAAGAACAAAAAAAAAAGTTAATGCAAAAAATTAACATTTTAAGTTTTAACATCAAATAACTTTTATTCATAAGAGATATTTTACCACTATAAACATGTTTTTTTATATTGTATAGGAGATTATCTCAGTCAATTTTTTTTTAAATCGATTCACATTTGCCAACGTAGCAGGCACTCAAAGATTTTCTATGGGCGACTTTGGTGTCATAGCAATCACCCTGTGTAAGGGTATCTCAAATGTGAATATTCTAAAAACCTAGGTCCTTCTCTATAACTCCTCCAATTTGTATGTGGATTGTGTCAGTCAGTAGTATGGAAGTTCTATACTTATTACCACTTTTTTTTGAAAACACACCACTGTGCGGTTGTGGAAATATCGCGTTTTAAAATATGAAAAAAAATTTTAAATTTAACAAAAGTAGTCGTACTTAATCGATTAAAGCTACGTGATTTAACGATTAAAGCTACGTGATTCACAGATACAACTTTTTAATGCTACTGTTGTGGTGCTTTTAATAAAATAATAATTTTTAAAGGTAAATACATTTTTTCAAAATCCGCAGCTTAAACCGCTGTATTTGAAATAACTGTTTTTTTATAATTTTTAAAAAATATATGTTAATTTTAATTTATTTCACTATGTCGTTAACAAATTCCTATCTGGAACTCTTACGGGGGTCCAAAGTCATGTATAAAAATCTGACAAAGATGCTTAATATAGTAGAAAAAATCAATTTATTGAAGAAACATTTTTACAAAAGTCTTTGCTCATAATTGCCCATATCTTTTTAACTGCTTAAGCTAAGAGAGTCATTGATACCTCGTTTTAAAGGTACTTAAATCGTGGTTTTACTGGCACAGAAAACATATTTCCCTGCTTTTTTCAATTATTTCGGTTTGTTGAAAATTTTAAAAGCTGTCAATTAAAAATTAATTGAATCAATTAAATATTTGTTCAAATTCAGAACTTGCTTGACATTTTGTTTATGTTATCACTCAAAAACAAATATCAACACATTGTTGTTGTTTTTTGTAGTATTTATGTAGTTGTTTTTATAAATGTTTATATATTAGTAATACATATTTTAAATTATTTAAATTATATTAGATATTAATTCTTATAGGTCTATTACTTTATTAAGTTAAATAATTTAATTTCAGTTGTTTAAATCTGAATATTTATTTATTCTAAAACATCACAAAATTGATAATTGTAATTTTTAAATTTTAATTTTGTTTAATAAAAATTAAAAAAATATTTTTAAAACAGAAAGAAAATTTAAAACTATTTCAAACAAAAAAGTATTCTGGTGTCAACAAAAGGAATAATTTCTGTAAAGAAAAAATCCCAAAAAAAATTTCACTTCAATAGGAATAATACAGTGGAATACCGTAAGAGTTCCACATAGGGATTTGGGCACGGCATAGGGAAATAGTTTATAATCAACATATATATTTTTTAAATTAAAAAAAAAAAACAGTTTTTTGAAACACAGCTTTTTGTACCGAGGTTTTTAAAAACAATGCATGCATAAGTAGCTTAAAGTAGCTTTAAAATGAGGTATCGATGACTCACGTAGATTAACCCGTTAGAATATAATGTACATTAAAAAAAGTCTGTAAAGTCAGAAACATTTTGGCTGGGACGATCCTTGCAGGAAAAATGCTTATATCAGCTACAAAAATTAGTAAAGTTGGCAAAACTGTTGCTGAATTTAGCAACTTTTTTTTGCTGATATTAGCAATTTTTTCTGCAAGGATCCCCCCCAGCAAAAATGTTGATGACTTTACATTTTTTTCGAGTGCACGACTACTTTTTTAACATTTCGTTCTTTTTTCATATTTTAAAACGCGATATTTCAAGATGCTCTGGGATTAGCTGTCCTACATTTGGGCGAGTTGATAGTTATGCACTCAAAAAAAAATGTTAGTAAATCAGCAAACAATTTGCTGATTCAGCAAAAATTTTAGTCAATATGGCGCTTGCTGATTTTTAGCAACAACATTAGTTATTCAGCAAAAGTTTTGCTAACACTTAGTTGATTAAAAAATTCCTTGCTAAAAGTTAACAAAATTTATGCTAAATATTAGTACATTGAAAAAACTCAAACAATTTTGAGAAAAAATTATACTTTAGGTTATTTATTTGCTGAAAATCATAAACATTTTTGTGTGATTCTTTTAAAAATAATTTACAATAAGTTAAAAAATATTAAAATATTCGTACTCCCACATTGACGACTTAATTAAAGTAATATTTGAAAATATATAGAAATAATTATATATAACATAAACAAAATTATCTTTCAACTACCTACATCAATGGTTGTCTAAATGATGGCAAACGAAAAATAACAAAATATTACATATACAGCCCTTTTTGCTATAAGAAAAAGGAAACATAAAAATTTACCTAAGATGTGTGTCCTTGTCTTTCCCTTTAGTCTATCTACCTGAATGTATATTTGTTTGCAATTTCAAATTGCCAATTTAACCACACTACATTAATAATCATTATAAACATTTAGTTTACAAATACACATTTAATCTCTATAAAATTTAAATACTTTATTTTGTCTTTAATTTCACAAGCCACTGACAACACAAAATTTAAGTTCTCTTAATCCTCAATTATGTTTTATGTATGTAAAACTGATGAAAAAATGTTTTATATGTCCTACAAGAGTTGTAGTTTTTAGTATAATTTTCCTCTTCTCTACTACATCTTGACATGCTGCAACATCTACTTCATTCTGCGTATATTTTTCAATCTAGTTGTAGTCCACATTGTTAATGTGATTATCAGCACATTTTTTTAGGAAACTGAATTAGTGAAACATTATTAAAATATTATTAAAACATTAGTTCAAATCAGTTAAGTGCTGAATAAGTAAATATAACTAAAATTTTAGCAACAAATTTGCTGAAAAATAGTATACTTTATTTACAAGACGTTTACTATCTTTTCTACTAACTTATTTTTTGAGTGTATGACATCTTCTATATCAAGTTTGGGTTGAAATCAGAAGGGGGCGAAGGAAATCGAGTGGTTGATTTTAAATGCTTCCAGTCCATAGTTCTATCATTTAACATATTAATTGGAAACCGAAATATGAAGGCTGAAGGATTATAGATTAAAGTTGTTAAAAATAAACAAAAATATACTTTAATATAAAAAATTGCTCAAAATTATAACACACTTACTAGGTGTCAGTTGATGTTTGCCTACCTCGTTAAGGACTTATTTGAAAATTATAATTTTTGGGATTTAAAACATAATTTTATTGGTAATTTAAAAATGCAACTAATTATTTTCATAACTTGAACAAAAAAAAAAATTCAGCTTTAAAAATACTTGTTCAAAATGATAGCTCCTAGTTTGATTGAAATTTTTATTTTCATACACTCGAAAAAAAAAATTGTAAAGTCAGCAACATTTTGCTGTAAGGATCCTATTAGAAAAATTGCTAATATCAGGAAAAAGTAGCTAAATTCAGCAACATTTTTGCTGAATTTACAATTTTTTTTGCTGATATTAGCAATTTTTCTGCAAGCATCATCGCATCAAAATTGTTGCTGACTTTACTGAAATATCACTTTTTTCTTGAAATATTTACTTTTTTCTTGAAATATCACATTTAAAGCTAGATATTTCACGATATTTTCTTAAAATATTCAAACTGATCTGATATCAAATATATAAAAATCTGTTTGAGAAAATCTTCAAACATATGATTTATCAAAAAAGCGCATTTTTCTATAGATAATTAAGAACGTTTTAGTATTTTCTAATAACTTAATTACAAATTTCTAAAGTGATGGAAAAAACTACACTAAAAAAAGTCTGTAAAGTCAGTAAAATTTTTGCTGGGAGGATCGTTGCAGGAAAATTGCTAATATCAGCAAAAAAAAAATTACTTTTTTATTTTAGTGTACAAGTTATATAAATATTCTTGTGTGTTAAAATTACAAATCAGTAGCCTTCTTAGATAACATCACTAGAACCAGTATCCATCCAATCATCCTAATCATTATCTCCATCATAACTTATTAACTAACTACCATTATAAACTTAACTCACGTGCTTTTTAAAATATATATGTTTTTATATTTATTTATAAGTAAATTAATATTGATAACTATTACAATTATTGTTATAATTTTGTATTTGTATTTTAGTATTTCTTGTTTATATAAAAACAAACAACAAAGCTAATTTTATAGGTTAGTATAACATTGTATTTGAATTGCTTTCAACCATACCTAAAAAAAGTAGAAGAAAAACAAAAACACTTACACACAACAGAAAATTTGATTTACATAATTGTTTTACAAAAAGAAAAGTAAAATTTGTTGTATTTGGTTTGAAAAAAAAATTTATTCTTTTTAATAATTGGTTCAAAATTAGTCAATATATTTTGGTTACAAAATTTCAGTTAAAACGTTTATAGAATTGGCCCAATTTTTATGATTTTATTTTGTTTTATTTAACTAGTTTTATTTAGTTTTAGGTAAACGTATGGAAAATCGTACGTTAACTATTTAATTCAAATACTACAGACATACATATCGTCACCTAAATTGCAAAAGGGCGTAACTAACAAGTTTCCAAAAATCGGTTTTAGTGATGATTATGATTCATTTGCTGAGTTACATGCCTACACAAAATTTTGCACTTCTACGATAAAAAATAGCGTTTTTTTCTCACATTTTTTTTTGGTTGCACTGTAAAATATTGAAGTAGGGTTGAGTGATTATAAGTACTTAACTGGCACTCAAACTGCATTTCTCTACAAATACTTGCTTCTACTCTGTGTAAAAAAAAGTCTGTAAAGTCAGCAACGTTTTTGCTGGAAGGGATCCTTGCAGAAAAATTGCAAATATCAGCAAATAAATTTGCTAAATATACTGTAACATTTTGCTTAATTTACAATTTTTTGCTTACATTAGCAATTTTTCTGCAAGATAATCCCAGCAATAATGTAGCTGAATTTATAGACTTATTTTTTTCAGTGTATGATTAAAACTATCAGTTTTATTAACTATATTTTTAAAATATCTATGGACTGTAGATAATGATTAATGATAATAATGATAATAATGATAATAATGATAATAATGATAAAATGATAATAATGATAATAATGATAATAA